>JAGFNQ010000653.1:87976-429399 GCA_024364735.1 Boesenbergia rotunda
TGCGTACATAAATCTTACAAAAGTAGAGAGGAGGCAGAAAAAGCTTATCAAACATACTTGGATAAGAAATGTGCACCAGTTTCTATTTCATCTGATGCAACTTCAAGTTTGACTTCGAGATCAAATCCAAATTCTGAACGGAGTCTTTCAAAGTCCGAAAAAAAGTTTAAGGATACAATGAAACAGATTGTGCATCTTTTGGATTCTTTAGAAATTAGTGATAGTAATTAGACATGTTAAGTTATTTCAAGTTGAAGTTGAAACAATATTGTTATTTGAACAATGGTTTTTCAGCATCTTGATTAAGTTATTAATTTGGTTTTTATTTTTCGAGTTTGTTAGCAGTCATTTAGCCACTGAATCTGATCTTTATGCTTCACGCCTTAATGGTTGTGCTTTACTTCATGGTATATCTAGTAAAATATTTACAAATGTGGATAAGAGTGAATCATTTCCAGGGGAAAACACCGCTTACAATGGGCCAATCAACCGCCACAATTGTAAGAAACAACAATTGTATAAGTTTACAACTATCATCGAAAGCACGATTTTGAAAAGGCATGGCAATTTGAAATACAGTCAAACACCAAACGAAATGGTTCTTATGCATAACTACTAACATCACAGAAGTGACACGTTATTGTCGGAGGACAAGCCGACTCAGTGTCGCAATAGTTAGGTACTGCTGATTCAAATAGTTTCTTCGAAAGAGCACGGAAAATATATGAAGTATAGTTGCTGCGGACGAGCTATAGCAGCAACGGCTGCAGGTGACAACTGTTGTTTTGTTGATCCATGGACACATTTACTATGTTACCTTGTACTAACTTGGGAGAAAAGATCAATTCAGATTCTCCTTGTTCCTTTACATGATTTAAGAGAATGTTCATTCCGAGCAGAAAAACAGAAGGAAAAAAAATATAAAACAAATTGTCAACATCCATCTACTGGGAAACATAATCTCATGCCATTATAAAAAAAGATTACACTCTGCCTATCATTCATATGTTCTTTCTTCATTCAGATTACACTCTGCTGGGAAACATAATCTCATCCATCTGCTGCGGACTGTGCCAACTTTCTTGGCATTAGCTTCCACTATCTGCATAATCCAAAGAACAGACAAATCAGATACCAGATTTAACGTTTCCATAAAGAAAAAGAAACATGCTTTGCAAGAAATATGAAGACATTGCAGACTACTATGCTATTCAGAATCTTCAGATGATAAAATACTCTATAAAACCTTCCACTATTCTCTCAATTTGACAAATGATATTTAACTATCCAAATTATATGCCAGCTGAGAAGATAAAGGTGAGGCCTTGGCGCATGCCATACTCCATCACAGTCATTTAAGGCACATGCATGATTATGAGAATAATATTAGGAGCACATCCAAATGCAAACAAGTCTAGAACTGATCTTGGATAATTTAATTATAGACTGATGCAAACACATTTTATCACTCATGCCTCCTGTCTTGTCCTGAGGAATCTTGCATTCTACAAAAAAAAAACACAGTTACAGCGACCATCATAGTTGCAAGGATATGCATGTGCTTCCATTGAACTTTGTAATGATAAATTTGGTTAATAGAAATGGCAATTCAATTTTCTATGAATTCCTATGAAATAAACATCGCCTAATTTGGTTGTAAAAATGACTTTAAAATATTAATTCCTACGGAATTATTATTCCTAACTGATAAGAAATAGTTATTTCTTACTCTATATTGTAGGGATAACTTTTATTATCTGTTCTATCCTCAAACAATTCATCTAATCAACTACACAAGGCCACCCAGATCAAATGGGTCAATCAAGCTAGAGGTAAATAAACTCATCGGTTGGTTGAGCCTATTGGAGTGGTCAGGCTAGGCGAGCTGAACAAACTGGTTGAACTAGTCATATCACATGGGTTTGCAAGCAGAGTGGTCTGATTACATTGGTTGGGCTGGATTGTGTTGGGACCGGTAGGCGAGCTAGAGGGGGAGGGTGATTAGCTCCGATTTGCTCCGTGATGATTTGTCGCGGCGGAAGACTCGAGCAATCGCTAACACAAAGGATTTACTTGGTATCCACCCCGGTCGGGTGACTAATCCAAGGATCCACTCTCCTCACTCTCTCATACACTATGAAAGATCTCCTTCTTGAGGTGGAGAAACCTCTTACAAACTTTCACAAAGATATAACAAGAATCAAAGCAAACACAAAATGAAATCTTACAAGATTTACAATGAATAAACTCTCTTTGCTTTCCTTGCTATCTTCAAGCTTGTGGTTGCCTCTAGAACCTTGGAAATGCAGCAGCAAAAACCTCCAAGACTTCCCTTGAGATGGCACTAATGAAGGAGGCAAAAGGGGAGAAGAGTTGTGGCTCAAAACCTACGTGAAAACCCTTATACCCGACGCCTAGGGTTTCCCAATCGATTACCCAATCGATTACCACGTCATCTTAGCCATTCAACGGCTAGTTTTTGAACCTGAATCGATTAGCCAATCGATTACTACTGCCCTTAATCGATTGACCAATCGATTAAGGGAAGGCTGAATCAATTACCCAATCGATTCAGCCACCTTCTGTTCTCGCAACAAAACTCTCTTAATCGATTACCCAATCGATTACCACTACTCTTAATCAATTACCCAATCGATTACCACTGCTCTTAATCAATTACCCAATTGATTAAGATCCTCCTTAATCAATTACCTAATTGATTACAGTCCTTCTTAATCAATTACCCAATTGATTAAGATCCTTCTTGTTCTCGCGAGACAACAACCCAATCGATCACCCAATCGATTGAGACCAACCTAACTAGTGTTCACGGTCAACCCCTTTGACCAACCTCGATTTCTTCTGCCTAGTTCCCAACTAGGACTTAACCTGATTCCCCACCAGGTTTTCCTAACACTCGAGTTAGGTCTAGTCTCTCGGTAGACTTCCACCTTGCCAGCATGCGATCTCTCCGATCCATCTGGACTTCACCTAGTCCCACTAGGTCTTCTCCCATGCCAGCGTGCGATCTCCCCGATCCACTTGGACTTCACCTAGTCCCACTAGGTGTGCCTAGTCCCACTAGGTCTTTTCTCATGCCAGCGTGCGATCTCCCCAATCCACCTGGACTTCACCTAGTCCCACTAGGTGTGCCTAGTCCCACTAGGTCTTTTCCCATGCCAGCGTGCGATCTCCCCGATCCACCTGGACTTCACCTAGTCAAGTCTCCAGTCAACCTTGACCCACTTGACACCATACGACATTCAAACATAATTATCAAACATCGAAAAATCCAAACATTAGCTCACTAAGCTTACCAGACATCGGCTCACCCGAGCCTAGTCAACCTAGGTCAACCCTGACCTAACCAAGATATCAAATCAATCCATCATGATATCAATCGAAGAATCCTAGCGCATGTTACTAGAACCTGCAACATTAAAGCCAATTATTGGATGCATTTTCTCAATGAAACACTATAATTTAATAAATTTAAACTATGAAAATACCTGCTATAGATGGAAAATCTGGTTCATATGTGTCAGCAATGTTATAATTATTATCTTCAATTGATCTGATTATTAACACATTAACATATTTACAAAATGCAATCAAATAAGTTTGTATATGCAAGTAAAATTAAAATAAATATGAATTCTTATTGGGCATATACCTTTGCTGCAAATTTGGACAATTGCGCTTGTCATGTGACACTCCTCGATGCCCACATCCATGACATAACGTAGAATTTGAGCTTGATTTCTCCTTCGATGATGTCAATCTCTTCCCACATCCCTTTGTTCTGACCGAAGAAGGATCAAGAATACCAAGGCCCTCATCTATGGATTTCCTCCTTTGACTTTTATCACTACATGTTGGACTAATGTTCATCTCTTGAAGTTTCTTATAGATACAATCAAATTGCTCATCCAAGAAGGTTATCCCCTCATTTGTCAAAGATGCATGATCAACTAATACTGAAGCTTTATAGGATAACCTCGAGTGTCTTGACATCAACAACTTTTCTGGATCTGTATCATTGATGAAATATTGCTCTCCCAAAGCATATGTTGCTCCAACTTTTGCATTACGTGTCCATCGTTTGAGTATATATGTATCAGGCAAATGAAAGACTTGGTTGAGGTGAAAAAAAGCTAACATATGCCTGCATGGAATCCCCTCAAACTCAAATTTCGTATAGCTACACGAAATGAAATCCTTTTGTTTGTCATGTGTGAGCACCCTTGGTTTGGAGGAAGAAGAACTATCAAATTTCATCACATGATAAACCACTGAGTCAACTCCTGTAAATATTGATTGCACATAATAGCCATGACTCTCACTCATTTCACTTTGAAACTCCAACCATTTCTTTTTGGTGTACAGCTTAACCATTTGAGTTTCCATTGAAAAATTGTCTGAATTTTAGGAATCTCATTCATATCAATATGGTCCGCAACTAATTCATTGTGTCTTTGATGTCTTAGTGCTCTATTAAACCAGGTGATAAAATCCATCAGTGAATTCTTATTTGAGGCATATCTCTTAAAAAATGCATGTGAGCCTTCAGATCTTTGGCTGCTAGTCATTCCAGCACAAAATACATTGCTAAAATATGCTGGCATCCATCTGTGTCGCAATTCATACATTAAGGATAACCAATCATTGTTCTCCAAATTAGCACACTTAATAGTCTCTTCCCATGACTTCTCAAAATCAGCAGGTGTTGTAAAATTTGCAATGACATTCTTTATGCTTTGGTAGTGGTCTCGAAAAGTCAAAGGAGGTAATTTTTTCGAGAATTTATTCAGTATGTGCCACAAAAAATATCGATGCACTGTTTGAGGGAATACTTGTGCAATGACTTTTATCATAGCAGGATCCTGATCAGTGATTATAACATTTGGTGCTCCTTTAGGCATGACTTCTATGAACTTGTTAAGCAACCAATCAAATGAATCAGTTTTTTCATCACTTAGAAACCCGCAGGCAAAAACAATAGTCTGATGATGATTATTAACTCCCACAAATGGTGCAAAAATTAATCCATATTTATTGGTGTTATATGTCGTATCAAATACAACAATATCACCAAATACGTTGTATGCCCTCCTTGATATATGATCTGCCCAAAAAATCTAGTAAATCTGTTATCCAAATCAGTCTCATAATCAAAGAAAAAATCTGAATTCTTCTCTTGTTCAGATGTGAAAAACTCGATGAGTGTTTCGGCATCAATACCCTTTTGTTCTTCCCTTAGATTTCTTTCAAAATTTCTAATATCTCTTTTTGTGCAGCCTACCCCCTCAGGACCCCCAGACTCTATCTCCAACAATCTCATTTGTTGACAAGTTGGTACATTTGCCTCAGAAAACTGTTTTGCCAATGTTTTCTTTGCTACCGAAATATTACGATGTGAGTGTAGTAAATGTACTTTTGATGGAATCGAGAGTGGATGATTATGGGGTTCTGTGAAGTTACTGACAATCCAATTAGGCCCAGTCTGTTTCTTGATAAATGTAATATTTGACTTGCAACCTGTTCTAGCTGTGCCACGTGCTCTTTCCCTTGTTGGTTGATCAACTTTTGAATGTTTCATCTGAAGATCTGTATGACCTTCTTTAAAGCATACCATTTGTTTCCACGTGACTTCATTTGTTATCTTATTTTTCTTACTCGTGTGCATCCTTGAACTAAATCCGTCTTCTCGTGCATATTCGTTATAGAATGCATATGTCTCCTCTAGTGATGGAAATTCCATTCCGATTTTTGGCTTTCGATCTTCTGTAACTTGCGGAATGTATTCTTGATCGTCAACTATATTTCCTTCCATTTCTGGGCATCCCCACATAATATTAGATAATAGATAAGCAATTTGATGAACATGAATAACACAAAAAAAAAGCAATTTGATGTAAGAAAGTACTGCTTACTGAATGCAATCAATAATTAATATTACATGGAGAAGCAGAAAATTTCAATCACTCAATAACTTCAAGTACAAAATAAATATACAAAATAGGAGCATCAACTTGAACACGAGAAGTGGATAACAGGTAGAATTAGCATCAACAGAAAAAAAATTTTACACGTTTGCTGATACATAATATGTGTATGAATTTTTCAATAGGTATAAACACCCTTGTTTAATTAATAGGGCTAATTGACTGCTCCAAAATGATATTGTTTCTTTTAACTTCGAAACATTGCTCCAAAATGAAGATAAAACTCGAACTGCATCCGAGATAGATTATCTCAGTCGGGTATCAAAAAAAAAAAGAGCAGCCGAAAGAGGTCTACAACCAGCAAGAGAAGTTTTATCATCAACTGTATGGTATGAACTGAATTTTCAGCACGAGTAGGCACAAAATCGTACAAAACAGCAAGAGAAGTAGCAAATTGCACAATTGCAGTGAAAATCACAGTAAAAATTAGTGTAACAATCGCATGGGTTCAGGGAAAACGAAAACCACGGGGCTAGCGAGATTTGTACATGTGAAGGCGGCTCGACGCAGGCGGCAACGAAAATCGCAGGGGCAGGCGCAGGCTTCAGACGCGAAAGAGCGAGGGAGGTGGGGGATGGTCGGACCACGGCAACGCAGCGAGTTTAGGGTTCGCGAGAGGGGGGTGACGCAGCGAGTTTAGGGGATGGCCGGCGCGAGAGAGGGAGGCGACGCAGCAGGTCCACAGTGCCGAGGGATGGGAAGGCGTCGGCACGAGCTCAGTGGCATACTGCAGGACGCGAGGGCAAGGCGAGGTCGAGGGCGAGGGTTCACTCGAGGAAAGAGAACTGCGGGAAAGAGGGAAAGGGTACGATGTGAGAAAGAGGGAAGGCGGCCGAGCTGGCGCGAGGAATGGTTGTCGCGAAAATTTCTCGCGCTGTGATTTCTTGTTTTGCCCTAGATCCTCTCTGGCGGGCAAATCTCGCGTCCACGCTGGCTTCCATGCAGGACATCCGCAGCAACGGTCCGCATCCGATCACTATTGTATATATATATATATACGAATTTGATCTCCTGTGGACCGCGTTGTGCGGACCACGTGCGTGACAACGCCTAATCGGTCACCGTGACCGATCAGGCATTCGGCCATCGTGATCGATCAGCAAAGTTGCTGATCGTTCAAGGGATCAGACCGATCAGCAACTTGCTGATTGGCAACGTCGCCCTTCCTCGACAGGTTCACCCGTACCCCTAGGTTCACCCGTACCCCCCTGGGGTATAGTTTTGTTCGGGGGCGGCGGCCGAAGGCCGCCGGTGGACTCGCCGACGAGTTGGGACATGGGAGCAACTTGCTGATCGGCAACGCCGCCCTTCCCCGACGGGTTCACCCGTACCCCCTAGGGTTCATCACACCCCCCTGGGGTATAGTTTTGTTCGGGGGTGGCGGTCGAAGGCCGCCGATGGACTCACCGGCGAGTTGGGACACAGGATCGCAGCGCCTGTGACTGATCAGGGAACTCCCTGATCGGTTTGGTGTCGTGGTCTGCACGGGGTCCGCACCGCGCGGTCCGTAGGTATGCTGAGATTTACTATGTGAAAGCTTGTATGAACCAATTATATTTAATTTTTTATATTTTTTGTTTTATTTTTTTAATTACGTCCTTTAAGATTTTACGTTTAATAGTTAGATTATAATGTTAAGTATAAAAAATTAAATTAAAAATATAATTAAGATTTATACGGAGGTTGCACGATAAGATTCTTAACACAGCAACCCCAACTCCTAATCCTTAAAAATAAAATCCTAAATAGTTTAATCGTAAGTTAAAAAAAATTATAAAAAAAAGAAAAAACTTGTGCACCGTGCAATCGCGCATGGCACGGTGCGTAGGGTAACAATATATATAGCTATCCATAGTGATGGGTAGCTCAAATCTAAGTGAACGCCAATGTGAGAGACGTCGTGGAAGAAAATTTTGTTAAGGTTTTTTCATAACAAAATTCTGTTACGATTTTCATAACAGGATTCTGTGACGGTTTTTCATAATAAAAGTCTATTATGATTTTATTAGTCTAGGATTTAAGCACTATTTATAGGGATAATTGTAAGTATATTATATGATCAAAAGAATAATGTATATTCTCATGTGTAAAGAGACTCCTAATAAAAATTCGGCCTTATTTGGAAGACATGCAGCCGAACCTCGGTAACTCTTCTCTTTCCTTTTCTTCTTCTTCTTCCTTGTGTTTGCTCTTTCTTGTGTGTCTTTATCTCATTGCTCCGCGTGATGTCTTTCTCTCTTCCTCATCTTCCACATTAGAGATTGAGAGGTGTTGCCCCTCTGTTTTTTGATTTCTTCAATATGGCAACGACGCTTCTATGAAGTTTGATATGGTGAAATTTGATGGAACCAAAAACTTCGGATTATCGCAGAGAAAAGTCAAGGATTTGTTGGTACAACAAGGCATGGTGAAGACACTAGGAGAAATAAACCAAAATGCATGGAAAGATTAGATTGGGAAGAACATCAATGAAGACAGTGGTAACAATCAATCTTTGTCATACAAATGATGTGATGTGTCATGTTATGGATGAAAAGTCATCGGTGGAAGTTTGGAAAAAGTTGGATAGCCAGTACATATCAAAGTCATTGACAAACAAGTCATATCTTAAGTAAAAATCATTTGAGCGGAAGATGACAGAGGGAACCGATCTGAGCTAGCAAATCAATGTATTCAACTAGATTGTCAATGATCTGAAGCAAATTGATGTAAAGATCAAGAACAAAGATAAGATGTCGATGTTGCCAAATTCTCTAGCTTCATCTCTTACGTATGAGAATTTAGTTACTACTCTAACGTGGAGAAAGGAAACACTCAAATTAGAGGAGGTTGCAGGTGTTTTGTTAGGCTTTCATTAGAGGAAGAAAGCAAGTGACAAAGTTTCTCAAAGAAAAAGACTTATGGTGAATAGTAACCAAGAGCGTTGTTGGAGCAAAAGTCAATATAGATCAGGTAGCGATAACAAGACTCATTCTAAGTCGAGAAGGAAGAATGTGATCACATGCTACAAGTGTGGAGGCAAAGGTCATATGAAGAGAGATTATCCAGAGATCAAGAAAAATGTTGTAGAGAATAAGGTAGTTCGGTAAAATCTACAAACATAGTTGAAGAAGAATATTCATAGAGAAACGATGGAGATATGCTATCAGTTATGTCAAGTTCAGAGCAATCGGCGGATACATGAATCTTAGACTCTGCATATTCATATCATATTACTCCAAACAAAGGAGTGATTTGACACCTATAGAGTAGTGGATTTTGATTCAGTATTGATGGAAAATAATGTATCATGCAGAGTCATCGGCATAAGGAACATCAGAATCAAGATGTTTGATGGTGTGATCAAAATTTTATATGATATCAGATACATACTAGATCTATGGAAGAATTTGATCTCACTAAGCACTTTGGATGGTATCAGTGAATGAGCTGATGAAAGTTAGCAAGGGAGATCTAACGATAATGAAAGGATAAAAATAGTAGGAAACATCTACAAGTTGATAGGGAGTATAGTTGTAAGTGGTGTCGCCTCAATAGAGTTTGAATAAGAAAGAATTGTCTTGTGGCATATGCTATTATAGCATATGAGCGAACATGAGATGCTAGAACTTCACAAGAAAGATTTTTTCAAGGGTGTCAAGACATGCAAACTTGAATTATGTAAATTTTGTGTTCTTGGGAAACAGAACAAAGCGTCATTTAAGACGACAATATACAAAGATGGAGAAAATTATGGACTATGTACATACAGATCTCTGGGGACTAGTCAATATAGCATAATGTGGAGGACACTTATATTTTATGAGTTTTATTGATGATTACTCACGTGCGTCATAAAGTCAGAAACTTTTATGAAATTTAAACTATGGAAAACTGAAGTGGAGAACCAGACCGTAAGGAAGATCAAATGTTTTAGGTCAGACAATGGGATTAAATATACAAATTTAAAGTTTCAAAAATTTTATAAGCAACATGGAATAATATAGCATTTCTCGGTTCACAAGACACCTCAACAGAACAGTGTGATAGGAAGGTTGAATATGACAATTATTGAGAAGACAAGATGTCTCAGGCTGAATACAGGGCTAACAAAGAATTTCTGGGTCAAAGCGATAAACATGGCATATTATCTCATTAATAGATCACCAAGGGTAATATTTGAAAGCAAAGTATCAAAGGAAGTATGGACAGGGAATCCAGTAGATTACTCTTATTTTCGAGTTTTCTGATGTCCACCCTATATGCACATATCTAATGAAGAAAAATCAAAGCAATATGCGAAGTCAAGTAGTGCATTTTTTTGGGGTATCAGAAAAGAGTTAAAAGCTTCAAGCTTTGGAATCCTAAGGCAAATAAGACGATGATCAGTAAAGATATGGTGTTTGACGAGAAGGTCATGCTGCAGCATAGGAAGAAGGAAAGAAAGCACCATAGAGCAACAAAGAGAACTATGTTGTACAGGTGGAGCTAGAGACTTACGACTCTGATGATTCTAGCTTAGATCAAGAGCATCACACTATAGTTGGTGGCAAAACGAGATGACTCATAAAGCCACCTACTAGATACGCATTCAAAGACTTGATATCTTATGCGCTTATCACCAGTAGTGGAACCCTCTATATTTTTAGGAGGCGGTATACATCTTTGAGAATGATAAGTGAATGAGTACTATGGTAGAGGAGATTGAATCGCTGCATAAGAATCAAACATGGGAAAATGAGCTATAGAGTGCAAATGAGTTGTTACAAAAAAGAAGAAAGATGTCGACAAATTGAAGAGGTTGTTGAGCATGGAATTTGACATGAAAGATTTAGGCAAGACCACGAAAATCCAAGAGATGTCAAAAGTTTCTTATGCTAGTGTAGTTGGTTATTTAATGTATATCATGATTTGCACGAGATTAGATTTGGCAGAAACAGTTAGTATATATGGTGAGCAAGTTTCTCTCAAATCCTTGTTAACTACATTGGGATGTAGTGAAGTGCATTTTTAGATACTTAAGAAATACAACTGATTATAGCATCATATTTAGTAGACAATTAGAAGATCCTTCAGTTGCTAGGTATGTAGATGCAAACTATGTAAGAGATTTAGGTCTACTATAGAATACGTGTTCACTATGGTGTGAGGACCTATCTATTGGAAATCTATGATATGATCTATTGTTGCATTGTCTACTATGTAGTTGGAGGGCATGGCAGCTGCTGAAGTAGCGAAGGAAGCTTTATGACGTATAGGATTGGTCAGAGAATTAGACGTTCAGCAAGGTAGAGACAAATTGTTATATGATAGTCAGAGTGCTATCCATTTGGCTAAGAATCATGTGTACCATACGAGAACCAAACACATTAATGTGAGTTTCACAAGATCAAAGAGTTGATTGCTTCCAGAGGAATTCAACTTGAGAAGGTTCACACTACAGACAATGCTGTAGATATGTTGACAAAGCCATTGATCATAGAAAGTTTAAGCATTGCTTGAACTTGATCCATATCTCTAGATGCTAGAGAAAGGAAGTCCAAGCCCATAGTTTCAGATGGAGTTTTGCTCAAATACTCATGTTCTTCGAAGAGAGTGAATATTTGCTAAGGTGGAGATTGTTACGAGTGTTCATATCTGATTAAAGACCAATGTGAGGGATGTCATGAAAGAAAAATCTATTAAGGTTTTTTAGTAACAAAATTTTGTTACAATTTTTCATAATAGAATTCTGTTATGGTTTCATTGGGTCTAGGATTTAGGCATTATTTATAGGGATCATTATAAACCTATTATAGGATCAAGAGAATAATGTGTATTCTTTTGTGTAGAAAATTTTTTAATAAAGCTTCAACCTTTTTTAGAGTATGCACGTCGCCAAACCACAATAACTCTTTTCCTTTTTCTTCTTCATCCTCATGTTTGTTCTTTCTTATGCATCTTTGTCTCGTTGCTCCACGCAATATCTCTATCTATATATAGCGGTTGGTTATGCTAAGGACCTTACTGGGTAAACTCCGTGCAAACCTTAACCGTTTTTTATACTTAATACTATAATCCAACTAAAAGTAAAATCTTAAACGGCATAATCACAAACTAAAAAAACAAAAAATAAAAAATACTTGGTCCACACGAGTTTGCATGATAAGGTTCTTAGTGTGTGTGTGTGGTGTGTGTGTGTATTGATGGGATTGAGCACCTCATGGTTGGCACGCGGACTGAAGAAGCTATGTGGCAAGATCCACCGAGTCTGAACGGCTCTCTCTATCTCTAACTCCTGAGACCCCCTTGGGTAGGTAGTCTCCCGAGACCACCTCGGGCATGCCTACTATTGAGATCACCCCAGGAAGACATATGGCCGAGATCACCTCGGGAGGTCAGGTCCCTGAGATCACCTCGGGAAGACAGACGCCTGGGACCCTCCTGGGCCAAAGGACCCCGAGATCACCTCGGGGTAGCGGAGCCCAAGGATCGCCCTATCTGGTAGCCCGACCTCAAGAAATCGTCCCCTTTTTTTTACGGATCTGTGGATAATTACCACCAATAATTATGGGATAATCATGACCCATAATATGCGGTCATTAAAGTCTTAATTATCGCAACAACATGGATTTAATTGCTATAGGGATCATTACAAGGATTATCCAATAACCGACAAGTGAGGGGACGTAGAGAAGAACGTGGAGATACATGCGACTACCGCCTCATGTATTAAGGTACTCCAACCCCCCAGGTAAGGAGGTTACGCTCATCTGACTCACACTTCTCCTTAATTCTTTCTCTCTCAACGACTCTTGTACTGACTTAAGTGTCAGAATGGGCTCCGCTAGACAATCTCCGATGTATTCCCATTAACGCTCGTGTTAATCTTGCAAGGCAGGAGCTCTTCCCCTCTCGTCATCATCCTTGTGGGCTGAACTCTGATGACGGGTCGTCTGCGTCGATTCCTTCTGGAACATATATACTCATGGTTTTCAGTTTTAATAGAATTGAGTACTCATGATTTTTTTTAGTTGACATTCGTTATCCAGTTTACATCGATAAATTTGGGGTGATCGATTCGGTACCATGAAAATTTTCTATCAACTATTAGACTAAATCAAAAAGTGTTCGCAATGGATGACCGATTAATCTAACCTTCTTAAATTAATCATCTATTAAAGAAAATATATTTGTTAAATTATTAAAATTAAAATTCAATTCTATGATATTTGAAAAATTAAGAAGATATCTTGTTGCATCATTGTTTGGAGCGAGTATCTGTGATTCTTGGTGACAAAAGGTGATTAACTCACCCCTAGCACCCCCGCCAATCTTTCTCCCGACCAATATGGAGGAGATAAATCATAAAAATTACTAATCCGAATGCTATTGCTAGCGTATGAGAAGAATGAATATACTAACTTTACTAAATTTTGACCTCTGATTGTCAAGATCTGTGATTCCTGAGTCAACAAGTTATGTCTGACCAGCTTGTAATTTTGAACAAACTGTGCTAGATCATTTTCGGGAGCGAGTACTCTTGATTCTTGACTTCTTGAGTCAACAAGTTAGGTCTGACCTACTTGTAATTTTTAACAAACTATGCTACAGGAGGTGAAGTTATGTGACCTAACTAAGTAAGATTCTTCAAGCCACATAAGCAGAGTAAGTTGCACGTGACTGCAACACCCTTGAGTTATCCAGTACATTTGTTTCTCACACAAAAACTTTAGGATTGACCTCAAAACCCGATTGATATAGAGAGCTTCAATTACATCAATTTTAGATTTCGTGAATTTTTTATATTAAAAGGAGTTCAAATATACTATTCATTATTTATTTTGACTTTTTCGAGATGTTAAAAGGTAATAAGTAAGAATTGATAGAAAAATCTCACATTGGGTCGCTGGGCCTGATATGGAATTATATTAAGCCCAACATGGGTCTGATATGAAATCCCAATATGACTTTTAAATTTTGGTTCCACCTTAATTTATCTTATCCATTATTTTAGGAAATCCTATTGCATTTAAATATAAGTAACAAGAGATACTGACAATGATGATAAATAGTTCTTTTTAGCAAATAATAAAAATATTATCAAAAGGACTAAATTGTATATATATTCTTTGGGATTTAATTATAGTTTAGAATGTTTCAAAAACTTTTAAGTAGTCCAAAAAAAGAAAAATCCTAGATTCTTTAATTACTAAAACATAAAAAATAATATTTTACTTTTGTAACATGGATAAAAAGATAATATGTATTAATGAAAATAATTTTTTTTAGTTCATAATGCATAATATATATTTTTGAATTTAATTAAAGTTTACAATGCGCAAAGAATTTAAAAACTAAATAGAAGATTAAGTTTAAGAAAAATCTTACTTTGTTGATTAAGCTAAACTCATTCATATCAAGCCCACGTTAAGCCTGATATGATATCATATTAGGCCCAATGTGGATTTGATATGATTAAGAAAGGGAGAGGGAGAGAGATTAGATGAAGGAAAAGAGAAGAAGACTATAAAATGATGATGTGAAGCAACAGTTACTCATAGTTGGTATGAGTAAATTGGAACAGAAATCAAATTTATTTTCACAAATTAGAAACGAAAAAACACAATGTGAGAATTTTCTAAAAAATTAAAAAAATAAAAACTTCCTTGAATAATTAGGATATATATATGATTATCATTTATTTAATGTTATAATAAATTGAATATGATATTTTTTAGTTTTAATTTAATGAAAGAATATTTTAATTAATTTAAATATTAATATTCAAATCTAAATTTAAAAAGTACGTAGTTTTCAACTCATTTTAATGATAAATTTTTCTTTCATTTTATTTTCTTTTTAATTCTTAAAATTTGTTTTCGAAAAAAACTCGAGTCAAAATTAAAAAACAAAGAACTTCAAGAACAATGCAAGAACAACATCGGAGGATCGATGTGCCACTGGATGAAGCTTGTCGGACATCTCTGTAGCCCAACTGATTGATGTCCCCATCGTCGTCGCTATCGCCGTCAACGACGATCCTATTGAAGTCAAACAACTTTCATATCAAGTCTACGTTATGTCTGATATGAAAAATATTAGGCCCAACATGGACCTGATATGAAAAATATTAGGTCCAACGTGGACCTGATATGAAAAATATCAGGCCCAATATGGACATGATATTTTTCCCATATTATGCATGTATCCATCTAAAAGAGAGAAGAAAAGAAGAGGAAAGAGAAAGAAAATGGTTGAAAAAGAGGGAGAAATGAGAAGAGAAAAAAAATGATTAACGAGGTTTTTCCAATCTTGGGCGACCGGACCGGCCCGACCCCACGGAAGTTTCCCACCGGCCGCTAGGGTAAATCAGAAAGCATTCGCAGTGAACGGTCTAGAAACCCAGCGTCCCAGGATTCGCGGCCTATTTGTAGGAAACATTCTTACAAATAAGCCGTAGTTGGGAATCGAACCGCGGATGTCTGGGATAGCAACTAGTCGCCCTACCGCTGCATGATAGCCCCGGGGGCAGGAGAAATGAGAAGAGATAAGAGAAATGAGAAGAGACAAGAAAGAGAAGAGGCATTGCATGCATTAGAGAGAAAAAAAAGGAAAAAAGAGATTGTATGTATAAAAATCAGATTTGACAGAAGTGTAAACACCAAAGTAGCATGTGTCTTTTGATTAATTTAAAAAATTAAGTGCATCCTTGGATAAATTGCTCAAAGAATTAGATTCAAATCTCAAATGAAATAGAAATTTTAGAGGTTAGCTTTTGAGTGGGTATGTATAAGTTGCATTCCTAATTTTAACTTATTCACGAATTTATTATATATATATATAGAAATCTCATCTTAAGGATCTTACTGTGCAAACTCGTGCACACCTAGTGTATTTGATTTTGTCTTTTATTTTTTTCTTTATTTTTTGCTTGCGATTATTCTAAAGTTTAGTCTTTCCATTTGGATTATAGTATTATATATATATATATATATATATATATATATATATATATATATATAAAGCATATTATAATACAAACTAATATGAAAGAAATAATCAATAAAATTAGATTGGAGTGGAGTGAAATTGAAACTTTCAATCAATAAAATGATTGAAAGCCAAACATCTCATTGAATGCTCGTAAGCTTTTTATAAAAGCCCTGTGTCCGTGTCTGGTGGTGGTAAGAGATAGAATATATAATTTTAAGTAATTAGAATTTAATTTTTACATGCGAGACGTATATTACGATTAAATTATTGATGAAATTGAAACACAGCTTCAATTCGAGGATCCATCTAATATTTCTTGGATTTTTTGATAGGTAAAATATAAAGTCGGATTTAGCTACGGATTTTAGATCGTGCACTCGTGCACACCTAACTCATAATGAAAGACATCTCGAGTCAAATTTTTTTAAAAAATGTTGAGACGCTTGGATCAAATTTAAGTGTCTCAATATATGATTTTTATTTATTTATTTTTAGAGATATATTATATATATTTAGAATTTAAAATTTTAAGATTTAGAGATCTAGTTATAATAGATTTAAGTCAAGACAATTTTTCTCTAGAGTTTAAATTTTTCTCTTGAATTATAGTGTTCAAGATAAAAAAATTTAAATATTACATGGTATATTATATGTATTTAATATTTTTAATTTTAAAATTTGAGAGTTGAGTTATAGTGAATTTAAGTTAATAAGATTTTTTTTTTAAGAATCAAACTTCTTTCTTGGGTTATAATATTCAAGATAAAAATAATTCAAATACTCATAGAATATATTATATATATTTAAGATTTATAGAGAAAATATTATTTTTTTTAAAAAAATAACAGTTTATCCAAGCGTCTTGATCACTGTTTAATAAAAAAAATTATAGCATCGATGCAATGGAGGTGCATCGTGTTGCATCGCACACTTGACGATTTAGAATATATCTTTTTTTCTGTATATATAAACTTTCAAATATGTCAATCAAATTTTGCCTTCAAAATTTAGACAGTACTATTACGAAAAAAAATTCAAATCGAAAAAAATATTTTAAATTTACATGAAATTTGTACACTAAAATTTTTAGGATTATATTTTTATATATATATAAAAGCTTTTACAAAAACATTTTGCTATTAATTAATTTCGATAATTTACCAAAGAGCGTACGTAACAATTGAAAATTACCAAAAGGCGTCCCATGGTTTGTATTTTACCAAAGGGCGCATTCATTATAGTGAACTTCCTCTTATACCCCTCCTGTTATCTATTGCCTTTCTCTTTCTCTCTCAGTAATAAATTCTAAGACGTCAGCACATGCAACGTGACTTAATTACTGACTTTTATTTTAAAATAATATATTATGGAATCGGTGCTAAATTAAAAAACGTAAGGTAAAAATTAAAAAAATATTTCACTTAAAAAATTTCTCATCCAACGTGATTTAAAAATATAAATAAATAATTTTTATTTTTATTAATAGAAATTAATATATTAAATAATATTTAATAAATAAATTAATGTATAAAAAGTTTTTTTGAAATAAACTGTTAGATTTAAAAATATAAATAAATAATTTTTATATATGATTAATAGAAATTAATATATTAAATAATATTTAATAAATAAATTTTGAATAAAAATTTTTTTGAAAAAAATTTACCGTAGGCCTGAAATCTAGATTTCAAGCCCACGCTGGGCCTGAAATATTTTTATTTCAGGCCCAGCGTGGGCCTGAAATTTTTTATATCAGCCCCACGTTGGGCCTGAAATCTTTTGATTCAGGCTCGACGTGAACTCAAATTTTTTTTTCTATTTTAAAAATATATTAATATATAAAAAATCTATCAAAACACTTAATTTCAGATTCAAACGTAGAGCCTGAAATCATCCCAGGAGGGTCTGAAGTCAACTAACTTCAGATCCTATAAATTATTAATTTAATAAATAATAATTAAACATAAAAAATATGGTTAATATTAAAAAAATTTCAGTTCCCTTTAGTCTGAAGTCATCCGATTTTGATTTAGGACCTTTACTCCCATAGCCCCGTCGGTAGGACAGGACCTGGGCAAGGACAACTAGGACCGTGGGATAAAGGGCAAGGACAACTAGGACCGGGAAAAGTCTACTTAGGATGGTACAGGTAAGCCAAACAAAGCGAAGGCGGAGGACAGCTAAGCCCATAAGGAAGCTCTACCATAAGTCCTACTGGTTTTATATTTCTTAATGGCCCGTGTACGAAGACACAACAATACCTGCAACCGAAGTTATAGGGCGGTTTTGCTTATGGATAAATTTCTTTGCGCCCCTGCGCTGGCCGGGAATTTATGAGTTATATAAATTGGTGTACCCTCATACCTCTTCTGCTTTGGATAGGAAATCCAAAGCTACGCTTCCTACTTAGTATAAGAGTTGCTCGCAACTCGGTTGCGAGCAATAAAGAAAGGAAGAATCCAGAAAAAACAATACAGGAAACACTCACATCAGAATCATTAGACCTAACACTTAAAGCTCTGTTACTAGATAAAATAAAGTGGGGGAATTCAAAGGGACTAATAAAGGCAATACGGCTGCTTGCGAGTACACTCTTGTTCCTAAAGGAGGTACTAAGTCTACTGTAGATGCTAGAGATAGAGGAGTACACTGGAGCTAGGGATGCTACTCTTACAGTTGCAAGGGGTGCTCCGCCTGTCGAGTAAAGGACTTCAGACTTAGGAGGATACTGATACTAGCCTTGGGGGATTAACTGGACTACGACTTGCGGATTAGGAGATTACCCGGACTCAGACTTTCCTTTGGAGATTAACCGGACTCAGACCTGGAATTAGTAGATTACCTGTCCTACGCCCCTGTGGATTACCTGTACTCTGCCCTGGCATTATTGGCTTACCTGTCCTCTGCCCTGGGATTATTGGATTAACTGTCCTACGCCTTTTGGATTAGTGGATTACCCGTACTCTACCACTTTAGGGCTTGGGCGCTTACCTGTACAATATCCTAAAGAAAGAGAGAGACTTGAACCACGGCCCGGGGTGTCCTTGCTCTTTTGCCCGGGTTGTACTTGCCCAGGCCCGGAACGGACCTAAAGAAAAGCAAGGAAGGAATCTACGCGCGCAATCAAAAGCAAACTTCGCTCTTAGAGTTACAGAAGAGCTAGAAGACTCCCCGAGGATTATCTTTATAAGGTGAGACGAGAGTCGATTGGAGAGCAGAGGAAAGGCCAGAAACAAAACAAATAGAAGACTCCCCGAGGATTATCTTTATAAGGTGAGACGAGAGTCGATTGGAAGACACAAGCAAAGGCCAGAAACAAAACTAAGGAAGATACAATTACCAGAACTCAAAACTAAAGGAGGACACAGAGCCACAGGCAAAATCAGAATGACGACAAGGAACAGGGACCGCACTACTACAACCCAGTGAAGAGGTACCATTAGAGGGAGTACCGGGGGAACAAAGCAAAGCAAAGTACGTAGACCAAACACTTAAGGAACTTATATGGCTTACGGCTCAGCTGTTCAAGGAAATGATGCGGATGCTGAGATGCAGTTACTAGAGCTAGTTACTGGAGCGGGGGCTGCGGCTAGGGAGGCTAGGGGCGAAAACACCGTATTTGGAGCATAACCTCTATTTTACCTAAGCAACGGGGCCGGAAGTGCAACAAAAGTTGATCTCTACTTAAATTTTCTTTAGAAAATAAAATTTCCGACAAACCATTAAAATTGGATTCTCCCTAAGGGGCTGGTACTTACATTCAACTTTTAGAAAGTCGAGTCAAATCTTTAGTTGGAAAAAGTTGATCTCTTTAAATTTGATTTTATCAAATGCGACAAAACATTCAAATTGCCATTTGGCATACATAAGACTACTCAGCCAAGGAGATAAGACTACTCAGCCAAGGATAAATTAGGGGCTTGAAAAGTAGAGAAATTCGTTGCTTGAAAAGTAGAGAAATTTGCTACTGAAAAAGGCGAAAAAGTAGAAGAATCTGCTCCAGTAGATCCAGTAGATAAAGTAGAAGAATCTGCTGCTGCAAAAGTAACTCAATTCGGTGCTGAAAAAGTAGTTCCTATCCTTAGAATCAGCTGCTGCTTGAAAAGTAGCTCAATTCGGTGCTGAAAAAGTAGTTCCTATCCTAAAGTAGATTCCTATCCTGAAAAAGTAGTTCCTATCCTAAAGTGGATAAAGTAGACTCAGGTAGGGCAGATAAAAAAGTAGAATCAGGTAGGGCTTTTGCAGTTGCTGCTGTTGATCCTGCTGTTGCAGTTGCTGCTGTTGATCCTGCTAAAGGCTTTGGAGCTGGCACTTCGGGCTCCGCAGTCAGTTGCTCTTTTGGAAGAGTTGCTTCTGTTGATGCTAAAGTTCTTCCTAAAGGAGAATCCTCTGTTGGCGCTGGGGCAGTTGGGGATCCGTTGGGGTAGAGTTGTTCCTGTACTCCCATAGTGCTTGAAAAGTTAGGGATGCTGGTAAAGTTGCTTCCGGTGAGACTTTTAATCCTAGGTAGGGGGTTGCTAAAGTAGACTCCTCCGGGGCTGATGCTGCAACAGTTGATAGTATTAGTAAGGACATACCTCTATCAGAATCATTAGACTTGGCACTTCCATCAGAATCATTAGACTTGGCACTTGAATCACTTCACTTGTATCATCATCATTATACTTGTCACTTCAATCACTTTGACTAGCTCAAGTTGACTTAAAAGGAGCTTTTGCTCCTAGGGATGCTGCTAGTAAGGCCACGGGGGATACTACTAGGCATGCCGCTACTAAGTCAACTGTACCGACTGAGGACACTGGCGATACTAGGGATGCGGCTAGTAAGTCCACTGGGGCTAGGCATGCGGCTGTTCCAGTTGATTACTAGTACAGTACTGAGGATGGTACAGTTACTGTTCCTACTGTTCCTAGGGCTCTTGCCACTGGGGCCACTGGTGAGGCTGGTACAGGAGAGACAGATAGAGAAACCTAAACCGTTCCTTCGGTTTAAACTACCTTGCCAGATAGAGGACAGGTACAGTAGATAGGCCTAAAGTCTGATGACTTCAGACCCTCCATTATTAAATATAAAAAAAAAATTATAAAAAGTATAATATATAATTACATATTATTTATAAATTTTATAAAAAAGGTATAATATATAATTACATAATAATAAAATGATATAGGAGTGGTTTAGGTATATCAGTGAGTTTTGAGCAAAACTCACTGATGGACCTACCATATTTGGAATTCTGAAAACTCTATATCAGTAGACAGGGTTGAGCTAGGAGATGAGATTTTGGGTGCCGAAACCTCTAATCTTGCTGTATCACCAATGCTATAGGAGTGGTTTAGGTATATCAGTGAGTTTTGAGCAAAACTCACTGATGGACCTACTATATTTGGAATTCTGAAAACTCTATATCAGTAGACAGGGTTGAGCTAGGAGATGAGATTTTGGGTGCCGAAACCTCTAATCTTGCTGTATCACCAATGATATATGAGTGGTTTAGGTATATCAGTGAGTTTTGAGCAAAACTCACTGATGGACCTACCATATTTGAAATTCTGAAAATCCTATATCAGTACACAGAGTTAAGCTAGGAGATGAGATTTTAGGTGCCGAAACCTCTAATCTTGCTGTATCACCAATGCTATAGGAGTGGTTTAGGTATATCAGTGAGTTTTGAGCAAAACTCACTGATAGACCTACCATATTTGAAATTCTGAAAATCCTAAATCAGTAGACATGGTTGAGCTAGGAACAAATTATATTAGTTCAATTATTAGTTTATTGTAGAAACAAATTATATTACTTTATTTAAAGTTTTGTCAATATAATTAGGGAGACGTCAACAAATTAAATAACTTCTAAATTCGAAAACAAGAGTCAAGATATGTGAGCCTCACTTCACAGATTTATTTTATTCTATTATTCTTTTTAGTTCATATCATATATCTAATCCTTTAAACCAAATACTATTGAAGATTATTGATTCGGTTTTATGAAATTTTTTTAATGATTTTCTATCTATTATTAAGATAAATCAAGAGATGCTCGTAGCTCTCATGATACAGTACGATGATAAATGATAGGATGGGTTTCCATGTAATAAGGTTCAAAGCTCAAGTAGAATATCTTACAATTTATGATGATTGGTCGTCTCCAACTTAATTTAAATTGTATGTTTGTATTTGTTTTGATCTATCAACGTTCATTTTTTTTAGTGAGAAGTCAAGTTGTTGTAATAATTTAGAACTCTCATCTTTTGAGAAAATTATATTCAATGATCAGCAAGAGGCATTCTGAGACAAAATATCGGTATATTTCTAGATTAACAAGAGACATTCTCAAGTAATTAACAATAATCAAAAGTGAGATTCATGTAAAATTATTTATATTCTTATATTTACTTTTATATCTTGTATTATTGTTGCACTGTGTTGTTCTGGCAAGAACAAATTTGTAAGAGGTTTATTCATCTTTAGAAAGTTTTCAAGAAAGAAAAAGTTATAGTGGAGGGAGATCATTAAGAGTAGGTCTTGTATTTGTTGTCTGAGAGGTAGACATCAAATAAATCCTTGAGTTGTGCATGTGACATCGATTTTAGATTCAAATTTCCGCTTCATATTCAAACGATGAGAAGAGATCAACTACGAAGTGATTCGAGCTATTACCACACCCCCCCCCCCTCCTCTGGCTTGCACAAGTCTTAACATTCACGTCTGCAACTTTCATCTTTTCACATGCTCATTTCATAATCAAACATTTGACTTCATATAATCTAATCATCACTTATATAATTTTTCTTTAAGCATTAGACAATGGACGGATCCAGAAACTAGAGGTGGGCTAGGCAAGGCTGTAGGTGTGGAAAGGATGAGTTAACCACCAAAACAAAATGAACAAAGAAAGAAAGAGCACATCAATTCTCTTCGGTGCCAAATTGTAGATTACAAATTAAATACCTATGTAAATTAATTAAGAAAGTCTCTCTTTGTTAGGAATATAATCAAAGTTTCATATTGAAAATAATATGAAAAAGATTATGAGTTTATAAAATAAAAGATATCTCCATTACCATGAGATTTTTTGGACAGAGCCTAAAAACAAATGCATAAAGTTTTAAATTCAAAATGGACAATATCATATAGAGATATGTGAATTATTTTGATGTCAAAATCATAGTTCAGATACGTGGAGGCTCCCAGAGGAGTGAACTCTGTTGGTTGCTGACTTGTATCTCCTCGGTATTTGACTTAGTCGATTTACGAGCGTCAGATCTTCCGGGAGGTTGCTTTCGAAGGAAGCAAACTAATTGATTTACGTCGAGGCTAGTGTACGACACTATCTCCGTAAAATAATATTGCTCCGCTACTGGTGCTCACGGATAGCAGCAATTCGTTTCCAAGATACAATGACGTCGTCTCGGAATAGTAGCACTTCAAATTCCGAGACCGACGAACCTTTCCGTAGGCTTTTTGGACTCTCGATGCAGAAGATGGATGAGTGCAAATGCTTTTAGATTGCAATGCTTGAATGAATGAAATGATCAAGTGAATGGATCTATTTATATTGAGTGAAGAGGTAAGTACCCTTTGGTTCGGACAGATCTGGACTGTTCATAACGAAAGGATATAACCCTTTAAAGGTCTTTTAATCTTGTCCCTTGATCTAAAGAGTTATAACTCTTCAGATCTCATCTTGATCTCAGCCGCCAGATTAGAACATTTAATTCAACGCCTCAGATTCATCCTCCCACTTCACAGTCAGATTCGAATTCGACGCTCCAGATCGCACCTGCCTGCGATCTGTCCAGATTTTTGATCTGACGCTCCAGATCGCACCTTCCTGCTGTTAAATCCGACACGTTTAACTAGGTCCCGGTAATTTTTGGAGGATTACCGGGAAGGTTCCAGGGTTTTCGAAGCCTTGGTCATAAATTAGGGACTAAGTCATAATTAAAATAAATAGTTACAAGGACTAAAATGTAATTAGGTTTAAACCCTAGGGGTGGTTTTGCGATTAGACTGAAAATGGTTGGACCAAAATGCAAAACTCCCACCCATAAGTCACCTTCGGTTCCTCTGTTGGCCGCAACATTTCCTTCGGCCGCAAGCTCTAGCTGTAGCCGAACCCGACGGCCGACGCCATCTGCCTCGCGCCTCCTTCGCTTTCTCCATCGCTGACTGCAACTCCGGCGATCCTTCGATTCCCTAACACAGCCTTTTCCATCTCCTCCGCCAAGCTGGTTCGTGTGAGGTTACCGATCCTTGAGCCATTAGCATGGATTCATTCCTTTTTGGTTAGTGCCGCATGAGCTAGGTGATCTTCCAGAGACGGCGACTCTTTATCTTCCATCTCCTGCCACGTGCAGCCTCTCTAATCTCCAGCGAAGTTCTTTGTCGAGCGTCGAGGGCAAACCTCAGTTCAGTGCTTAGGGAGTAGGACTCTACCACTTGCCTTTCTTCCGGTAAGCTCTTGGATGATTCCGAGTTGGTGTTTGGATTGGTATATGGTGATGGTTGAGATTTTTGATTCTACTTCTGTTTGTGGTGTGCTTCGGGCAAGTTGATCGGAGCTGAGGATTTTGGGGGATTCTGCCGTGAGAAGCGGGACTTGGAGTGGCTAGCTCAGATCAAGGGCTACTCGTGATCACCCTTATGGTTGAACCTACTCCGGCAGATCTCTAGTTTGAGCAGAGGAAGGTGAGTGTGGTGTATTGCTATGGATTGATTGATCGATTTCCCTGCCCTGATTTCATCTTGGCGTGTTGTCTTCAGATCACTTGGAGGCGGCAGTTGGTTAGCCTCAGGTTAGAGCAGTGGGGGAGAGTTCTGATTTGAGGTAAGGGATTTGAAATAGAATTAATCACTAGCTTTCCCTAGATTATGAATTCTGTGGTGGAAAAATTTAGTGTGTGGCTTTGTGTGTTGATATGGATCAACCTTGTTTCGGTTTTCAGGTAGCAGGGAGTTTCAAATTGGAACACAAGGATAATTAGAATGATCCTAATTAATTAAGAACTTAATCTTAATTACATGGGGTAATTAGGAACCTTCCATTTAATTAAAGGTAATTAAATGAAAAGGGATGGATTAGGTTAACCCTAAAACGGATTAGGGATTAATTAGCTAGTTGTTATTTGTGTAATAGCTAATTAATTACATCCTTGATACAGGAGCTTGATCGGATTTATTGCTACTTATTTTGACGGGTGGTTCTGTCTCGATTGATACGGACTTCACTCTTGGAGGCGGGTACCCTTTGACTTATCTGTCTAATATTGTCATTTTGTTATGCATAGACTGTTATAGATAGCAGTAAGATTATACGCTATCCCTGTTTATTATGCCTGTTCTGGATCCTTGTTGTTTATCCCTGAGTTATTATGCCTGTTCTGGATACATGTGGTTTATCCCTGAGTTATTACGTTGTAGTTCCATACAGTCTCAGGTATTGCCATATCTATATGTATGCTTAGAGATCGTGTTGTACCTCTTGCATTTGACCTTGAGGGATCTGTAGTTTCCAGCTAGTATACCTTGTAGGTTACCTGTATTTCCTGTTATAGGATTTCAGACTGAGACTTAGTATACTGAGGACTTGGGGAGGGAGGTATGTGTATCTATCATACACCATCCTTGCATTGTTGCATGCCGGCGATTAGCGACTCCCTTGTGGTTGAGCATAATCGTCTTCCGGTACATGATATGCGCACACGGTCACTCATGGGTTAGTGGATACCGTAGGATGTGCGCATTTGCCCTGTATTGCTCCGTTCGGCACTATTTGGAGGGTAAGCGCGGGCGTGGTAGCAGCCAGGGGTCCCTTCTCGTACTGAGCCACGAGGAGATGAGAGTTGACTCCCCCATTGCTTGGGGTAGGAGCGGAGTCTCCACCAGCATCCTGTCCACCCGGTCACTTAGGAGCAGTGATGGCAGGGTTCGTACAGGTTGTCACAGCTCTACCCACGCGGACGTCACGGACGATGATCCTGACTGGGACTAGGGGGTGACACATGTCATTGCACCATGTGCATATTTTGCATCGTGCATTGTTTGCTGCTCTTGATTTCTGCACTTGTTTGACATGCATATTCTGGAGACTGTTATCTGAGATTATATGTCTTTTGGTATTCCACTGGTATTTATTACCCTCTTTACAAGTTAGATGGATTCAGGTATGTATCTACTTCAGTATGTTCAGTACTAGTCTTTCCCTACTGTTGATATGAGACTGTATTAGCTGAACTCTTATTGTTAATATAACTTTCTATGCATATCTGTTGGGTATTCGCTGAGTTATGGACTCACCCCGTTGTCATATATTTTTATTTCAGGGTGATGCCTGCCAGGAGAGCCCTAGCTGCCAGTCCCCAGCTCGAGAGGAGCTTTGCTTTGTTTAGTTTATGTTGTTTTTCGGTTATGGACCCTGTAGTATACACTTTGCTTCCGTTGCCATGTTTTGAACATGTATTCATGTTTTATTCAATGGTATTGTACTTTTGAGTCCTATGTTGGACTTCGTGGGGTTTTTGGCTTTGTTCCTGCCCCCTGGCAGCTCAGGTGAGTTCGTTCTTTGGTTTTACGACGGTTATAGATATATATCTGTTGTTTCTGCATGTATCTGAGGTACTGAGGCCATTTAACTGCGTGGTTGTGTTATATATATCTGTGTGTTTGTGTAAATTGTCCGCCGGACAGGGGAGATGTTGTCCGATTTTCTATTGGATCAACGGCTCCTGGGTCTCGGGGCGTGACAATTTATTTTTGGTATCAGAGCTCAGGTTTCGGATACTTTCGAGACTTGTGGATTTTCGGTGTCAATTGGTATCAGGATTCATAAACTTTAGTACTTAGCCTGGAGGTCTAGAGTTCGAATCCTGAGGAAGGCAAAAATCTACTGGCCAGGGGTGGGAAGTACTTGTGAGTAACGACCGCCCGAGAGGTTGCCAAAGGGGCCGCCAAATGGGATTTGGCCGCCCAAGGGGTCGAGGGCCGCCAAGTGGGCCGCCAGTAGGGCCGCCCAAGGGGCCAAGAGGTCGGGTCGTTACACCTGCGATCTGAACAGATCTTTGATCCGACGGCCACCATCTGTTCACCCAATCCAGTCATCGTTATCTACACAGTCACGTGCCACATAGGCACTGCCTCGTCACCGACATGCCACATGTCGCTAATCATGATACGTCACACCGACATGGCGTCACCTGATCACGACACGTCATCGCCACGTGGAGTATAAATTAAAGCTCCTCAATGCTCCTCGCGAAGTGCAAAGTGCGCCAACAAATCGTCCATTGCGCGCGTGGCGGGTGTCGAGCTCGCAGGTGCGAGCACCTACTCGCCCAAGGGTAGAGACCTCCTATGCTTTTGTATTAACAACATTAGCATAGGAACACATATAAGGAAACATTAGCTCTCGCCGTTTAGCAATGTGAGACTAAAGCCTCATCTTTTTCCTTAATGTTCATTTGAGCATATCTTGAACAATTAATTTCTCATTCACCCTTAATCGGTTTTGAGGAAATAAATAGTCCAGATTTATCTACGCGAAACGTAGATTTTGATTTTGAAGTCAAACTTGACTTTCAACGATCGATGGCATCAAAATTTTGCTTTCCAAAATCGTATCCAATAATCCCCCACATGAATGGAAATTAATGCATATATTGCATGTATGCATGCCGACACTTTACAAGAGTCCAATCGATA
The DNA here is from genome assembly GCA_024364735.1 of Boesenbergia rotunda. Classification (NCBI taxonomy): domain Eukaryota; kingdom Viridiplantae; phylum Streptophyta; class Magnoliopsida; order Zingiberales; family Zingiberaceae; genus Boesenbergia; species Boesenbergia rotunda. Next base: position 115,638 of record JAGFNQ010000653.1, read on the forward strand.
AGTCAATGCATCGGGAAAGGTAGATTGTGGCGTTGAACCTTCCGTAATTGAATGCTATCGAGCATACTAGGCTGCGCAGTGAACGTGATGTCTTGAACTACTCAGCTGTTTGTGTATACTAAGACAATAACACCCACACAAAGACTTATCTCACCCACTTTTGGTTCTCATGGTTGGTTCCGTTTCGGCCATGGACACCATCTTGGATTCATGAGTGTTGGTGCAGAAAGCACCATATCGAACCTTGTTTTGATATTGGCAAAGGGTTCAAAGTTAAGTTCATTTGTGATCTAATAAAGTTATTTGAGTGTGCAGAAAGAAGTCCTAGCGAAGGGCTGCTAGGCACCTGGCGAAGGACTGCCAGGAAACAAAGCCCTAGTTAAGGACAGCTAGGAACCTGGCGAAGGAATGCCAGGATACAAAGCCCTAGCGAAGGATAGCTAAGCACCTGGCGAAGGAATGCCATGATACAAAGCCCTAGAGAAGGAATGCTAGGCACTTGGCGAAGGAATGCCAGGATACAAAGCCCTAGCGAAGGACTGCTAGGCACCTGACGAAGGAATGCCAGGATACGAAGCCCTAGCGAAGGACTGCTAGGCACCAGGCGAAGGACTTCTTGGTACTGAAGACCTAGCGAAGGACAGCTGGGCACCTGGCGAAGGACTGCTGGGCAAACGTCCAACCGGAGGAGCCGGTTGGCATCAGGTAAATTCTCCTGAGAGGAGTAGGTGAGGACGCGTTCCCCGTCGAGGGAACAGTAGGCGTCGGTTCGACCTAGGGCTCCATTTTGGAGACCTAAAGTCAGAACCAAGACAACGGAAGATGTATAAATCTAATACTTAATGGCTTTATGTTGTTTTGGACTAACCCTGGATGCAGGACCGAAGGAACGTATGTATGCAGCTCAGAATGCCCAAAGGAGAGAGGCAAGTGGCTGAGCAGGGCGCCCCCAAGGTCAATACAAAACGAGTAAAGCAAAGATGTGCTTCGGCAGCTTACTGGGCGGGGCGCCCCCGTGCTCCCAGGCGCCCCCATGCTCCCGGGCGCCCCGGATGGTCCGGATGCCCCGAGCTAAAGCTAACAAAGTGGATCAACTCAAGTCAGCGAGAAGCCAGTGGATCGAGTCAACCCGGGCGCCCCAGCGTCCCGGGCGCCCCCGTCAAAGCTCGATCCCGAGTTTGAAGGGATCAGAGCTGACCGAGAGGAACTCGGATCAGATGACACGTGGGGGGGGGGGGGGGCGCCCCCGATGTTCTGGGCGCCCCCAGGGGCTATAAAAAGGCCCTCGACTCCAAGGCTTCGAACAACAATTTCTTCCAACACATTCACGCTGTTCTGCTCCAGCGCTCTATCTCGAAAACCTCCCGACTCGAGATACAAGCGCCGACGATGTCCCTCTGCTTCGAAAATACGATATACTCCGGACGTCGGTAACTAAGAGCGGCTTTCTTTCAGTTTACTGTACTAATCTTGTAATCTATTTCTGTAAACTGTTTGCGCATATAGAATTGCTCGCAGTAAACAGTCAACGACCGTGGGCCTTGGAGTAGGAGCCGACCGCGACTCTGAACCAAGTAAAATCTTGGTGTTCGCGTGTGTTAGTTTGTTTTTAATTATTTCCGCTGCTAATTCACCTTTTTCAATTTTGAATTCTCATTTTTTCATCATAAGTTAGAATTGTTATGATCAATTTTTGAAAATTTGTCATAAATTTTTTTTATTATTTTAATAGTTTTTCTCAAAATTCGTGCTACCCTAATTCGAGCAAATTTTTTTCAAACATTTGACTTCTTACTTTTTCATCATTAATCTGAAGTGATAAAATCAACATTTTCAAAAATTTGTCATAACTTTTTTATTATTATTTCACCTCAAAATTCGTGCAATATCTTTGTTGGGCTATATCTTTTCTCTCCCGCACTACTAATCCAAGACCAAGTCTTGGTACATTTCTGTTATTTCTCTTGTGTGCAAGATTTAAACTAAATGACCAACCAAGAGTGGAACAGTGCCCGTCCACCGCTATTCTCCGGCGAGAACTTCAACTCCTGGAGAAGTCTAATGGAATCCCACCTGAAGGCCAATCTGGATTTATGGGTGATAATCCAAACGGGGTTCACATTCCCTACAGAAGATGGAATGTCGATCACCTGGGATAAATTGGACGAACCAACTCTACGGAAGATCGAGACAGATGCAAGGGCTACTGCAATCCTACAATGTGGCCTAACCAATGAAGAATTGAAGCGGGTCGGATCCTTCAACTGTGCCAAGGAGATGTGGGAAAAGCTAATCAATCTACACGAAGAGAGCTCTGATATTGAGATCCTAGAATATCTTGCATTTTCGGCTCAAGCACAAGTAGCTGAGACAGACTCGACCCCCGACGTCGAAATCGAACCAGAATCAGACGACGAGTTTTCTGGGACAAAATCGGTAACTAATTTTGAATCAGTTTCTAAATTAAAGTTAAATAATCAAGCTGATACTGCAATCGTTGAGGAAGGTATAATTTTCATTGCAGGGAAAACTCCAAGAGAACTGCAAAAGAGGCCTCAATCAGTACCTGAGTCCAACTCAGACTCAGAATTTGACGAAGAAGAAGGAGATCCTCGGAAACTGGTCTGGTTGGCTTGCGACCACTACAAAATATTGAAGAAACAATCAAGCACAAGAAAGATGGCTAAAATCAAGGGGGAGACCTCTAAAAAGAAATCTAAAGGTAAATTTACAGTATTTGAAAATCCATTATTTACCTTGAATAATATGATTGAACCTTATAAATTAGTTAAAGCAAACACTAGTAAATTGGAACAAGAAGATGAAATATTGAAACATAAGGTCAAAATACTAGAAAGTCTAATTCACAATCTTGCTAATTCTAAAAAACCAGAATATCATTTCAATTATGATATAACTTAGATCATTTTTGTCTTGTTTGCTTTAATTGAGTGTTGCTTTTTATTTTTTTTATTAGGATTGATTAGTTTAAGGACTAAAACGATTAACTGAAATTTGAACAACATAGTATTGGGTGGAGGTGAGATGATAGTACGTTAGGGAAACCTTTTCTAATAAGGTTAAGTATACACTACTTGGTCTCTTTAGACTGGTGAAACTAGCCGAAGCTACCGATCCAAGACCCAAACTAGTTAGACCAGAATTCACCAAAAAGTAATTTTGAAGATGAAATTTCACTAAAAGGATTTATCTAGAAAAGAGTTGATGATCCAATAAGGCTCTGGCCAAAGAAGGCCTTGTGCCTCGCCAAGACCTGGAAGCCAATTTTTGAAATTCAAATTCAATTTACTCTTTGCTAAATTCGAATCTAACACAAATTTTCAGTCAATTTTAGATTCAAATATCTCTTTTCAAAATAAATTTAAATTAGGTTTAAAAATTAATTTAACCTTTTAAAATTAACCATGTTTTTTTCCAAACTTAAAATTTTCATTTTTGTTAACGCATCTCACAAAACAGATAAGGATACCTTGTTTTATCACTTAGAAATGGGTGAGATGCTTAGGACCTAAAAGTTGAGTCCAACCCACTCAATTAAATCTTAATTAAATCAATTAAATTTAATTAAATCAATTAAATTTAATTAAATCAATTAAATTCAATTAAATCTTAATTAAATCAATTAAATTAAATCTTAATTAAATCAATTAAATTCAATTAAATCTTAATTAAATCAATTAAATTCAATTAAATCTTAATTAAGTCAATTAAATTCAATTAAATCTTAATTAAATCAATTAAATTTAATTCAATCAAATTCAAAATAATTCAAAATAATTCAATTAAATCAAATTCAAATTAATTCAATTAAATAAAATTCAAATTTAATTAAACAATTTTTAAAATTCAAATTTAATTCAACCGAACAACTTTCAAAATTAAAATTTAATTCAACTGAACAAACTTAACCCTCTAAATTTTAATTTTATCAAAAATCAAATTTAACTTTTTAACTAAGAGTTAATGTTTCAAATCATTGTAATTAAAATCAAGTCTCTTTTGTTCACTAACCTGAAATTTATTTCATAACATTTATTTCTTTCCTTTACCATTATACAAACATTTCCTTTAGATAATCAATTTATTCCTGTATGGCAAAAAATCACCTTGGGGATTACTTAGGATATATTTTTTTTTGTCTGCAGTCCGGGCTTATATATTTATATTTTTTGGACTTAAAAAAAACCGTCTATTTTTTTTGAAATCATTTCCCCTTTTCAGTTCTCTATATTCACTTTTTCAAATAGGAGAATGAAATTATGTTTCAAATCATTAAAACAAAATACCTTTTAAACTTAGTTTTCTTCTCTTTTTGTTTGAATCAAAACCCTAAGACTCAGAGGAGGATTAACTTGTGGTCAACAAGCCTCCTAGGACTGTGTCAGGTTTAGGGGGAGTACAAATTAAAAGAAGAAGTTTTAAAATACTATGTTTTCAAACTGTCACTCATGTTTTTCGAAAACTATGCTATCATATGTCTTTCAAATAATCTTTTTTTCGAAATGTTTATACTTCGAAATTCATTTTAAGAATTGTACTTGATTCCCTTTTGATTTTAACAAACCCTAAATACACAGAGGAAGGTCCACTTCATGACCTACAAGGACTCCGAGGATGTGTCAAATTTAGGGGGAGTCTAAACCAAAAGAAATTATTTCTAACAAGTATTTTCTTTGGCAATTATTTTTAAAATTATTAAATAATTCTCTTGATCTGAACTGACCCCTAAGGACTCAGAGGAAGAATACTTGTGGTCAACAAGCTTCCAAGGACTATGTCAAGTTTAGAGGGAGGTTAAATTAAAAGAACTATTGAACATTTCAAAATAAGTTGTTTTAATACACAAGTTTTCAAAGTTCTTTTGAAAATACAACTAATTTTCCTTTAAAAACACCAATATTCTATTTCTCAAAATGTTTTTGTGGTTTAGTAAATCCTTTTTGAAAAACTTTTTGAAATTTTCTTGAGTTTGGAGAATTTCCAGGACACATAGGGAAATGCCCTTGTAGTTAACAAGGTTTCCTAGGATTGTGTCAGACTGGAAACGAAACCATGCCAAGTAAAGTATTATGTTTTCTTAAAATATTATGTTCAAAAGTATTTATTAGTACTTATATTTGATAAAAATGCATATTTTTTAAAAAAAGTACTTATATTTTTCAAAAATTGCATAATATCTTTCAAAAGTACTTCTATTTTTCAAAATATAATGTTTTCAAAAAGGTACTAATACTTTTCTAAGGCAATAGTATTCTAAGTACGTGAATTCTCTAAAAATTCGCCTATAAATAGAATTTTTTTTCAAAATTGCACAATACCTTTCAAAGTGGAGTTTTGTTGGTGCAATTTAAGCTTTTGCTATGCTGTCAAGAATTATACTAAGTATTTTTATATTTTCAAAACTCATAGGCTCTGATACACAAACTTTTTCCTAAAACTTATTTTAAAATATATTTCTTTATTGATATATATATAGCCAAGGGGGAGAGCAAGAAATAGAGAAAGGAATTTTTTTTCTCCTTTTCGAAAAGCAAAAATTTTTAAGTGTTTTAAATTTTTTAAGTGCATGTTTTTCCTAAGCAAAATTTTTCTTAGTAAACAAAATTTGTCTGAGCAAAAACTTTTTGAAAATGTTGGCAAATATTCCTAAGTAGAGTTTTTTTGGTGAAAAACTTGTCTAGAAAATTCTTAAAGATTTTGTTTTTTTACACAAAGTATTTCCAAGTATATTCTTCTAAGTGTGCAAATTCTTTTAAAACAAAATTTTCCCAATTATCAAAGTTGAAACTCTTTTTAGGAAAATTTGGCTTCAAAATTTTGCCTAAGTAATTTTTTTACAAAGCCTTGTAAGTAAAAGTTTTTTATAACAAAATTTAGGCTTGCTTTTCAAAAGTGTTTGTTGATACAAAAGCTTTTACTCTTTTTGAAACACCTTGTCAAAAACTTATTTTTGGTAAAACTCAAAACTCTCTATCCGAAACCTTGTTCGCCCATATATTGTTTTTGATATATGTCAAAGGGGGAGGAAAGGTCAAAGTTATGTATTTTAAGTGGTTTATAACACAAGTATTCAGGGTTTTAGGGGGAGTATGAGAAATAAAAATTTTTTTTTAACTCTGCATTTATTCTATTCATAAACAGTTATACTTCATTGTTTACCTTATGTTCTTAACTGTTATAAGTTTTAACTAACTTTGAATTGTGTTGCCATAAATCAAAAAGGGGGAGATTGTTGGTGCAGAAAGCACCATATCGAACCTTATTTTGATATTGGCAAAAGGTTCAAAGTTAAGTTCATTTGTGATCCAATAAAGTTATTTGAGTGTGCAGAAAGAAGTCCTAGCGAAGGGCTGCTAGGCACCTGGCGAAGGACTGCCAGGAAACAAAGCCCTAGCGAAGGATAGCTAGGCACCTGGCGAAGGAATGCCAGGATACAAAGCCCTAGCGAAGGACTGCTAGGCACTTGGCGAAGGAATGCCAGGATACAAAGCCCTAGTGAAGGACTGCTAGGCACCTGGCGAAGGAATGTCAGGATACGAAGCCCTAGCGAAGGACTGCTAGGCACCAGGCGAAGGACTGCTTGGTACTGAAGACCTAGCGAAGGACAGCTGGGCACCTGGCGAAGGGCTGCTGGGCAAAAGTCCAACCGGAGGAGCCGGTTGGCATCAGGTAAATTCTCCTGAGAGGAGTAGGTGAGGACGCGTTCCCCGTCGAGGGAATAGTAGGCGTCAGTTCGACCTAGGGCTCCATTTTGGAGACCCAAAGTCAGAACCAAGACAACGGAAGCTGTATAAATCTAATACTTAATGGCTTTATGTTGTTTTGGACTAACCCTGGATGCAGGACCGAAGGAACGTGTGTCTGCAGCTCAGAATGCCCAAAGGAGAGAGGCAAGTGGCTGAGCAGGGCGCCCCCCAGTGTTCCGGGCGCCCCCAAGGTCAATACAAAACGAGTAAAGCAAAGATGTGCTTCGGCAGCTTACTGGGCGGGGCGCCCCCGTGGTCCCGGGCGCCCCCATGCTCCCGGGCGCCCCGGATGGTCCGGGCGCCATGAGCTAAAGCTAACGAAGTGGATCAACTCAAGCCAGCGAGAAGCCAACGGATCGAGTCAACCCGGGCGCCCCCAGCGTCCTGAGCACCCCCGTCAAAGCTCGATCCCGAGTTTGAAGGGATCAGAGCTGACCGAGAGGAACTCGGATCAGATGACACGTGGGGGGGGGGGCGCCCCCGACGTTCCGGGCGCCCCCAGGGGCAATAAAAAGGCCCTCGACCCCAAGGCTTCGAACAACAATTTCTTCCAACACATTCACACTCTTCTGCTCCAGCGCTCTGTCCCGAAAACCTCCCGACTCGAGATACAAGCGCCGACGACGTCCCTCTGCTTTGAAAATACGATCTACTCTGGACGTCGATAACTAAGAGCGGCTTTCTTTCAATTTACTGTACTAATCTTGTAATCTATTTCTGTAAACTGTTTGCGCATATAGAATTGCCCGCAGTAAACGGTCAACGACCGTGGGCCTTGGAGTAGGAGCCGACCGCGACTCTGAACCAAGTAAAATCTTGGTGTTCGCGTGTGTTAGTTTGTTTTTAATTATTTCCGCTGCTAATTCTCTTTTACGAATCCATACGTTTAATGATATTCAGCCCCCCCTCTATCGTTTCTCTCGATCCAACAATGAGTGTTTTATTGAAGCGGCCTGTCTTCACACTCACATACGTGACACTTCTATCAAGAGTATCCTACCATACTCCACCTTAAAGGTATAGAAGTCATTAAAAGCATAAGCTTATCCTCACTACATGTGGTAGGACATCACCAAATCATCCTAGGATTGGGATAGTAGAGATAATTATTTCTCTTGTGTTGTTACACAACTTCTGTAACTTCGTTGTCCCATTGAACCAAGATCATGGGATCTCCAGTCAACAAGGTTGAGTTTCCGCTACAGTCGTTTTTAGTTGTAGATTTTTGATCTTATTCCTCTTGATGAGCAGTATACTTGATCTCGATTTAGCCCCTTCGTTCGGGGATCTGCCAAATTATCCTTAGATTTGACATAATCGATTGCAATCACTCCATTTGAGATCAACTACCTAATGGTATTATGTCGACGACGTATATGTCGTGACTTACCATTATACATACTACTCTGTGCCCTTCCAATTGCCAATTGACTATCACAGTGGATAAGTACGACGGGCACAGGTTTTGTCCAGCTCGGAATATCTTCCAAGAAATTCCGCAGCCATTCAGCTTCTTCAGCTGCTTTGTCAAGTGCTATAAACTCGGATTCCATTGTTGACCGAGTTATGCATGTCTGCTTAGTAGATTTCCAAGATACAGCTCCCCCATCGATCGTGAATACATATCCACTAGTGTATTTGGAGTCTTTTATATCGGAGATCCAATTAGCATCATAATATCCCTCCAAGACTACGGGATACCTTCCGTAATGTAATCTCGTAGTTCATAGTATATTTTAAATATCTAAGAACTCGCATTAGTGCTTTCCAATGGGTGTCGTTCAGATTGCTCGTAAAACAACTCAGTTTGTTGACCACACAAGCAATATCCGGACAAGTACAGTTTGTGAGATACATCAAACTGCCAATTATCCGGGAATATTCCAATTGCAATATGGGTTCACCATGGTTTTTCGCTAAGTGTTGACTTAGATCCATAAATGTTTTTACAGTAGAGAGATCGTATGCATTGAATCTTTTCAATATTGACTCTACATAATGGGATTGTGTTAAAACTATCCCATCGGACATCCTGAGAATTTTAATTCCCAATATGACACCTGCTAGATCTATATCTTTCATGTCGAAATTATTGGTCAACATTTTCTTAGTACTCATGATGATATTATGACTACTTCCCATTATGGGCATGTCGTCTATGTATAGATAGACGATTACATAACTCTCAGGTGTGCTTTTGACATAAATGCATTTATCACATTCATTTATTCTGAATTCTTTTGATAGCATTATTTTGTCAAATTTTTCGTGTCATTGCTTTGGCGCTTGTTTAAGTCCGTACAAAGACTTAATAAGTCGACACACCTTTCCCTCAATTCCAGGAGCTATGAACCCCTCGGATTGCTCCATGTAGATTTCTTCTTCAAACTCACCATTTAAGAATGCAGTCTTAACATCCATTTGGTGTATTTCAAGGTCATACAATGCTGCAATGACTATCAACACTCGTATGAACGTAATCCTTGTCACCGGTGAGTAGGTATCAAAGTTATCAAGGCCTTCCTGTTGCTTGTACCTTTAGCTACAAGTTTGGCCTTATACTTGTCAACCGATCCATCAGCTTTATACTTGCATTTTAGTATCCACTTATAACCTAATGGTTTAGTACCAGAAGGAAGATCTACTAATTCCCAAGTATGGTTATTCATGGTGGACTCGATTTCCCTATTGACAGCTTCTTTCCACAATGGGGCATCGGGACCAGAGAGAGCTTCGCTTAGTGTTCATGGGTCTATTTCTGACATGAATGTCATGAAATCTGGCCCAAACGATTTCTCAACTCTAGCCCGTTTGCTCCGACGTGACTCTTCGCTTTGATCGTCAATAGCCCTTTTATGACAACTAAGTTCTGGAGCATTATCTTTGTTAGAACTTCCGTTGTCATTATTTGGAACGTTTACCTTCTTATTTGGAAACACGTCTTCAAAAAATATTGCATTCTGAGATTCTATGGTTGTACCCACATGAATATCAATAATGTCTAACTTATGAACTATGAAGCGATATGCACTACTGTTTTGGGCATATCAGACAAATATTGCATCGAACATTTTAGGTCCGTTCTTAACTTGCTTTGGCTTCGGTACTTCGACCTTTGCTAAGCACCCCCACACTTTCAAGTATTTGTACGATGGCTCGCAACCTTTCCATAGTTCATATGGTGTTTTATCATTTTGTTTGTGAGGGATTTTGTTGGGAATGTGGTTTGCTGATAATATGACTTCCCCCCCCCCCACAAGTTCTAGGGTAAGCCTGAATTTATCAACAAGGCATTCATCATTTCCTATAGTGCCCGATTTTTACGTTCGGCAACACCATTCGATTGAGGTGAGTAAGGTGTCGTTGTTTGATGGATAATTCCATATTCTGAACAGAATACATCGAACGGTGCACTATATTCTTCACCTCTATCGCTACGAATTATTTTAATTCATTTTTCAAGTTGATTTTCAACTTCCATTTTATAGGTTCTGAAAGCTTCTAGGGTTTCGTCTTTACTTCTTAAAAGAAAGGAATAACAGAACCTCATGCAGTTATTGATAAAAGTAATGAAGTACTTTTTACCTCCTCTAGTTTGCACGAATTTCAGGTCACATAGATCACTATGTATTAATTCTAGAGGAGTTGTTGACCATTCCACCGAATGAAAAGGTAGTCTCGTCATTTTCGCCTCCACGCACACTTCGCATTTGTGTGTTTCATCAACATCGATGTTCGGTAATAAATTTAGTTTGACGAGATATTTCAGAGTATTATTATTGACATGCCCAAGCCGATCATGCCATAAATTAAAACAGTCAACAACATATCTGGAAGATTTTAATTTATTACCATCAAAATTACGGTGTACAGTCATTACAACCATCTTGAACAAATTTTGTTCTAAATACCCCTTTCCTACGAAGACATCGTTCTTCGTAAGCACAAAGTTATTGGATTAGAACACTAGTTCGAATCCAACTTTAACAAGTGCCGATCTAGAAACTAAGTTCTTTCTGATGTCGGGAACATGGAGCACATCAATGAGAGTTAGCTCCTTCCCAGACGTTATTTTTAGAACAACTGTCCCGAGTCCAACAATTGAGGATGTCGTGGAGTTGCCCATATAGAGCTTTCTTCCACTTATCGGGGTGTACTTGGAGAACATCACCTTATCCGAACAGACGTGGCGGGTTGCTCTAGTATCGATCCACCACTGCTTCGGGTTGTCCTCCAAGTTGGCTTCGAACACGACCGCAGTGAGATCTAGAGCGCTGAGATCTATGTCAGCGGAGGTTGCGACTTGGTTCACAACATTCTTCTAGCTCTTGGTTGTCTTCTTCGAGCGTCTGCAGTCTTTGGATATGTGTCCTGACTTTCCATAATTGTAGCACATGCCCTTGAACCTTTTGCCTTGAGCCTTCTGGTTCGGTTGCTTCGGCTTCTTGGCTTTTGGTTTCGTCAGGTTGGACATCTCGTCGACTGTCCACTTTGTTCCTCTAGAGTCGGATAATTTTTGATTATCCTCCTCTATTCGCAACCACAGGATGAGGTCTTCAAGTCCCATCTCCTTCTGCTGGTGATTTAGGTAATTTTTGAAATCCTTTCATGACGGAGGGAGTTTCTCGATTACCGCAGCAACTTTGAATGACTCGTTCAGTGGCATTCCTTCAGCGTCCAGATCATGCATTATCAGTTGCATGTCTTGGAGCTGAGACGTGACGCTTTTGGAATCCACCATTTTGAAATCCAGAAACTGGTTGACGATGAATTTCTTTAGTCAGGCATTTTCGGTTTTGTATTTCTTCTCCAGCGATTCCCACAGTGACTTGGACGTCTCCATCATTCAATATACGTTATATAGCGCATTGTTCAACGCATTAATAACGTAATTGTGGCACAGGAAGTCTCCGTGTGACAACGCATCGCGAGCAGCCTAGCTCCCAGAATTATCTTCCGTAGCGGCTGGCGGGTCTTCACGCAGGAACCGTACAAGGTTCAGCGTGGTCAGGTAGAACAACATCTTCTGCTGTCATCTTTTGAAGTCGGCTCCATTGAATTTCTCCGACTTCTCGGCGTGAGGGACGGCAGTTGATACATCGTTGATTCCGGCCATATCAGTTTGCCGAATATCATTTTACGATTGTTGATTGCTGACTTGTAACTCCTCGGTATTTAACTTAGTTGATTTACGACAGTTGGATCTTTCGGGAGGTTGCTTTCAGAGGAAGCAAACTGGTTGGTTTACGTCGAAGCTAGTGTTCGACACTATCTCTGTAAAATGATATTGCTCCGCTACTGGTGCTCACGGATAGCAGCAATTCATTTCCAAGATACAACGACGTCGTCTCGGAATAGTAGCACGTCAAATTCCGAGACCGACGAACCTTTCCGTCGGCTTTTTGGACTCTCGATGCAGAAGATGGATGAGTGCAAATGCTTTTAGATTGCAATGCTTGAATGAATGAAATGATCAAGTGGAGGGATCTATTTATATTGAGTGAAGAGGTAAGTACCCTTTGGTTCAGACAGATCTGGACCGTTCATAACGAAATGGTATAACCCTTTAAAGGTCTTTTAATCTCGTCCCTTGATATGAAGAGTTAATATTTTCAGATCCCATCTTAATCTCAACTGCCAGATTAGAACATTTAATCTGACGCCTCAGATCCATCCTCCCTCTTCACAGTCAGATTCGAATCTGATACTCCAGATCGCACCTGCCTACGATCTGTCTAGATCTTTGATTGGACGCTCCAGATCGCACTTTCCTGCGATCTGTCCAGATCTGTGATCTGTCCAGATCTTTGATCCGACGGCCACTATCTTTTCGCCCAATCCAGTCATCGTTCTCTACATAGTCACGTGCCACATAGGCACTGCCTCATCACCGACATGCCACGTGACGCCACCTGATCATGACACAGCACACCGACATGGCGTCACCTGATCACGACACGTCATCGCCACGTGGAGGATAAATTAAAGCTCCTTAATGCTCCTCGCGAAGTGCAAAGTGCGCCAACAAAGCGTCCATTGCGCGCGTGGCGGGTGGCGGGCTCGCAGGTGCGAGCACCTACTCGCCCAAGGGTAGAGACCTCCTGTGCTTTTGTATTATCAACATTAGCACAGGAACACATATAAGGAAATATTGGCTCTCGCCGGTTAGCAATGTGGGACTAAACCTCATCTTTTTCCTTAATATTCATTTGAGCGTATCTTGAATAATTAATTTCTCATTCACCCTTAATCGATTTTGAGGAAATAAATAGTCCAGATTTATCTACGCGAAGCGTAGATTTCGATTTTGAAGTCAAACATGACTTTCAATGATCGATGGCATCAAAATTTTGCTTTGCAAAATCGTATCCAATAATCCCCCACATGAATGGAAATTAATGTATATATTGCATGTATGCATGCTGACATTTTACAAGAGTCCAATCGATAAGTCAATGCATCGGGAAAGGTAGATTGTGGCTTTGAACCTTCCGTAGTGGAATGCTATCGAGCATACTAGGCTGCGCAGTGAACGTGATGTCTTGAACTGCTCAGCTGTTGGTGTATACTAAGACAATAACACCCACACAGAGACTTATCTCACCCACTTTTGGTTCTTATGGTTGGTTCCGTTTCGGCCATGGACACCATCTTGGATTCATGAGTGTTTCATTGAAGCGGTCTGTCTTCACACTCACATAGGTGACACTTCTATCAAGAGTATCCTACCATACTCCACCTTAAAGGTATAGAAGTCATTAAAAGCATAAGCTTATCCTCACTACATTTGGTAGGACAGCACCAAATCATCCTAGGATTGGGATAGTAGAGATAATTATTTCTCTTGTGTTGTTACACAACTTCTGTAACTTCGTTGTCCCATTGAACCAAGATCTTGGGATCTCCAGTCAACAAGGTACAGTCGTTTTTAGTTGTAGATTTTCAATCTCATTCCTCTTGATGAGCAGTATACTTGATCTCGATTTAGCCCCCTTCGTTAGGGGATCTGTCAAATTATCCTTAGATTTGACATAATTGATTGCAATCACTCCATTCGAGATCAACTACCTAATGATATTATGTCGACGACGTATATGTCGTGACTTACCATTATACATACTACTTTGTGCCCTTCCAATTGCCAATTGACTATCACAGTGGATAAGTATGACGGACACAGGTTTTGTCCAGCTCGGAATATCTTCCAAGAAATTCCACAGTCATTCAGCTTCTTCAGTTGCTTTGTCAAGTGCTATAAACTCGGATTCCATTGTTGATCGAGCTATGCATGTCTGCTTAGTGGATTTCCAAGATACTGTTCCCCATCGATCGTGAATACATATCCACTAGTGTATTTGGAATCTTTTGTATCAGAGATCCAATTAGCATCACAATATCCCTCCAAGACTGCGGGATACCTTCCGTAATGTAATCCCATAGTTCATAGTATATTTTAAATTCTAAGAACCCGCATTAGTGCTTTCCAATGGGTGTCGTTGGGATTTCTCGTAAAATAACTCAGTTTGTTGACTACACATGCAATATCCGGACGAGTACAGTTTGTGAGATACATCAAACTACCAATTATCCGGGAATATTCCAATTGCAATATGGGTTCACCATGGTTTTTCGCTAAGTGTTGACTTAGATCCATAGGTGTTTTTATAGTAGAGAGATCGTATGCATTGAATCTTTTCAATACTGACTCTACATATTGGGATTGTGTTAAAACTATCCCATCGGAAATCCTGAGAATTTTAATTCTCAATATGACACCTGCTAGACCCATATCTTTCATGTCAAAACTATTGGTCAACATTTTTTAGTACTCATGATGATATCATGATTACTTCTCATTATGAGCATGTCATTTACGTATAGAGAGACGATTACATAACTCTCAGGTGTGCTTTTGACACAAATGCATTTGTCACATTCATTTATTCTGAATTCTTTTGACATCATTATTTTGTCAAATTTTTTGTGTCATTGCTTTGGCGCTTGTTTAAGTCCGTACAAAGACTTAATAAGTCGACACACCTTTCCCTCAGTTCCAGGAGCTATGAACCCCTCGGATTGCTCCATGTAGATTTCTTCTTCCAAATCACTATTTAAGAACGCAGTCTTAACATCCATTTGGTGTATTTCAAGGTCATACAATGCTGCAATGACTATCAACACTCGTATGAACGTAATCCTTATCACCGGTGAGTAGGTATCGAAGTAATCAAGGCCTTCCTATTGCTTGTACCCTTTAGCTACAAGTCTGGCCTTATACTTGTCAACCGATCCATCAGCTTTATACATGCGTTTTAGTATCCACTTATAACCTAATGGTTTAGTACCAGAAGGAAGGTCTACTAATTCTCAAGTATGGTTATTCATGGTGGACTCGATTTCCCTATTGACAGCTTCTTTCCACAATGGGGCGTCGAGATGAGAGAGAGTTTCGCTTAGTGTTCTTGGGCCCATTTCTGACATGATTGTCATGAAATCTGTCCCGAACGATTTCTCAACTCTAGCCCGTTTGCTCCGACGTGACTCTTCGCTTTGATCGTCAATAGCCCTTTTATAACAACTAAGTTCTGGAGCATTATCTTTGTTAGAACTTCCGTTGTCATTATTTGGAACGTTTACCTTCTTATTTGGGAACACGTCTTCAAAAAATATTACATTCCGAGATTCTATGGTTGTACCCACATGAATATCAATAATGTCTGACTTATGAACTATGAAGCGATATGTACTACTGTTTTGGGCATATCCGACAAATATTGCATCGAACATTTTAGGTCCGATCTTAACTTGCTTTGGCCTCAGTACTTCGACCTTTGCTAAGCACCCCCACACTTTCAAGTATTTGTACGATGGCTCGCAGCCTTTCCATAGTTCATATAGTATTTTATCATTTTTCTTGTGATGGATTTTGTTGAGAATGTGGTTTGCTGATAATATGACTTCCCCTCATAAGTTCTGGGGTAAGCATGAATTTATCAACAAGGCATTCATCATTTCCTATAGTGCCCGATTTTTACGTTCGGCAACACCATTCGATTGAGGTGAGTAAGGTGCCGTTGTCTGATGGATAATTCCATATTCTGAACAGAATTCATCAAACGATGCACCATATTCTTCACCTCTATCGCTACGAATTATTTTAATTTATTTTTCAAGTTGATTTTCAACTTTCGTTTTATAGGTTCTGAAAGCTTCTAGGGTTTCGTCTTTATTTCTTAAAAGAAAGACATAACAGAGCCTCATGCAGTTATTGATAAAAGTAATGAAGTACTTTTTACCTCCTCTAGTTTGCACGAATTTCAGGTCACATAGATCACTATGTATTAATTCTAGAGGAGTTGTTGACTTTCCACCGAATGAAAAGGTAGTCTCGTCATTTTCGCCTCCATGCACACTTCGCATTTGTGTGTTTCGTCAACATCGATGTTCGGTAATAAATTTAGTTTGACGAGACGTTTCAGAGTATTTTATTGACATGCCCAAGTCGATCATGCCATAAATTAAAACAATCAACAACATAGCTGGAAGTTTTTAATTTATTACCATCAAAATTACGGTGTACAGTCATTACAACCATCTTGAACAAAAATTTGTTCTAAATACCCCTTTCCTACGAAGACACTGTTCTTCATAAGCGCAAAGTTGTTGGATTAGAATACTAGTTTGAATCCGACTTTAACAAGTGCCGATCTAGAAACTAAGTTCTTCCTGAGGTCGGGAACATGGAGCACATCAATGAGAGTTAGCTTCTTCCCAGACGTTATTTTTAGAACAACTGTCCCGAGTCCAACAATTTAGGACGTCGTGGAGTTGCCCATATAGAGTTTTCTTCCACTTATTGGGGTGTACTTGGTGAACATCGCCTTGTCCGAACAGACGTGGTGGGTCGCTCCAGTATCGATCCACCACTGCTTCGGGTTGTCCTCCAAGTTGGCTTCGAACACGACCGCAGTGAGATCTAGAGCGCTGAGATCTATGTCAGCGGAGGTTGCGACTTGGTTCGCAACATTCTTCTGGCTCTTGGTTGTCTTCTTCGAGAGTCTGCAGTCTTTGTATATGTGTCCTGACTTTCCACAATTATAGCACGTGCCCTTGAACCTTTTGCCTTGAGCCTTCTGGTTCGGTTGCTTCGGCTTCTTGGCTTTTGGTTTCGTCAGGTTGGACATCTCGTCGACTGTCCACTTTGTTCCTCTAGGTAATTTTTGAAATCCTTCCATGACGGAGGAGTTTCTCGATTACCGCAGCAACTTTGAATGACTCGTTCAGTGGCATTCCTTCAGCGTACAGATCATGCATTATCAGTTGCATGTCTTGGACCTGAGACGTGACGCTTTTGGAATCGACCATTTTGAAATCCAGAAATTGGTCGATGATGAATTTCTTCAGTCCGGCGTTTTTGGTTTTGTATTTCTTCTCCAGCAATTCCCACAGTGACTTGGACGTCTCCATTATGCAATATACGTTATATAGCACATTGTCCAGCGCATTAATAACGTAACTGCAGCACAGGAAGACTCCGTGTGACCACGCATCGCGAGCAGCCTAGCTCCCGGAATTATCTTCCGTAGCGGCTGGCGGGTCTTCACGTAGGAACCGTATAAGGTTCAGTGTGGTCAGGTAGAACAGCATCTTCTGCTGTCATCTTTTGAAGTCGACTCTGTTGAATTTCTCCGGCTTCTCGACGTGAGGGACGGCGGTTGGTACATTGTTGATTCCGGCCATATCAGTTTGCCGAATATCATTTTACGATTGTTGATTGCTGACTTGTAACTCCTCGGTATTTGACTTAGTCGATTTACGACCGTTGGATCTTCCGGGAGGTTGCTTTCAGAGGAAGCAAACTGATTGGTTTACGTCGAGGCTAGTGTTCGACACTATCTCCGTAAAACGATATTGCTCCGCTACTGGTGCTCACGGATAGCAGCAATTCATTTCCAAGAT
This sequence comes from Boesenbergia rotunda, assembly GCA_024364735.1. NCBI lineage: Eukaryota > Viridiplantae > Streptophyta > Magnoliopsida > Zingiberales > Zingiberaceae > Boesenbergia > Boesenbergia rotunda. The sequence goes on from JAGFNQ010000653.1 coordinate 133,364, forward strand.
ACAACGACGTCATCTCGGAATAGTAGCACTTCAAATTCCAAGACCGACGAACCTTTCCGTAGGCTTTTTGGACTCTCGATGCAGAAGATGGATGAGTGCAAATGCTTTTAGATTGCAATGCTTGAATGAATGAAATGATCAAGTGGAGGGATCTATTTATATTGAGTGAAGAAGTAAGTACCCTTTGGTTCGGACAGATCTAGACCGTTCATAATGAAAGGGTATAACCCTTTAAAGGTCTTTTAATATCGTCCCTTGATCTGAAGAGTTATAACTTTTCAGATCCCATCTTAATCTCAGCCGCCAGATTAGAACATTTAATCCGACGCCTCAGATGCATCCTCCCTCTTCACAGTCAGATTCGAATCCGACGCTCCAGATCGTACCTACCTGCGATCTGTCCAGATCTTTAATCGGACGCTCCAGATCGCACTTTCCTGCGATCTGTCCAGATCTTTGATCCAACAGCCACCATCTGTTCGTCCAATCCAGTCATCGTTCTCTACACAGTCACGTGCCACATAGGTACTGCCTCGTCACCGACATGCCACGTGACGCCACCTATCATGACACATCACACCGACATGTCACGTGGCGTCACCTGATCACGACACGTCGTCGCCACGTGAAGCATAAATTAAAGCTCCTCAATGCTCCTCGCGAAGTGCACCAACAAAGCACCCATTGTGCTCGTGCGCGCGTGGCGGGTGGCAGGCTCACAAGTGCGAGCACCTGCTCGCCCAAGGGTAGAGACCTCCTGTGCTTTTGTATTAACAACATTAGCACAGGAACACATATAACGAAATATTGGTTCTCGCCGATTAGCAATGTGGGACTAAAACCTCATCTTTTTCCTTAATATTCATTTGAGCGTATTTTAAACAATTAATTTCTCATTCTCCCTTAATCGGTTTTGAGCAAATAAAGAGTCCAGATTTATTTACGCGAAACGTAGATTTCGATTTTGAAGTCAAACTTGACTTTCAACGATCGATGACATCAAAATTTTGTTTTGTAAAATCGTATCCAACAAATTCTAAGAGAAAAATTCAAGTAGATCAAGGATGATTAGTTGCTTGGTTGAAATCTTGAGGGAGCTACTCCTCTACTCTTCTCAATAAAGCTGAGCTAGAGCCTAGGACAACGCCTACTTAGATTCTTCTATGATTAAACGTACCCTACAATTATAAAGAATGCCTAAGGCCTTGTTTCATTTCAATCATCTTACAAGTATCATATGCAAAAATATTTCTATTAACTCTTTTATCATTTTGCAAAAACTATCACAAGCACCTAATTCATCATCTCCTAACTTAATAAATAAAATACATAAAAATATTTAAAAACTTCAAAATCGTTTGTATTCGAAATTATAACATTTTGAGCTGAACTTGAACAAGTTCAATAATCTGAATTTGATCATAATATTTTATTTATTGTTCACGAGATATTTGCGAACTGAACTCGAATTAAACTTTGTTTATTTTTATACAATTTTAGTTTGAATACCCTCAAATTAAGATTCAAATAACTCGAATCAAACTTAAATTTAAGTAATTTCAAGTTATAGTTTGATTTGCCCTAATCAATATTTGAATAATTTCGAACTGTGCTCAAGTTAAAATTATTTATATATTTAAACTTTAAATCAAATTCAAATATCACAATTTTTTTAAGCTCAAACTCATTGATTTGCACCCTATTCAAGTCCTTTTTCTCTAACTTTTGCACAATTAAATAAATGAAAAGAAATTGAAACCTCATTTGCAGAATTGAGTACGAGTTAAATCCAATAAAGCCGAGGAATTATTCTCTGATGACTACCTTCGATTTCTTAATTTACTCCATCTTAATAACATGGGATAGTTATTGGGAACCATCAAGATAATAAACTTCACCATTTTAGATGCGCAGAACTTTATGTGGAAAGACTTATTACTTTCCACAGTGGAAAACAAGCCATGTCCAAAGTCTATGGACTCATAGAGGAGTAATAACCATGATATATAGGATAGGCTTGGAAGATGATTCCTTTGAGCTTGAGCTTGAGCTTAGCTAGGGAGTCGGAGTCTGAGTCGGAGTAACTAATCTCAAATGGTAAGCATAAAAATATATATTATCTGAGATTTTGAATTCGAGTTCTCTTAGCAACAAATAAATCTCTCTTTGAGGAGTCGACAGTGGGATCGTTTCGACAGTGGGACCGGACACTATAAAAAATTTACCTGAATAGTTTTATCCCCCGGGCTATCGTACAGCGGTAGGCGACTAGTCACTATCTCAGCCATCCATGGTTCGATCCTAGCTACGACGTATTTTATAAGAATTTTTCTTACAAATGGATGCGAACTTGCAGACGTTCGACTTTTGATCGTTCACCGTGAACGCTTCCCGATTTATCCTGATGATCGGTGAAAAATTTTTATAAAGTTGAATCGATCATCTAAATTTGTTTGCTATTTGATTTAATATTTTTTTTTTAACTAGAGAGTGCATGAGGTTTTGAAAACGGTGCTAGGGGTCTCGACTGTGCCAGACAGCTTTGTTTACCAGAGTCTGGCATTAGCCAAGTCAGACCCAGGCAATCATATATGGGTTGGGTTGGATCAAACCAACCGCAGCCCAATAAAGAACATGAACCATCTTTTTAATAATTCATGGTGCCATGGCCTGACGTTTAAATAGATCTGCACATATGTGATTCTGTGATTTTCTTTTTAATATTTCAGGAGCATGAACGATCTTTTTTCTAATTTGCCTATTGAATAAATCTGGAAGGGTCAATATCCCAGATTTAAAATGTTGCCGTGAGTCAAATTCAAAATCATGAAGTCATCAGCCGTTGGTATTTTCTTTCATTTGTTTATCGGATGTTGGTGTTTTATTTTCAGTCAGAGTATGATTGATGATAATTGATCAGGCAATAATTTTCACTCATGCAGTGCCGTGTACACCAAACTATTGTATCTCTTTAAGCAATATTCGGGATGCAATGTAGGTATTCATTATTTAAAAAATTCATGATTTAATTTTTAACAATGGTATATTTTATTAAAAGTTTAAATAGGACGTGAATTCTGAGACACTGAATTTTTTAATCATCCATTGTGAGTAATTCCTGATTTACCCTGACGGTCGATAAAAAACTTTATGTGACCGAATATGAAAGAGATAAATTATGAGAACTATTATCTCGAATATTATAACTAGTATATAGGAAGAGGAGAAATATTTATTTTATTAAATTTTGATTTTTAAATTGTAGGATGATTACGTATTAATTATCTGGTCATCAAATGAAGATTTAAAAATAATCAATATAGAAATCCCAATAAATTAAATCGAAAGTACGGTTAAATCTTGACATGATCATCTAATATCATAAAAATTCTAGCATAGTATAATCTGGAATATAACTAAGGATGACCATCACGGCGAACAATTAAAGATGTTGACGCAGTGACAGCATAATAAATGAAGACATTTTTGTAATCATTGGTGTATATTAATCAGTAATCACCAATTCTCCAATGGTTCGCATTTTCCATCTATGGCGATGGAGGTTGCGGAGCAGTTCTCCGACGATAGCTTCTCCTACAGCTGGTCGATGAATTACATCGATTCGTCCGCCGTCGATCCCTCTGCCTCTCGAGCCTCCCTCGACTTACGGGACGGCACGGGGCCCCCCTTCGACTTCGACGTCCTTCCTCTCGCCGGTCAACCGTGCACAGCGCCGGCTCTGGTCCACGCTGATCAGATCATTGCCGACGGCCGGCTTCTCCCGCTCCCCCTCGTTCACCTGCCCAAGCGTAGTACCGGGGGATCATCTCCCTCGGAAACTCCTGTGCTACTGCGGTCGCTCTCGGTAGACTCGTCCGATTCCTTGGCCTCCCGGAGCTATATGGAAATAGGACGGCGGCTATCTTCGTCGAATTCTTCGACTCTGGGTAGCATTCCGTCTTGTTCAAGCTCGAGCTCATCGACGAGTGGAAATGGGAGGCCCTCCAGGGAGAAGAAAACGCTCAGGTACTTGTGCTTTCTGCAGCCTTTCTACAAGACGAGGGGAGTAAGTTGCAAGATATGGAGCTCGTCCTCGTCGCCTAGGAAGAGCGGTGATGCCATCTCCGGGTCGTCACACCGGTGCAACACGACGGCGGCTGATGTGGGCTCCGAGACGGCGATTCACGACGCAGTCCTCCATTGCAAGAACTCTTTTGGCAAGTTGTAGAGAAAGGAAGAATAATATATATATAAAATGAAATAATCTACTTGCTCAATAATTTTATAGCTATATCAAAAATTATAAATAATGGCCATCACATTGTACAAATATTAATATGTAATAATTTATTAAATTATATAGAAATGATTAACACCGGTAAAATTTTGTTGATATACTTGATACTAATTATTAAGTATGAAATAATATATAATAATCAAATTTGATTATAAATTTGATTAATATTTTTCTACTTAATATTTGCTAAAAGATAGAATGATCTCGTATTTGTCCGGGATCTACGATGGAGTAGAAAGATGATTAATTATCCTCTTAAATATTCATGATTCGATTTTTAATTATGATATATTTTATAAAAAAAATTTAAATAGATTACGAATTTTAATATATTAGACTTCTGAATTATTTGTCATGAATATTTTTTTATATATGTTGACAATCTAAAAAACATCTCGATAATATTTTTAAAATGACCTATTTTTTCTGACGGTAAATTTACTTTAAATCCCTAATGACAAGTCAAATTCTACATTCAGTCCTCATTTGAGTTTTTTTTTGTGTTAACTCCCTAATGGATTTAGTATAAAAGAGTGAAATTTGAGTATACATCAGTGAAAAATGAGTATAAAAGAGTGAAAAGTGAGTATAAAAGACTGAAAATTGAGTATGCAATTTCTTGATGTGGTGGATGCAACCTTACATACTCAATTTTCTAACTTTTATACTCAACTTTCTTCAAATAATACTCATAAAATTGTCTTGTCAATCCCATCAGAGATTGTATATAAATAAAAATTTGGATAGAGATTGTATGTAAATATGAGTTTGAAAGTGGAGAATTTAAAAAAGTTTATCCTTTTTCTGACGCACTCGGACTGATCGAGATCTTTTTTTTTTTTCGTAACACCGGAGGCTATTAAAAAAAAGAGTAATTGCATAATAAGAAACAATGGAGGTATCTACTCTATAGCTGTCCTAGGCTATAACTCAGCCGAATACATGAAAAAAGACAAAAAGAGTAAGTTCAATATTCTTCAACGAGACATAGTTTAGTGTTGCTTCGTACCTATGAGATGTAATGATTATTATTACATAATTATTATTATCAAGAGGTTTAGTACTAAATTTTAATAAAGTTAGTATTTTGTTCTCTTTATTGATGCAGTCTGGTCCGATTGTTATTTTAGTATTGACAATGATTTAAATTTGGTTGAGTGAATTCGGATTAAGTTCAAGTAGATCTGGGAGACCGCACGCTGACATGGGAAAAGACCTAGTGGAACTACGCACACCTAGTGGGATTAGGTGAAGTGGAAAAGACCTAGTGGGATTAGATACACCTAGTGTGACTAGGTGAAGTGGAAAAGACCTAGTGGGACTAGGCACCACTACCTAGTGAGACTAGGTGAAGTGGAAAAGACCTAGTGGGACTAGGTGAACTGGAAAAGACCTAGTGAGACTAGGCACACCTAGTGGGACTAGGTGAAATCCTGGTGAGTGAAGCCAGGTCCTAGCTTGGGAAGCTAGGTTGGATGAAACCCTGGTGAGTGAAGCCAGGTCCTAGCTTGGGAAGCTAGGTTGAACGAAGTCCAAGTGCGTGAAGCTGGGCATGGAGTCTTGGTCCGGGGGACTGAGCACGAGTCAGAGAAGGCTAGGGAGCCCGTTCTCTTGACTTAGGGTTGGATTGGAAGCCTCTGGATCGGTCTGGTGACCGATCAGGGAAGTTGGCACGAACTCCCTTTGTCGATCGGTCTGGTGACCGATCCAGTGTTGTCTGATCGGTCTGGTGACCGATCAAGGAGAAAACAGAGACTTTGTTTGGCTTCTGTTCGGCTCCTGATTGGTCTGGTGGCCGATCAGGGAGAGCTTCTGATCGTTCTGGTGAACGATCAGAGGGATTTCAGAGCCACACTGTGAGGAACCATGATCGGTCTGACTGACCGATCAAATATCGTGAGTTCCCCCTTATGACCGATCAGGATGGATCCTGATCGGTTAGGGAGTGACCAGATCGGTCACCAGACCGATCAGGCCACAACCTGATCGGTTTGGTGACCGATCAGTGAGGTTTGGCCTGCGAAGGTTGAGAATCCCAGCACTGCTGTGGATTGGTCCGGTGACCGATCCACGATCTATGATCGGTTGGGGTGATCGATCAAAAGAATCCCGCGATTCTTAGTTTCTCACTGTGGACCGATCAAGCTGGAGCTTGATCAGTCTGGGCTTACACTGATCGGTTCGGTGACCGATCAGGGTCCTCTCTGATCGGTCTGGTGACCAATTAGAAGCTGAAAACTTTATTTCAAATACGATGTCAGACTTCTGATCGCGCTCTGAACACTACTGATTTCACTCTGATTTTCTCTGCTATTACTGATGCAAGTTTGATTTCATTTGATAAACCTCTGATTAAGTGTGCAGGTGACAGGGATGATTTCAAACATTGAAGGAGGGTCAAGTGGGTTCTTTCCATGTATCAGGTTTGGCTGTTTCTCCTTCTCAGGTTTCAACGAACACTGGCGCTGCTGGCAACTTGCCTGGGGCTCGACTGGGGCTCGACTGGAGAGAGCTCAGGGTGTCCAGGAGAGGTCAGGGTAGCTAGGCTATCTCAGATGAGCAGCTGGGAGCTGCAGAGGAGCGTCTGGCGACAGCAACAACAGGTTAAGCTGGCTAGCGATGAAGAGAAGGAAGAGGAGGCTGAGGTTGTGAGAACACTTATCATTCTGACCATTGAAGCAACTCGTTGAGACTGAAAAGTTGAGCGCTTGGAAGAGGATAAGAGCTTGGCGAGTCCATCAGCGAACAGACACGAAAAGCTGGGAGTTCTTGCATGAGGTTTGTGCTGAGTGGAGCTCAGTATAGAGTTCTTGGGTTTCTTCTGTCCGAAGTGCTCTGTAAGCTTTCCTTTTGCTGTCTCTGTGCTTTTATCTCATATCTGCTGAGACATTGTGTGGAGAGGTTTCTCCACCGAGAAGGAGGATTTGATATCCGGATTTTCCGGTGCTTGATCTACCGACGATCAAGGGATCGCCCACCTCACGGGCACGTCAAGGAGTAGGGGCAAGTTATCCCCGAACCTTGTATATCCTCGCGTTAGAGTTTTGGTTTATTCTTCATTTATGCATCACTAGGTTCTGTTTTTGTATTGCTTCCGCTTTGACTAACTTGATTGCAGAAACTTTCAAAAGATTCAAATAATTTGTGTCTGGCTACATTCACCCCCCCCTCTATCTAGCCATCCAAGCACCAACAAGTGGTATCAGAGCTTGGGGCTCTGTTCAAGCGGCTTAACATCCGAGAGCTAACAAAGATGACTTTGAGAGAAGGTTTTAGCACCAGCAGACCTCCCTTCTTCGACGACACTGATATCCAATATTGGAAGTCAAAGATGGAGTACTATCTCAAGATGAACATCAACACATGGTCCGCTGTGAAGGAGGGTTTCTCTCCTCCAAAGGATGTTGAGGGAAAAGATCTAGACTTCTCAATATGGTCGGCTGAACAAACTCGCAAAGGAGAAGCCGATGCGAAGGCGGTGGTTACCTTGCAATGTGGGATGACCAAGGACCAACTAATCAAAGTTGGTCCCTTCACAAGTGCTAAAGACCTATGGAGCAAGCTCATTGAGCTTCATGAAGGCACTCATGAAACCCAGACAGCCAAGAAGGACCTCCTTCTCAGTCAACTTCAAAATCTGTCCATGGAAGAGGATGAAACTGTAAGTGAACTCCATGGAAGATTCAAAGAGATCCTCAACGGCTTGCATTCCATCAATGAAAAGATGGAAAACCGAGTTCTTGTAAGGTATATCCTCAAATCTTTCCCTAGGAACGCCTTGTGGTCATCCATGGTGGATGCTTATAAGGTTTCCAAGGATTTATCTTTTGTTAAGTTAGAAGATCTATTTATGAAATGGAACTACATGAGATCTCTAACAAAAGTCCAAAGGAGAAAGGTATTGCTTTAGTGGCAGGTGACAACAAAAAGAAGAAGAAGAAGAAGAAGGAGAAGAAGAAGAAGGAAAAAGGGGAGGGGAAGACTTCCTGTCACGTGGCTCTAGTGGCCTTAGAAGAGTCAAACAAAGAGAGTGAAGACGAAGCGAGTAGCTCCTCAACCGCACCTTCATCATCTTCGGATGATGAAGAGGTAATCTCTCCCGAGTTAGATAAGTGCTATAGAACAATTGCATGTCTAACTAGGTTGCTTAAGAAAATCAAGAACAAAGTTAAATTGTTGAAATTGGAAGTAGAAGAATTGAAATCCTCTAAGGATGAGGATCTTGATGATTTCCATGTTAAAAATCTTGAGGATGACAATAAGAATTTGAAGAGCGAAATTGAAAGTCTCAAGAATATTCTTGAGAAGTTTTCAACAAGCTCCAAAACCCTATATATGATCTTAAATTCACAAAGGGCGGTTTACAATAAGGCCGGTATAGGTTACCGACCTAAAGAACCTAGTGTCATATCATTAATGTCAAGAACCCATTTTAGATCATCAAATGATTCTAGGGTTCAAAAGGTTAGAAAGAAAATGTCTAAGGCATGGGTGCCTAAGTCCCTCATTGTTGATGCATTAGGTCCCAAAATTTGGGTACCTAAAACCTCTATCTTTAGAATTGTATAGCATTGATTGAGGGGGAGCATCTATCAACATGGGTGGTTAATATTTGGTGCTCCAAACACATGGTCATTCCTAGTTAGGGATGTGCTTACTATTTCCTCCATTTAAGGAACATCTAATACCCATAAGAAATGGATTTCCATCTTGATTTTAGATGATTGGAGTTAAAACCAATGGAAATCATAAACTCCATACACCATATAGATACAAGGAAATGTTTCCCATTTACTCTATTTTGGTGTCACTGGAAACCTTCTCATTTGTGTGCACACAGGACCATGATTTCTCAACATGACTCCAATCTAATTAGGTCTATGGTTAATGAACTTAATAGAAATTTGGGACTATGAAGTTTCCAATCCAATCCATGAGTTATCAATAGAATGGAGAATTAGGACCATGAATTGCTTAAGATTGAACTCTATAGTTCACTGTAAATCTAGGAGTGAGCCACAATATCAAAATTTACAGTTTATTCTTGCACTATCTTATGATATGTCTTAGGCTTAAGTTTTCCTCAATATTTTTTTTAGATTAACCTAGTTGAGTATGTCATGATTTCCTTGTATGTGTTTCAAAACATGAATGTATTATGCCAACAAGAACACATAGTTTGTGATGAACATTATCAAAATTCTCACAAGGCATCATCAAACAAACAACATGAGCTTCCAAAATTCATTACTTAAGTTCTATGATTAATACCTTCTTTGTGTCAAACTAAATCAGGGTTCTAGGACTTAGGATATATACAAAAGTATCTCAAACATCTAGCTCGTGATATTGAGGTTCATCATGTTTTCCGGAATCACGTTTTAAACTTTGTGCTTTACTCTCAAGTTATATTATCATTGGAAATGTGTTATTCATGAGTATTAATTTTCTGCTCAAATGGTTGTATGCAAACCTGTTTTGGGGATTATAGACTTGATATATATTTTGAACTCACTTAAAACATGTTGATGTAAACTTGTACATGCCTGTTTTTTTAAGAAGTTTAACCCCAAGGAAATGAGAGTCTTTGATGATTTTTCTTAATGATATAGGAAAATACATTTTGGTTAAGGGAACCCCCTTTTAAGATCAAAAGGGATTAAATCTAATTGAATTAGAGTTTAGGAGTTGGGGTTTGAAGAGAAAACTGATTCTGAAACATATCAGATTTCTGAACTTTCAGAAATTTTTGAAATCTGATCGGAACAAACCTTCTGTATTAAACCTGATCGGTCCACCGACCGATCAGGGTTCATTCTGATCGGTCCGGTGACCGATCAGATCAATGCTGATCAGAAAACTCCCTCAAACTACTCCTCAGTCCGATCCCCTTTCATCAAGTTGTATTAGATTGCTAATCATATTGATACAAACAAATCTGATACAAACCAATTATAATTAGAACATCCTAATCATACTTGGAGCAAATTTAATACTGATTCGATACAAACCCATGTTGAAATTTTTGAAATTTATATGAACGGGTTGTTTGAATCATGTCCTTGATCTCTTGCTCCTTGATGAGGATTAATTTTCAGTCAAGAAACCCAAACCATGGTTCAGAAATTTTTCTGAAATATCGAATATCAATGAAGTCTACCCCCCCTGTTATGGAATTTCAATCGTTAATGCAGTCTGATCTTGAACGAATCAGAGTTACAGAAATTTTTCTGAAAACTGATCGTCCATAGATATATCAGAAATTTTTCTGTATCGATCATCAGTCTGATAGAGCTGCATTACTTACTTGTCATATGAAACATATACATGTTTGGCCATGATATTATTCTGTATATGCTTTCATATGCAATTCTAAAATTATCCATTGATCACTTTGGTTTTGGGGAGAGACCCTCGGTTAAGGGGGAGGTATGCTAAAACTTAATAACCATACCCTTTTCGATGTTTGACAAAGGGTGAGAGAATGGTTGATTGAGTTTAGGGATGTGATTTTGTAGGGGAGGATCTTGATTCCCTTACGATAATTGAATGGACTTCAATTGATCTAATACCTAAACATAAATCGGGTTGTCAAATAACAAAAAGGGGGAGATTGTTGATGCAGTCTGGCCCGATTGTTGTTTTGGTGTTGACAACGATTTAAGTTTGGTTGAGTGAATTCGGATTAAGTCCAGGTGGATCTGGGAGACCGCACGCTGGCATGGAAAAAGACCTAGTGGAACTAGGCACACCTACTGGGAATAGGTGAAGTGGAAAAGGCCTAGTGGGACTAGGCACACCTAGTGGGACTAGGCACACCTAGTGGGACTAGGTGAAGTGGAAAAGACCTAGTGGGACTAGGCACACCTAGTGAGACTAGGTGAAGTGGAAAAGACCTAGTGAGACTAGGCACACCTAGTGGGATTAGGTGAAATCCTGGTGAGTGAAGCCAGGTCCTAGCTTGGGAAGCTAGGTTGGATGAAACCCTGGTGAGTGAAGCCAGGTCCTAACTTGGGAAGCTAGGTTGAACGAAGTCCCAGTGAGTGAAGCTGGGCACTGAGTCTTGGTCCGGGGGATTGAGCACGAGTCAGAGAAGGCTAGGGAGCCCATTCCCTTGACTTAGGGTTGGATTGGAAGCCTCTGGATCGGTCTGGTGACCGATCAGGGAAGTTGGCACGAACTCCCTTTGTGGATCGGTCTGGTGACCGATCTAGTGTTGTCTGATTGGTCTGGTGACCGATCAGGGAGAAAACAGAGACTTTGTTTGGCTTCTATTCGGCTCCTGATCGGTCTGGTGACCGATCAGGGAGAGCTTCTGATCGTTCTGGTGAACGATCAGAGGGATTTCAGAGCCACACTGTGAGGAACCATGATCGGTCTGATTGACGGATCAAATATCGCGAGTTCCCCCTTATGACCGATCAGGATGGATCCTGATCGGTCAAGGAGTGACCTGATTGGTCACCAGACCGATCAGGCCACAACCTGATCAGTCTGGTGACCGATCAATGAGGTTTGGCCTGCGAAGGCTGGGAATCCCAGCACTGCTGTGGATCGGTCCGGTGACCGAACCACAATCTGTGATCGATCGGGGTGATCGATCAAAAGAATCCTGCGATTCTTGGTTTCTCTCTGTGGATCGATCAGGCTGGAGCCTGATCGGTCTGGGCTTACCTTGATCGGTCCCGTGACCGATCAGGGTCCTCTCTAATCGGTCCGGTGACCGATCAGAAGCTGAAAACTTTATTTCAAATACGCTGCCAGACTTCTGATCGCTCTCTGAACACTACTGATTTCGCTCTGATTTTCTCTGCTATTACTGATGCAAGTTTGATTTCATTTGCTAAACCTCTAATTAAGTGTGCAGGTGACAGGGATGATTTCAAACATTGAAGGAGGGTCAACTGGGTTCTTTCCATGTATCAGGTTTGGCTGTTTCTCCTTCTCAGGTTTCAACGAATGCTGGCGCTGCTGGCAACTGACCTGGGGCTCGACTGGGGCTTGACTGGAGAGAGTTCAGGGAGTCCAGGAGAGGTCAGGATAGCTGGGCTATCTCAGATGAGCAGCTGGGAGTTGCAGAGGAGCGTCTGGCGACAGCAACAGCAGGTTAAGTTGGCTGGCGATGAAGAGAAGGAAGAGGAGGCTGAGGTTGCGAGAACACTCATCATTCTAATCATTGAAGCAACTCGTTGAGACTGAAAAGTTGAGCACTTGGAAGAGGATAAGAGCTTGGCGAGTCCATCAGCGAGCAGACACGAAGAGCTGGGAGTTCTTGCGTGGGGTTTGTGCTGAGTAGAGCTCGGTGTAGAGTTCTTGGGTGTCTTCTGTCCGAAGTGCTCTATAAGCTTTCCTTTTGCTGTCTCTGTGCTTTTATCTCATATCTGCTAAGACATTGTGTGGAGAGGTTTCTCCATCGAGAAGGAGGATTTGATATCCGGATTTTTCGGGGCTTGATCTGCCGACGATCAAGGGATCACCCACCTCACGCGCACACCAAGGAGTAGGGGCAAGTTATCCCCGAACTTTGTATATCCTCGCGTTAGAGTTTTAGTTTGTTCTTCATTTATGCATCACTAGGTTCTATTTTTGTATTGCTTCCGCTGTGACTAACTTAACTGTAGAAACTTTCAAAAGATTCAAATAATTTGTGTCTGGCTACATTCACCCTCCCTCTCTAGCCATCCAAGCACCAACACTCTTCACGTACTGGTTATAACATCCGGATTAGTAGCACCTATGATTTATTTTTTTCGTATTAACCCTGAAATATATTAGCGAGGGTATTGAAAACGAGCGAATCATCTTTTGTCACTAAATCTAGTGTTGCTTCCATTTTATAATTATTTTTTTATTAATTCAATATTTTTTAATTTTTAGATTAGTTCCGTGAGATGTGATCACATACCTAGTATTTCTATCATGCATCCCCAATTTCTTGGACCAATCTTTCTTATCACCACTGACCTAGCGCTGTTGTTTTTCGATGATAGACTTGTCAATTAGATATGAATCGATTTTTAAGGATTTTATTATCTAGGGTGTGTACTGTAATTTATTTATGTATATTTCATTGTAGGATTGATAATACTAGACTGTTTAGAATAAGTAATATTGTCATTTTTGGTTGGATCTGATGAGGTCTTTCTTAACTTATATTATATTTCTAATTGAATTATATATTTAATTAGTTTTTTTCTATTCTATTTTAATTATAAATATGGATTGATCTTTGCTCCATCTATTCGATTGAATTTGCAATGTGGTAGTGCTACGATCTTTTCTATTTCTATTTGCTATTTCCTTTGCTATAAGCTGCTACGGCCGTGGACGATGACTCATGCTTCTGCCCTAGTCATCTTTGACTCCAAGATTACACTCTGATTCTCCTCCCACTTTAGCCGCCTCACATGTCCAGCTCCTCTAGTCGTTGTCCTCTATCTGTCCTCTCTCGACCATATCATCTCCCTCCTCTGTCTCGCTAACTCATCCCAATGCACTAATTTCTATGTTGTCGCTTGTGGCCACATTAACTCCCTCCATTGACGTAGTTGTCTAAAGCCATTGCTGCCACATTATGATTGGCGAGTCCACATTGGCATACACTTACATTGAGGTCGGAGGCAAGCAACTATGGTTTGAGGTAGAGATGGACCTAAAGCAGGGCTGAGGGAGGCTTTAACCCCTGGTGGAGCTCCTGTAGATGGGTATGGGTAGTATAGTTTGATGAAATTATTCTTCTTCTATATCAGTTTTCATTCGGTTCTTAAGTTTATATTATTTTATCAGAATTGGAGAAATTAACAATCACAATATAGTAGGCTCCATCCTAACTTGTTATCAATGAGCTCGCCCCAATCTAACCGCCGCCTAATAGTATTATAGGAGGGCTATTTTTGAAGCCCCTACAGACGCCAACAGTGACCGCCTAGCTCACGGCTACACCGGCCGCACAACTCATTCTCTAGTAGTAAGGTGCCACACAACTCATTCTCCGATAGCAAGACTATCGGAGAAGAATGTTGAGTTGTGCAGCAACACTACTCAACTTCTTTTTTCTTTAGTAATTAAAAGAGCATTGTTTTGATAAAAATAGTATCATTTTTACTTACACAAAATTAAAAAAAGATTTAACAAAAAAATTAATCAAACAGTCAACCAAAATGAGTTAAGTGACCCAAATAAAGAAAGTTATCTATGTAATTCAACCTCTCACATTATTTTTTTTTTTTGGTTCCACCCCTCGTTTTAAGGTCCTGTAGGAGACACTCGAACACGAGATCAATCATGCTGTGTTTCTGGACTGATTACCTTGACCTCAACTTGGGCGATACACTCTCTAACATTGACGTCAGCAGTTAGGTCTTCTGCTGTATTCCTAAATTTCCTACGAATTAGATATCATTATTGATAAATTAACTTAACAATTTAATAAATAATGAAAAATTTTATTCAATAAAATTTTAAAATTCAATAAAATATAGGAAAAGATGAGACATGTTTGAACCTCTTCTATGACGTACTTGGCAGACTTAGCTAATTCAGAATCAAGCCAGTCTATCTCTAATTCCTGAATCCATCGCTGCTCCTGGGGGAAGATACAAGACTTATGTCATTTTCCAAGTCATCTTTGTAACACTAAGTCATTCAATTCTTGCATTGAACACAATACTTTAGGGTTGAGCTCGCGCGCTCGCTAGCTCTCCTCTACAGCAATTCCTTCTCTCTGATGTCTCTCTCCAGTGATAGGTACACCCCTTTTCTAGCCCTTCTGGTCTTCCTTCCTTGGTCGGCCGCTGGCAGCAACCTCTGGCGATCGGCCAAGCAGCTGGTGGGGGTCCGTTAGATCTAGATCTGGTTGACCGCCAAAGATATGGCCGCTCGCCCAGATCTAGAGATCTGCGGTTGGCCAGATCTTGCAGTCGGGTCAGTTGCCGTTAGTTCGCGGCTGACCTAGCTTCTAGTCGGCTAGGCTGCTGGCATCTCTCACGGCTGGTCGTAGGTTGGCAAGTTGGTTGTTGTTGGGCACCCGCCAGAATGCGCCTGACCATAGCTTGGGCGATCATGAGCTTGGTTGGCCATAGCTTGGGTTCCTGATAGTTGTTAGCTATGAGCTTGGCCAGTCGTTTTCCTGCGACCGCCATATTGGGCCTGCCGTGAACTTGGTCGACCCCATGAGTCATGATTACGAGCTCGGTCTACAGCTAGTTCGCAGCTACAAGCTCGATCTGCTGCAAGATAACGACTTTTTTTTTTATTGTGATCGCTTGTCATTAATTTTATCTTTTTTTTTAATTTGTAGGCTACCGCATTTGCTACTCTTCTCAAACATGACTACTTTTCTTCCGGTATAATTTATTAAACAACACCTATATGCTATAATGTCAGTATAATTTATTTTAGTGTTATTATTTTAATGCTTATTATCTTTGGTTGGAACATGAAATATAATATAGTTTATTATTTATCGGATCTAAAACCTAGGTTTCTTGTAATGTAAGTTTATATTAACTCATCGTTAAGATACTTGGTTTAATTAGAATATTTTCAATATTAAACTTATTAATATTGTACTGAATGCATGATAATTATTTTATATTTTAGATCTTAAATATAGATTTCTATCCCAAATAATATGAACCGAATGAGCTCATGATGCTCTCACTAGATTTAATAACTTACATAATTTAATTAACTTTTATTACTTAATTCAAATTATACAAGTTTAATAATCTTTCAAAATTTATTTTTATTAGGTAATAATATATGTGAACAAAGCTTAGATATACAACCAATTAGAAAATGAACTTATCAGAGATGATTTTATTGTTAAACTTGAATATTTTATGAATTTTACTAAGAATCATCCATAATATATGAATGATGTCGACTTACGGTATCCGTGTAATCATAAGAAATATACAAATAGAGTTTACCGTGATGAGGATACTGTGAGAGTACATATATGTAGAAATTATTTTGTGTCAAATTACTACAATTGGTATTATCACGAATAACCTTATGTGTATGAACCAATTGACCCTTCTTGTGGTTCATCATCTGCCACAACTGTTGTTACACTTGAATCATCAACTAATGATATTGCAATGCAATAATAGTTAACGATGCGATGAATATAGTTGATTATTCCAATATAGATGAAAAACTAATATCTAAATATCAACAATTATATCAAATGTTAAAGATAAGTAAAAGAGAAGTGTGAGAAGACATTGCTTCTGGTCATTCCTAACTATCAGCTATTGTAAGGTTATTGAATATGAAAGTAGAATATCAATTTTTAGAAAGATGTTACGATGACATATGTCAAGTGATGTTAGAGTTGCTCCCATGATGATAATATAATAACTGATAGCTTCTACAATACAAAGAAATTAGTTAGAAGTTTAGGTTTGCCTGTAGAGAAAATTTATTATTGTATAAATAACTGCATGATCTTTTAGGATGAAGATAACGAACTGAGTGAATTGTACTTGTTACTAAGGAAGAAGAAGAAAAATATTGCTAGAAAAATGATGTATTACTTTCCATTATGTTAAAATACTGAAAATAGAGTGATCAAAATGCAAAATTCCTAAACTTAAGGGCCTATGTCGAATAGGCCAAAGGTCAGAGGGGCAAATTGCAAAATGACAGCTTTTAATAACCTTCCTTCCTCTTCCCAGATTTCGGCCGAAACCCCTTTATTCCCGATCCCTTGCCAAAAACAGCCGGGTCTTCCTTTTTATCTGCGCGCGAGCCCTAGCGCAGCCGAGTCCTTCCTCTTGCGGCGGAGTTCTCTGCTCCTTCTTCTTTATCTTCCCCTCTGCTTCTTCTTCCTCTCGGGCAAGGAGAGGATCTTGGGTCAGCGGTTCTTCTCCAGTCGAGTGAAGTGCAAAGGAAGGAGACTAGGTTGGGCGCCGACGACGCATCTCCTCTTTGATCTGTCAAGCGCCGGCGTGGGAAGGGGCTAGGGCACGCGAGCTACTACCGACCAACCCAATCTCGGAAGGGTGTTGACTTAGTTTCGTTGCCGCGGATAATATTTTGACGGGAGGTTCTCTTCACTTACGGATTCTTTCTCTGGAGGCGGGTATCTCTGACTCTTCTTTTAGAATTGTCACAGATATATATATATATATTGGATATGCTTGTGTAGCAATAGAGTAATAGAATGGTGGCATGACTATTATATTTGTTTTGTCGATGCTGGTTGTGCCACAACTGATATGTGATACCTATACCTGTAGGATTTAGGATATGGTGCATGTTCCACGATCCTTGCATATCATGTTGATATAGGTGGACTAGATAGTGGATGCTATTTGACCATTGTTATGCATCATACTGCACTGTACATCACTGTCGAGCAGGGGCCCCTTTTGGGTGAGCTAGGTCGACAGTCATACTGACCTACCCATACGACCACTCACGGGTTAGTGGTTGACGGAGTATGGGTAGAGTGCTCTGTGCTGCTCCGCTCATGCACACATGGGGTAGTGAATCGGAGCGTGATAGCAGGCAGATGTCCCTCCTTGAGTTGTCCAGATACCAGGAGATGAGAGGGCGAGATCTCTCCCCCATTTATATACATGGGGTAGGGGTAACACTCAGACAGAGATGTCCTCCACAGATGGCCTTAGGCTGATGGATTACCTCGCTAGGATAGACCATGGAGTAGGGGTGTTACACCGGCAGCATCCCGTCTACTCGATCGCTCAGGAGTAGTGATGGCAGAGTATGGACGGCAGTCACAGCCCTACGTCGGAGGGTGGCCTCCGTTCAGCTTCCTCCCGTACATAGGTGACGATGTCTGACCGACGGCAGGGGTGACCAGACCATGTCATTGCACTTTGTTTGTTTTGTCCTTACTTGTGCTTGTATTTATTTGGTGTTGTATATGTTTGACATGCGCTTACAGGAGACCCTTATGTCAGGTCTTGGCGACTCTGCTACTTTGGTATGGTAGTTATTATTATGCTCTTGCAGTTGTTCTTATTCCTGCCTATGCATGTGTTATTTCGGTAGACTATTACTCTGTTGCTATCCTGGAATATCTTATATATATATATGATGAGATATTCGCTGAGTTTTATTACTCATACCGCTAGCTCCTTGTTTTTATTTCAGGATGACTGACTGGAGCATGCCCGACAGCCTGTCCCAGGTCGCGTACTTGTCGAGATGTCTTCGGGATTTATCGTCTAGTGTGTCGCTAGTGTTTTCTATTATTTCCTTCCGTTGTTGCTTTTGTTGGATTTAGTCATACTATACGACAGTATAGTTGTACGTTTGTGAGACCTTTATGCTTTGTGTTTTGTCGTAAGTCGGACCGGTCCGCAGTCAGGTATGGTTTACCCGGTTTTATATTATATTCTGTCTTGATTTGAGGCCTGAGGCCATTTTAACTGCGTGGTTGTATTTTATGTGATATGTGTATGTGTGAATTGTCCGCCGGACAGGGGAGGTGCTGTCCGATTTTCTATTGGATCAGCGGCTCCTGGGGTCTCGAGGCGTGACAATTTATTTACTTTAACACTTATATGCATCTACCACTATAGCTTATCACATGATGTGGCATCATGAGCATGAGCATGAGCACGAATGAAATATAATGTGTCATCCCTATGATTCCCCTACATGGAAATATCTTGATATAATATTTTCTTCCTTTGCAAACAACGTAATGTGAGATTGAGATTTTCCGCCGATGGATTTTAGCCATTTGGTCAGTCAAGACAACATATGCATCTTAGCTAGTTATATTAACACTGTATAATTTACCGATATGCATGTGCTTGAAAGATGAATTTATATTCCTTAGTGTATTGGTTCCTGGTCCAACCAATCCCAAAGAGAAGATAGATATTATCCTACAACATCTAATTGTGGAGTTTAATGAATTATGAAATGTAGGGTCGGTGACTTATGATGTTGCAAGTAAAATTAATTTTAGATTACATATTGCATTATTATGGACGATTAGTGATTTCCCAGCATACTCAATGTCGTCGAGATGGAGCATAGTTGGTAAAAATTAG
The DNA here is from genome assembly GCA_024364735.1 of Boesenbergia rotunda. NCBI lineage: Eukaryota > Viridiplantae > Streptophyta > Magnoliopsida > Zingiberales > Zingiberaceae > Boesenbergia > Boesenbergia rotunda. The sequence goes on from JAGFNQ010000653.1 coordinate 152,699, forward strand.
CATGCCCACACTGTATGATAGAGTTCGATGCATTTTCATTCCCTTGTAGTAGGAAGGTATTTTGATTTGATAATAACCATAAATTTTTACTAGTTAATCACCCTTTTAGGCGAAATAAAAAAAATCCTAAAAAATATTGTAGTCAGAAAACCTCTTCCAATCCATGCTTCAAGTGAAGATATCATTGAACAAATAGACAGTTATAGATTTCTACTAGATTCTCAACTTGGTTTCGATAAGATAAATAAATACATTGTTAGAATGTGTAAGTATGGATGGAAGAAAAGAAGCATATTTTGGGAGCTACCCTATTGGAAGTATCTACTCATTCAACATAATTCATATGTTATGCATGTTGAAAATTTTTTTTTGATAATATATTCAACACTGTGATGAACGTGCCTACAAGAACTAAAGACATTGTAAAATCATGGGTGAATAACCTTGCAAATTTAAAACTAGATCTTTTGCCCTTTCTTAGCAAAGATAGAAGAGTAGTTAAGCAATTAATTTAATCATAAACAACAAACAAAAAACCAGTAAGAGAGTAGAAAGATTTTACTTGCTTGCAACTGGGGCGGTTACTAATCGAAGGCGTTGAAAAAGCTCCACTAAAAATGTCTCCTTTAGCGTAGACGAAAAAACCTCTTATAGACATTAAACAACTCGTAGAAAGACAAGGAAAGAGTATTAAATTGTTATTATTTAATCCTAGCTTTAGGAGACTATTTATAGCCCAAAACATGAAATGAATGTTACTCTGACATGGACCTAAGGCACCTCAGCTGTGATCTGAGGCACCTCAGATGGATAAATTTTTATTCACGACACCAACAGTCACTCAGCGATACCTCTTGATCTGAGGCGCCTTAATTCAGACCTGAGACGCCTCAGTTCTGACTTGAGGTACCTCAGTGTTAGGATGTATACTAAAAGCCTTGCAATTTTTGTATGGACATCTACATTTTGAAAGAGAATCACATGATCACTGATTGCATGTTTATATTATTATGTGCATATTGTCTAATACTTTACACTGTAGATAACATGGTGTGTGGTGTCACACAGGAGATCATGTTATCAGTTCCTTATAGAGTATAAGTAGAGACTCACAACCGAGATGGATTTGGATGAACCATCAGGATGATTGTAGTGTAATTTGGTGTTGGTTTATCTTGACCATAGAATTACACTAGTGCACTTTGTGTGCATTGAGCAGGACCGACATAGAGGTGATTCAACTTATACTGACTATATAGTTGAATCGGACTTCAGTTTATTATGGAGTACATACTCTTAATTCCGATATAATAATAAGCACATGTACTTAATAGTTATTTCTTTGATTTACCAATGAGTGATATTTATTCTGTTAAATCGATAGACCCGGTAAGTTGGGAAATAATATTATTTACATGATGTGTCGTTGATTATAGATGAAAATCGTGTCCTGGTGAGTCGGAATGATGATGCCCCCTTGATGAACTCATAAGGTTCATCATATTAAATCTTGCAGGTGGACTTGGTCCAACATGATGATAAGGATGAGTGGTACTAATCAAGGAGTTAGATGTTTATTAATTAAAATTATCAGTAATTTAAATTAATTAACGGGCATTTAATATCTTAAACACGGAGAGATTTATATACTCATAATAGGTGGAACCCATATGTAAATATGGGGGTTGGTGAGGTAGTTCAATGAAGAGTCTTTAGTGGAATGATTCTTCATTAATGGATCGGGCCTTGATCCATTAGGTGGCCAAGACCCAACTCCTCCTCATAGTCCCTATTGTAGCCCTATAAATACCCCATGGAGTCATGAAACCAAGGGATCTAATTCTTGATCCAACCCTAAGCCTCTCCTCTCCTCCTCTCTCTCCCTTCTCTCTCCTAGGGCAAACTGGTGAGTGGAAGGAGATTGTTTTCTTCCACTTCTCTTCTCCTCCTCTCATCTTCTTTGTTGCCGGAAACCACTAGACAAAGGACGAGCTCTCCTCTTCCTTTTGTGGTGTACGGCGAGAAGAGGTGAAGAAGGGCTCGCTGGCGCAAGGAGAAGTCGGAGCTTCCTTGGTGGTGCTCGGCGTCAGAGATTTGGAAGAAGAGGTGGACTTGTTTCTTCCTTGTGGTGCTTGGTGCCGCAAGATAGGAAGAAAGGAAGAAGGTAGGTTAGGGTTCTAGGGAAGGAAAAGAGCCTTTGGTCTTCTCTTCTTCTTCCTCTTCTCATTGGGGTGGTCGGCGGCAACCCTAGGTTTAGGGTTCTTGGCGTGTGTTTAAGGAAGAAGATTGGTGGGCCTTGGTGACTCCGGTTCTTGGTAGATCGTCACCCATACGACGTCCAAGAGGGGAGGGTTATACAATAGAAGATCGCGAGGTAACGAGAGGTATAACCTTCTCTTACGGCTCTTTGATTTCTATCATTTTATGTGGTTGTTTAATTATCATAGTTTGATTAATTATTTGTTAATTAATTGTCATGGACCCCGATGATAAACACAAAAATTGACGATCCGCTCGTCGTCTTTTCCACGACTAATTGGTTAGGCGAGTTACAAGGCTTGAACATCAAGTTTGGCCAAGTTGTAACTCGAATCAATTAGTACTACGACGAGACGGTCATTGGGAGATAGGTTTCCATTCGGATTAAATTTTAATTTGTGGACATGGAGAGGTTTCCCATGGACGACCCAGTATTCGCTTAGGAAACCCGCCAAGCTATCCATCACTCAGGTTCTATCTGAGGCACCTTAGTTCTGCTTTTGCGTAGAACCGTGCTTGATGGTTCGAGGTGCCTCCCAAGCAAACTAAGGCGCCTCGGACCCGTAGCTTGGAAAAGTTAACATCCAAGTTGACTTCCCTTTCTCTTCATCCGCGTGGGTGATCTCCGTCCAACCAGAGTTAGGCTCACCCGAGCCCATTTCCGGTCTTCTCCTTGAACGGGCTTCCTCCCCTACTTCTTGTCTCTCGGACGTCGCGCACGCCCTTCTTGTCCACCGGTGTACTCTTCCATAGTCTTTGAGTCTCTCAGATGCACCAAACTCGTCGACTCCCTTCCTGTGTCATCCTTCTCATCTGCTGTGTCTTCCGTTCGACTTCCTGTGCTCCAAGCTCCTGCACACTTAGACACAAGGAACAAACACAACTAAGACCTAACTTGACTTGGTTGATCACATAATGGGTTTATTTCTATCCCTTGTTAGAAAGTATTTTGCATAATCTAGAGTAGTATGACTGTGGGCCCTTCGTGACAGAAGGGTACATTTAACTAGACTCTCTAGGTTATCTTCTCTACTTAATGAAATTGGATGCCAAAGGGGGGAGCATTCTAGTGCAATTTTGCAGGGTTCACACGGGTAACTAGTTAGGATCTCTACGAACGCATAAACATCAAGATTAGGCTATGAACAACTCATAGAGCATGAACTAGTATTGTAGTAAAATTGAAATCTTAGATTCCACTCATCCAATCTTTCCCCAAAGATCAATCCTATCTCTTGTTACTCTTACTCTCTCTCTCTCTCTCTCCTTCTCTTCTCCTTTCATAGCAAGCTTTCATAAATAACCCTGCGATCATCTAGATAGCTTATTTTGTAGATTCGACTAGTGTTTAATCAACGGTCCCTATGAATACGATAATCTTTTATATTACTTAATGATGGATTCCGTGCGCTTGGAGACTCAACATCAATAGGGCAACAACTAATTGTTGTCTGGTGGCCAAGGGAGGTTAGCTATCATTGGCTGCTAGCCAGCAATAGGCAAGGGTGACCGGTGGTTCTCCTTGGTCGGTGTCACAAGGAGAACTATTCTCCTTATGGTTGGCAATGGGAGAGAAAGAGAGAAGGAGAAAGGAGAGAAGCCTAATCAAATTAGGTTTTTCTTCCAATGAATAACTCTCTTCATGGAGGGGTATATTTATACACCTCATTAATGACTTAGGGAGCAAGTCATCTCCAAAACCCAATAACCCAATTACAATCCGATCTATTACCATTATGTTTGATTCAAAACCAAACCATCTTAGTTCATAACTAAAACAAATGCATTTTGTTTATCATTAAACAATCTTGGTTTATAACTAAACCAAACCCTTTTGGTCTTATCAGACTTAGTTTCTCTCGATTTGAGATTTCATCTTAAACTTGTTTCAGGTCTTTCGGATATACTCATAGTACGTGTGACCCAATTGGTTCTTGATTTATGTTGGTCGATCATAATGAACAATTAATTATGAATCGATCATGAGTGACACTTAGTAATATATCATGATTCCTAATTAATCGAAAAATCAGAGATGATTCAAGAACAATTCTGAACCCTTCAGCACCTAGAGTTATCCGTGCGTCTATTCTTTTCACTCATCTTATACCCACTTGGTTCAGGACATTGTCTATACGTTAGTCTCCACTAGGCTTACTACGTCATACCTAACCCAAGTAGTAATTTCTTATCATGTGGATTTAAACTATTCAAACATGTGTCCAAGAAGATCATCCACTTAACGTGTAATGTTTTGGCCAAAAACTTATATGAGGAATCATCCTAACAAGAGGCATATGGTATATGTCTCCTTATAAAAGGAGTAGTAAATCCTTGTGGGCTATTCAAATACCTTTGGGCATATCGATTTATGCTCAATGATTCCAGGGTCACACCTCCGAGGAGATACTTGCTTATGATATCAAAGTATAAGTCTTCATAACCAAGATGACTTGAATACCTCATGTTGAAGGAAACTTGCACTTAGACTCTAATGAGATTTTCATCAACATGTATAGTACTATTTGAAATCTCATAACAAGTCACATCAAAAGAATTAGTTACTTTTAACTAATATCCATATGTTATCTCTCAACTTCTCAATATTTCCAGCTAGTATACTAGTCTTATAGAATCGATGATGTCTGGTCTCATCATCGACTAAGGAATATTTTAATATGTACATAATTATACATGGAGCGATATCTACTAATTGTGATCCAATCACAATTTCTATCATAATATGCATTGTATTGTGGACTCCATAAATTAAATTTAAGACCAATATCATATAGATAGAGAATGTATACTCGAATAGTGAATTTATTTATCTAATAAATAATACAAAATCTGAGGTTATTGTCTTAGGACATCTCTTAAATATAACATACTCTCACTTGGCTTAATATCAATCGTTTTGGTATCGAATACCAGAGGACTCAACGTGACTCTCATACTTACTTTGTGGTAGAGACTTTGTCAAAGGATCTGCTAGGTGTCTTTCGGTGAGAATTTTTTCAATTTGTATTTCTCCCCTATTAATGAACTCTCTAAAGTAATAGCGGTGAAGCACATGTTTAGATCGTTGATGATACCTTGGTTCCTTGGCTTGAGCAATGAACTCATTATTGTTGTAGTAAACTAGTAATGCATCAACGATGCTTGGAACTACACCAAGTTCATTGATGAACTTCTTGATCTAAACTGCTTCCTTTACTGCTTCATAAGCTGCAACATATTCGCCTCATTGGTAGAATCAACAACGGTTTTTTGTTTGGAATTCTTTGAATTTATTACACCTCCATTTAAGGTAAATATGTATCCAACTGCGACTTGGAGTCATCTTTATCCATATGGAAGCTAGCATCATATACTCGCGTATTGTCATATCACCATCTACATATACCAAGAACACATCCTTATTTCTTCCAAAGTATTTAAGGATTGTCTTGATAGCCACCCGATTATCCATTCCTAGATTTTACTGATATCTACTCATGATACTCAGAGCGTACGATAACATACATAATTGATTGAATAGTTGTTGCATATGTGATCTGACTCATGTAAATTCTCTTGTCTTATGTGCAAAGCCAATGTGTTCGCCCTTCCCACGCACTAGCCATAGCATCCAGCTAGTAGCCCCCGTAATTTACTTCCTCCATATTAACCTGGGATGAGTTGGCAGGGGCGTTGGGGGCGAGCGAATCGCCATTTGCCACCATCAGACACATAAACTTTGAAAGAGAATCTCATATCTCATGGGAAAAAATCTTTTTAGATTCTTCCATGCTAAACCATTTTAGCACTTTGTCTATATACGTAGACTATGAAAGACCAAGCAACTTTCTCAATCTATTTCTATAGATCTTAATTCCACGGATATAAGTTGTTTCTCCCATGTCTTTTATGGAAAACATTTTGGATGACCAAAATTTAACTGATTGTAGAATTACATGCACATTATTTCCTATAAACAATATGTCATCAACATATAATAATATTAATACGATCGCACTCTCACTAACCTTCATGTACACACAGGGTTTATCTATATTTTGTGAGAAATCAAACACTTTGATTATCTTATCAAAATAGATGGGTCAACTCCTGAATGTTTTTCAATTCATAAATGGACCGTTGAAACTTGCATACTTTATTTTTGTCAACAAATGTGAAAATTTGGGTTGTATCATATGTCGGATCGATGTGGACTGGCAAGAGGGGGTGAATTACCCCTGTAAAATAATCAAAACCAACCGGAGCACCAACATCATATACACATCCTCGAATAGATTTTCGTTAAGGAAAGTTATTTTCACATCAATTTGTCATATCTCATAATCATAATGAACTGCTATGGCCAAGAATATCCAAATGGATTCAAGTATAGTTACTGGTGAGAAGGTTTGTCATAGTCAATACCATATTTTTAAGGATAGCATTTTGCCACCGACCTTGCTTTATAAGTAATCAAATTACAATCCATGTTGATTTTGTTCTTGAAAACTCACTTATACCCAATAGGTGTTATATCTTCAAGTGGGTCCACCAATTTCAAAACTTCATTTTCGTGCCTGGAATCCATTTTTGATTTCATGGCTTCTAACCATAAGATCATTTTTGAACAATTCAGAACTTTTTCATAACTAATAAGTTCCTTATCCTCAATGAATAACACATCTTTCAATTCACTTATGAAAATCCATATCTCTTGGGAATTAAACATGTCCTACTAGATCTACAAAGAGGTGGTGTATCCCCAGTTACGACGTATTTATAGAAATTTTTTCTTCAAATGGGGCGCGAACTCTAAGACGCTGAACTTCTAGACCGTCCGCCACGAGCATTTCCTATTTTACCCTAGCGGCCGGTGAAAAACTTCCGTGGGATCAGGCCAGTCGTTCGAGGTTTGACGTTACTCCACCTCGTTAATTATTTTTTTTACAAAGAGGTGGTCTAATAATAGGTTCAGTCATTATCTCATTCTCATATCTACTTGGCTGTAGTCTTAATAAGACATCTCTACATCTCTTCTGTATCTATTGGAATTTTTGGATCACCCGTAGTTCAAAATATCACATTTTATAAGAATGGGGCAGTTATAAAAAGTGTAAGTTATAAAAGATAGTGCTTTCTGGGAGAGAAGAAAGAGTCCATCCCTTTAAGAATCAAGGTCACCCTCTATATAAGGTAATGTTGACGATGTTAAGAAGGAACTAGAGGACAGTGTTCACTGCTTTCTCTTCACTATTATCTTTCTTCTCTAGTTCTTTCTCTCTGACCACGCCAAGATACTACCTGACCCTCCATCTAATCTCTTTCTAGCACTTTTAGTGGCCAGAGCTAGAGATCTTCGCCCGAGTCCATACGATTATTCGACACAATAATAGTCGCTGACCACGCTATGGTACTACCTGACCCTCCATCTAATCTCTTTCTAGCACTTTCAGTGGCCAGAGCTAGAGATCTTCGCCTGAGTCCATATGATTATTCAACACAATAATAGTCAACCTGGCAGAAGTTGACCTGACTGGAGTTGACCCAACAAGAGTCGCCCTGATAGTACCCAATAGGCGAAAATTGACTCGATAGACATTTTACCAACCCAAAGAACTCAACCATGGACACGTCGAGGAGTCATCCCATTTTTTTGATGTTAGACCAAATCATATTGACACCATTTGTGGAAACTGAGCTGAGATGAGAGATGCACCAGGAAGCAAGAAGCCCAAGAATTTGCCTCGGGTGAAAGAGGTTGGGTTGCATTACCCGACCTAGGAAACCTCATTTCATGATATTCAAAAAGGCAACCTACTATTTATCGCAAAAGAACGACAATAAAACAAATATCAGAAGTTTATTTGGCAAGCTTACGTATGTAAAGTTATGGAATGACCAAGAATTACAAGGTCCATAATATTAATTTATGGGCTCGGCTTAAATGCCATTAGGTTCGTCGGCTTAAATGCCCTTCGTCTGCATCTAAATATGTCAAACACGAAAGGAGGTTTCTTTAAAGAGATAGATAATGTTCCGGAAGGAATCGACGCGGACGGTCAATTACTAGAGTCCAACCCACAAAGATGATGACGAAAGGGAAGGAGCTCTCACCCTGCGAGATTAACACGAGCGTTAATGGGAATACACCGGAGATTTTTCGACGGAGCCCACTCCGAAGCTCAAGTCAGCACTCGAGTATATGGAAGGAAAAGAACTAAGGAGAAGTATGAGTACCTTATATGCCTGAGGCGGCGGTCACACGTGTCCCCACGTTCTTCTCCACGTCCCCTCAGTTGTCGGTTACTGGATAACCTTTGTAGCAACCCTTGCAGTAATTAAACCCATGCCGTTGAGATAATTAAGACCTTAATGGCCACATATTATGGGTCATGTTTATCCAATAATTATCGGTGATAATTATCCACAGATCCGTAAAAAAGGGGATGATTACTTGAGGTTGGGTTATCAGATAGGATGATCCTCGAACTCCGCTCCCCTGAGGTGATCTCCGGGTCCTTTAGTCCGGGAGGGTCCCAGGCATCTATCTTCCTGAGGTGATCTTGGGGACCTATCCTCCCGAGGTAATTTCGGACGTCTGTCTTCCCGGGGTGACCTAGGGGATCCATCCTCCCGAGGAGGTCTCAAGAGTAGGCATGCCCAAGGTGGTCTCGGGAGTCCACCTTCCCGAGGTTGTCTCAGGAGTCTGAGAGAGTCGTTTAGACTCGGTGGGTCGTGGCATATAGCTTCTTCAGTCCACATGTCAACCATGGGATGCTCAACCTCATCACAAGTCCCTCCCTTCAAGTCTAATCGAAAGAAGTGTGGCTGACTAATTAGACTAGTGGTGTAACGAAGAAGCTATGTCATGGTGGGTCCATATATCCATTACTACTTCATTGGCGGCTCGTCGGGTCCAGGAATCGAAACATTAATCTCTGGACCCTAGGTGATTTCTTGACTTAGTCCAAAATCCCTATGAGTTTCAAGGCAGCGCAATGATAGCTGTCCATGGCTCATTAAAGCGCCTAGGATTTCTTAATGGCGATAAGGTGGCCTAGCGAATATAGTCTCGCCATGTACTCTGCCATTCTCTACGCGGTGATCTCCCGCTGCTATGTGACACAAGGTCATATGAAGCGACGGTCGTAGAGAGGGGTAGCACCTCAAGATATGTAACTAGCGTCGTCAACTTGTCGCGCTCCCATTACTCACATGAGGGCATCTTCCCTTTATAAAATGGTTGCATCAGCGCCCTTCCACCTTCTTGCCTTACCTACTATCAACGTCCTTGTTCGCTCTCCAATCATCTTGCCGCTGCATCCCTTCTCAGTGTAAGTCTTCTCCTGCCATCTACTCCCTTCATTCACCATCATGAGTCCAGTAGGGAAGAAGAAGAAGAAGACACGAGGAGGGGCGAAGATCACTCAGGGGAATAGACTTATTGCCTAGAGTGGTATGAGACCATGTCCTCTAGGGTTAGGTTAGAGACCCTCCAAGCCGCCCGCAAGAAGTATGATATCCCGACGGATTTGGATGTGGAAGTCCCTGTATTAGGTCAATCACCCATAGAACCTCCCCTAGGTTTCTTCACTTTTTTCTTAGGGCAAGTCGAGTTAGGGCTTCGTTTCCCTCCTTCTTCATGAGTATTACTACTTACTTTGACATTCCCCTTCACCAACTGGCTCTAAACGCCTTTGCTTATATGAGCGAGGCGTTTGTCCTCTTTAAACTTTTTGATATCCCTTTGACCTCCCGATTTTTTCATTTCTTCTTCGTCCCTACCTTAGCATCCAGGGGGGCTTTTAGTTTTACCGCCCACACCGACCATAGGTTCTTAGGGAGTCTTCCTTCCTCCCACAAGGGATGGAAGGAACATTTTTTCTTTATTCGACTCCCTCAGCTCCCCTTTAGCCCCAATCACTGGAGTGAGAGTCTGCCGCCCATCCCGGACCTCGACGACTTCCAGCAGGATGCAGGGTACCAGAGGGCTAGGGGTATCTTGGCCGGGATGGAGTTCCATGACCTCAAGCTGGTACAATGCGAGGAGCTTCTTTACAAGGCTGACCTCAACCCTAAAGTCACGAGCCTTAGTCCTAATCTCCGTAAGTTTTCCTTTTTGTAAATATCTTTGTTAATTCTAATTGATATCCCTTTGTTTTGATTTTGCAGACAACATAATGCTTTCCCGAGCTATTAACCGGCTCTTAAAGTGGGAGAAAACTAACGAGCAGGCCCTGGTTCCTGCTCAAGCTCCCTTCAACCCAGCGGCCGACCCGAATGAGGGCTCCGAGGAGGCGGTAGAACAGTCAGAGGACCAGGAAGCCCTAGAGCCACCCAAGGATTTAGGGGCGATTGAGCTACTCCCCAAGCTCGAAGGGGATTCCACTCCCTCCTCCGTCAAGACGGGAGATTGGGAGACTGCGCATGCGCTTCCAGCAAACCAAGCGGCACCCCAGGCAATCGAGAAGGGAAGGCGAAAACGGCTTGCCCAGAAGCCGACCCACCTGAAGAGGTTGAGGGAGGTCACTTCCTCGGAGCTTCCACCCGTCATTGATGAGGAGGACGTGGTGTCGTTGTCTAAGCGCATCCGGAAGCCGCTCTCTTCTACTTCCGGACGCCCCACTGACGCTCCAGATGCCCGACGAGGCAAGGAGGTGCTACGCGGTGCACCTCGCTCCCCCCAAAAGACCCCGGTGGAGAAGAAGGCGGTGACCAAGGGTGCTCAGTCAATGAAAATAGAGGCCACCCCCTCTGAGGGCCATGGGTCTCCAGCAGCGTCCATCTCAGAGGAGGACGTTCCCGACCCGAGGGACATCCCCGTCCCATCAACTCTATCTTTTGGGGAGCACCTCCCCCCTCCTGCTGAGCTGAGGAGATTGGTCGGGTCAACCAGGCATCTAGTCAAGCTACACCAATCTCTGCTACAGGTATCTATATCTTATCTTTCTCACTTTTATCTACAAGCTCTAACATTTGCCCTTTTTTATTGCAGGTCGTTTCCAACTGCGCCTCTATGATTCGCCAATTATGCTCTCAGGGGGTAACCGAAGACCTCCTACGGATGGTGGAAGCATCGGAGGCAGAAGTTGGTCGCACCCACGAGGTAGGACTCCTGTAGCTGGAGGTTAGCAGGGTTGTAAGGGTGAAAGTAGAGCATTGTCTTGACTGTTGATGCAGTCTGACCCTGATTGTTGTTTTGGTGTTGACACCGATTTTAGTTAAGGTTGATGAGATGATTATGATTAAGTCTTGGTCAGGGACTAGGCTTTGGGTGTGTGAAAAGTCCTAGCTTGGAGGGCTAGGTGTGAAAAGTCCTAGCTTGGAGGGCTAGGTGTGGAAAAGTCCTAGCCTAGAGGGCTAGGTGGATGAAATCCTGGCTTGGAGGGTCAGGTCCTAGCCTGGAGGGCTAGGTGGATGAAACCCTGGCATGGAGGGTCAGGTCCTAGCCTGGAGGGTTAGGTGGATGAAACCCTGGCTTGGAGGGTCAGGTCCTAGCGTGGAGGGCTAGGTGGATGAAATCCCGACTTGGAGGGCCAGGTCCTAGCTTGGAGGGCTAGGTTGAAGTCCCAGTGAGTGAGACTGGGCATGGAGTCTTGGTCCGAGGGACTGAGCACGAGTCAAGGAAGGCTGGGAGCTAGTTCTCTTGACTTAGAGTGGGTTTGGCCTTGCCTGGATCGGTCTGGTAACCGATCAGGGAAGTTGGCATGTAGTTCCCTCGTGGATCGATCTGGTGACCGATCAGGGAGCCCACAGTGAGTTTGGGAACTCTACTGATCAGCTCCTGATCGGTCTAGTGACCGATCTGGGACACTGTTCAGATCGTTCTGGTGAATGATCAAGTGTCGCGGACTCCTCCTTATAACCGATCAGGCTGGAGCCTGATCGGTCGGAGAGCTTCCTGATCGGTTTGGTGACCGATCAGGCCCTTTTGACTACGAAGCTGAGAAATCACCCTGCAAAGGGGTGGATCGGTCTGGTGACCGATCCACGACTAGGGATCGGTCTGGTGATCGGTCCCGGAGAAGTCACGATTTCTGATTACGCATTGGGGCCAGATTAGGTTGGAGCCTGATCGGTCTGAACCCATCCTAATCGGTCTGGTGACCGATCAGGAGTCCCCCTGATCGGTCCGGTGACCGATCAGTAGCTGGCAGCTTTAATTCAAAAACGCTGTCAAAGTTCTGATTGCGTCTGTTTCTCTGCTGATTTGCTACTGATACTCCACTGATATGTTGTGATGCTTTGATCTTCTGTTGATTTGCTGTTCTAATAAGCTGCTAAGTGTGCAAATGAATCAGTTTACTTCAAGGGAGTCAAACTAAGGCTTTTGCTACGCCAAATTGGGCAGGTTTCCATCTCAGGTTGCAACGGATGCTGGCGCTACTGGAGCTGCTGACTGGGGCTCGTCTGAGGGAAGCTCAGGGAGTCCAGGAGAGCTCAGTGGTAGGTGAGCAGTTGCAGTGAGCAGCTGGGAGCTGCAGAGAGATGGCTGTGACCTGGCGATCAGTGGGAGAGGCTTAAGGGCTTGGTAGCGATGAAGCCTCATGATATACTGAGACACTTGATCACTTCTTGTGACAACTCTTGTTCTGCTCTTGAGACAACTCTGATCTGTTGAGCATCACTCTGAATCTTGAAGCAACCTGCTGTTACTTGAGCACTTGGGAAGAAGAAACAAGAAGCTTGGCGAGCCCATCAGCAAGAAGACACGAAGAAGGGAGTTCTTGCGTGAGATCTGTGTTGAGTGGAGCTCGGTGAGGAGTTTGCTTGTGTTCTTAAGGCTCTAAGTGCTCAGTAAGATTTCTTCTTGTGTATTCCTGTACTTAGTACTTCATTCATTGTGAAACGCTATGGAGAGGTTACTTCACCGAGAAGGAGGTTGGTTTCTATCCGGATTTTCCGGGGCTTGATCTGTCGACAATCAAGGGATCACCCACCTTAAGGGCACGCCAAGGAGTAGGGGCAAGTTATCCCCGAACCTTGTAAATTCTCTTTGTTAGCGTTTGTAGTTTGCTTTTCATTTCTGCAGTTATACTTTGTTCTTGCTTCCGCTGTGCTACTAACCCTTGAGTTGCATAGAAGTGTAAAAGAGAAAGCGATTTTTGGTGTCTGGCTATATTCACCCCCCCCCCTCTCTAGCCATCCAAATTTCAACATTGAGACCCTGCTAGCCTCCGAGGAGACCCTGCACTGCTATCGCCTCCGGGAGTGCTCCCTGTCGAAGAAGAATCAGTCTCTCTCTGAAGACCTACAAATGATGACCCAGGAGAGGGAGCAACTCTAGATCCAGACTAAAGAACTGTCTGCCAGCGTCCAGCTCCTAGAGTCATCTACGAAGACCCTGGAGGATCGGACCAACGAACAGGAGCGTCAGCTGGCCGACAAGGACTCCGAAATAAGGATGGTCACCGCATATACAACCGATCTCTAAGAGAAGGCTACTTGAGCTGAGGCCAAGGCTTCGGCTACCTCCCAGAAACTCAAGGAAGCCTTAGGGGCTCACGATCGACTACCTTGGGAGGTGGCCGAATTGAAGTCTGCTAAGGAGGTCGAAGCTGAACTGCAGAACTACAAGACCGACGAAGCAGCTCAACTGTCCAAGGTCGAGGCAGAGCTCAAGGCCAGATTCTTGCAGTCTGATGAGTTCGACAGCCTTCTGGTTGGGCAGGTATCGAAGCGCCTAAAATAGGACTTCAATGGTGCCATTCATCAATTATAGAAAGCTCAATTGCTGAAACCAGACGCAGATCTGAGCACCCTGAGCATCGGCTAGGTTTGGAATGAGCTTTCACCCGAAGAGCAAGAAATATAAAGCTCATTCCAGACCTGTGCCTGGCTTTTTGTACTTTGTAACTTTTCCATTTTTTCCATGTAATCGCCCTGAATTGAATGAAAACATCTTTTGTCCTACTCTCTACTCTCTCTTAGATATCTTATTTTCCTTTTTGGTACTTTGGCTCCTTATGTACTGTTTGTCACTGACCTGAGGAGTAAGGAAGTTGAAGAATAAGCATTCGGCCTTAGGAACCAGGAGGCTGAAGAACAATCATTCAGTCCGAGGAGAAAGCGACCGAGAGGGAGATTCCAGGTGAAGACGGGCAGGCCGAGAGGACCCGGCTGAAACAAGCGTCTATCCAGAGGGAGGAGCTATAGTAGTTGCAGCTCTCTGTATCTTACTTTGTTGCTTTAGCCCCGACCAAGGACCAAGGGGTCATAAGCGCAATGAGGGTAGTTTTCAGCTCAAGAACCCTAGGGCTTAGCGGTCAAAAGGAGACTGCAAAGAAATACCAGTCTCTCTCGGATAGCCACAAGGAAATGGCACGGCAACAAAGGAGAGCCCGAACAAAGGATTGACCATCTTTCTTCAAGGTCCACTGATTGTATCCCCTACCTATACTTGTATTCCATACTTTCTTGGGATGTTATTGACAATGTATTTCACTTAGAAGTAAAGAAGGAAGCTTATTACCTCTGTCATGTAAGTTCTTCTAGCAATGAATACATATCATATTTGCCTCCGGTATCTGATGGTGTCGTTTCTAATCTAGTAAACTTATGGGTTGATTGCTGGTCGGGCATCCGCAGCACCCTGACCAGTTCTCCTCACCTCGGGCATTCACCGCACCGTGAAGTAGTAGGGGTCAAGCAGCTCTTGGTCGGGCATCCGCAACACCTCGGCTAAGCCTACTCACCTCGGGCATCTCCAGCACCGCGAGGTAGTAGGATTTTAACAGCTCTTGGTTGGGCATCCGCAGCATCCGAACCAAGCCTACTCACCTCAGACATCCGCAGCACCACGAGGTAGTAGGGTTTTAACAGCTCTTGGTTGGGCATCCGTAGCACCCGGACCAAGCCTACTCACCTCAGGAATCTGCAGCACCGCGAGGTAGTAGAGTTTTAACAGCTCTTGGTCGGGCATCCGCAGCACCCGGACCAAGGCTACTCACATCAGGCATCCACAGCACTGCGAGGTAGTAGGGTTTTAACAGCTCTTGGTCGGGCATCCGCAGCACCCAAACCAAGCCTAATCACCTCAGGTATCCGCAACACCGCATGGTAGTAGGGTTTTAACAGCTCTTGGTCGTGCATCCGCAGCACCCAGACTAAGCCTACTCACCTCGGGCATCCGTAGCACCGCGAGGTAGTAGGGTTTTAACAGCTCTTGGTCGGGCATCCGCAGCACCGTGACCAAGCCTACTCACCTCGGGTATCTGTAGCACCGCGAGGTAGTAGGGTTTTAACAGCTCTTGGTCGGGCATCCATAGCACCCGGACCAAGCCTACTCACCTCGGGCATCCGCAGCACCACAACGTAGTAGGGTTTTAACAACTCTTGGTCGGGCATCCGCAACACCACATCGTAATAGGGTTTTAACAACTCTTGGTCGAGCATCCGCAGCACCCGAACCAAGCCTACTCACCTCAGGCATTCGCAGCACCACAACGTAGTAGGGTTTTAACAACTCTTGGTCGGGCATCCGCAACACCTGGACCAAGCCTACTCACCTCGGGCATCCGCAGCACCGCGAGGTAGTAGGGTTTTAACATCTCTTGGTCGGGCATCCGCAGCACCCGGACCAAGCCTACTCACCTCGGGCATCTGCAGCACCGCGAGATAGTAGGGTTTTAGCAGCTCTTGGTCGGGCATCTGCATCACCTCAACCAAGCCTACTCACCTTGGGCATCCGCAGCACCGCGAGGTAGTAGGGTTTTATCAGCTCTTAGTCGGGCATCCGCAACACCCGGACCAAGCCTACTCACCTCGAGCATCCGCAGCATCGCGAGGTAGTAGGGTTTTAACAGCTCTTTTTTGGGCATCCGAAACACCCGGACCAAGCCTACTCACTGATAACTACCATTTTGTTAATCATTTTAGGCTCTTAAATCCATGTTTTGATCCACTTTTATATGCTTAAGTTTGCATTTACATTAGGTTTCATGAATTATCTCTATTTTAGCTTTTGATTCAAATCTTTCTATATTTGAGATATTTTGGCACTTAAATTTGAATCTAATTTTGTAGGCTTCAAAGGACCATGAAACTTGAGTCAGAATTGGATCTGGATCAAGATGATCAAGCATCAGATTAATATGGGCCGTCCAATCAAGAAACGGCTAGATCTGAGCCATCCGTCAACTTCTGATCAATCCAAGCTCAAGATAGAGTTATTCAAGTCCATGGATCAAGATCTGAAGCTTGGAGCCAAATCAGAGTTCATCTGGCTGTTGGATTAAGTTTAAGAGAGTCTAAGCCGTCCATTCAAAGATCAGGGCAATCTGAGCCACCCGTTGCAGATTTGATTGATCCAAGCTAAGGAGGAGCAGATCCTGACCTTTGATCAAGATCTGGAAGGTTTGGTTCAGATCCGAGGAGATCCGACCGTTGGATGGAGCAAGGAAGATCTCAGTCGTTCATTGCTAACGAATAAAACAGACTTCTCCGATTAGATCTGTGGTCGTCGTCATCATCGCAGAGTAGCGTAGGTTCTTCGTTTGTTCATCGTTTCCTTCAGCGTTTCTTCTCGATTTGTTTTAGGCGACGACATCAAATTCGTTTGTTCAGTTTGCTGACGAAATCTCGCAGTTGAAGGAGTTCGGGAGAGGGTTTCACCCGACGCTCTATCCATGGATCGATTCCGTTGATTGCTGGTTTTCTCATCGAGCGGAGCAATCAGATGCCTTTGGAGGGGTTCTCCGAAGTGATCTGAGTGTGTCCGAGCGATATCAACACTCAGCGTTTCAAGAAGGAGGAGATCGGGGAGTTTTTCAGTTACTAACCGATCGCCGTGACCGGACAGAGATGCCTCTGATCGGTCCCGTGACTAATCAGAAGAAGACCTGATCGGTTGGCTGACCGATCAGGAAGGCAAATTCACAGCAAATTGATCCAGGGAGCTTTCCATCGTTGATTTTTGAGTTCAGAGGGTTTCTAGCTCATCCTTTGTGTGACGGCAAAGGGAAGTCTTGATTAGAAACTGATTTGATGTTCAAGTTAGGATAATTTTAGGTTAAAGCATGTATTTTCTTCACATTGTTCTAGTTTGTTTCCATTAAAGTTCTAGTTTTCTTTAATCTGAAATTAGTTTCATGCCATTAGTTTCCTGCAATTAGATATTAAATTTCAATTCCATAGTCTTGCAATTTAATTGTTCAGTTGGTAAATAAGTTAAGTTTAGTTTCCGCAATTTCCTAATTCATTTCTGCTTAGTTCAGTCTATTTCGTTCCAAATTGTTATTTCATCTCTTATCGCAGAAACTCCCATTTTATTAGAAAACCTAAATCATTAAATGACAAACAATTTCAAGCTTGAATTAAACATTCACAACTAGTCCTTGGAAAAATACGACTTGAGGCCCCTATACTACTCATTTTAATTTTGTGAGCTAAGAGTTTTCAACTTATAAATATCTAAATTTGAGACTCATTCGTGACACTAGTAATTGGGTTCATCACTCACCTCGGGCATCCGCAGTACCGTGAGGTAGTAGGGTTTTAACAGCTCTTGGTCGGGTATCCGCAGCACCTCGGCCAAGCCTACTCACCTCGGGCATCCGCAGCACCGCGAGGTAGTAGGATTTTCACAGGCAAGTACTCGGTGTTCTTTAAGTAATATTTCATTTGCTTCTTTGTTTATTGAATTGCAAGGCAGTGCCAACAAGAATACAAGTTTTATGGAAACAACTCAAAATCTCACCGAGTACGATAAGGTCGGAGATGATTGGCATGTCATGGCCTCTCCGACCCCTTGCCTTTGTCATCCTCTAGATAGTAGCTGCCTCCTGTGTGCTTTCTGGTGATGATGTAAGGTCCGACCCACTGAGGCTCCAGCTTCCCAGGGTTGCCGACTGGCTTGATCCTTTTCCAGACCTTGTCTCCAACTTCAAAGCTGCAGGCAATCACTCGGCGATTGTAGGCTTGTTGCATACGTTGTTGATACGCTTCAAGCCGAGCGGCTGCTTTATCACGGACCTTTGACACGAGATCTAGGTCGATCAAGCGCTCTTGATCATTGTCCTCTTTGTCATAGTGCTACCGCTAGACGAACTCCTCGCCTACCTCCATCGAAATCATGGCCTCAGTTCATGCACCAGCTAAAAAGGACTCTGACTTGTTCCTTGTCGTGGAGTGGTAATGTAGGACCACAAGATACTGGGGAACTCCTCGACCCAGCTACCTCCCACGTGATCTAGCTTTATCTTGAGCCCTCTGAGGATTTCACAGTTGACGACTTTGGCTTGGCTATTGCCCTGAGGATATGCGACCGAAGTGAAGGCTTGGTGAATACCTAGCTCCTCGCACCATTCTTTGAGTTTGCGCTCTGCAAACTGCCTTCCATTATCTGACACCAACTTATGAGAGATGTCATATCTGCAGACAATATCCTTCCATTGGATCTTCATCACAGCAGCCTCTGTGATGTGTGCCAGAGGCTCAACTTCCATTCATTTGGAAAAATAGTCCACGAAAACTAGCAGGAACTTCTTTTGCTGAGGTCCGATGGGAAATGGGCCTACAATGTCCATTCCCCACTGATCGAATGGGCAAGATACTGTGGAGACTCGCAGGGACTCGGTCGGTTGATGAGTCACATGCTGATGTCTCTGGCAGGCCTCGCATCCGATCATGAACTTGAGAGTGTCAGCCTGTAGAGTGGGCCAAAAGTACCCTGCCAAGATAATCTTCCTAGACAGAGACCTTCCCCCAATGTGGGTTCCGCAAATGCCTTCATGTACTTCTTGCATTACATAGTCGGCTTCCTCTAGCCCGACACATTTGAGGAGTGGTCGGGCAAAGGCTCTCCTGTATAGTTGATCTCCGACTAATATGAATCTGGCAGCCTGACGGTGGAATAATTGGACTCCTTGATCCATGCTGGGAGTGTTCCCGTTGCGTAGGAACTCCACATATGGATCTCTCCAATCGGCTACGGTATTGCCTTCCGCCTCTTCTCCAATCTAAGCTACAGTCTCTTCAGGGGCACTAGGCTTGTCTAGCTGCCAAACCGAGATGGAGCTAGCCAACTTGGCTAGCTCATCTGCCTTGACATTGTCTGCTCCGGTGGGAGGTCAGCAGCAATCTTTGTAACTCCCCCCGTTTGGTGAGGGTGTATTTGGATTTCTTCACTCTTGACCTTCCTCCGTTCTTCTCTAGATCCTTCCTCCTCTCGAGGGTTGGCGAGATTAACTTGCAGAGCTTCTTTAACCTTTAGGTTCTTGCGGGCTTCTAACCTGACCTCCCCACTGTAACATCGTCGGGAAGCCAGCTAGTCTCCCTTAACCTCGGCTACTTGATCACCCACCGGGAACTTGATCTTTTGGTGGTAGACTGAGACCACCACCAGGAACACACTGAGCGCGGGACGTCCAAGGATAGCGTTGTAGGATGAGGGAGCATCCACGACCAGGAAGGGAGTCCACCTTGTTCGCTCCAGCGTGTTATATCCCAATGACAGAGATAGGGAGATCTGGCCTATCGGCTGCACCCAGGACCCCGTGAAGCCGAAGAGTGGAGTGGATACCGACCACAACTCGTCCCCGTCGATCTGCATCTGGTCCAGGGCCGCCTTGTACAGGATGTTTACAGAACTACCTGTATCCACGAAGACATGCTTAACTTCATAGTTAGCTATGCGTGCGAGAATTACTAAGGCACCCTCATGAGGCGTCTCCACGTCCTCCACGTCATCTGGACCGAATGAGATGATAGGGCCTCTGCGCTAGCTACTGCTCGTCTCGATGGAGTAATTCTCCAGCCGTCGGGTATGAGCTTTCCTTGCCCGGTTCGAGTCTCCTCCGGTAGGACCTTCGGAGATCACTCCTACGTGGCCCGAATGAGGGCCTCACACAGGGGCCTTGCCCTTCATGGGGTCTCACTTAGGAGAGGGGGATCGACGAGGTGCCACCCCCCGGCTTCTCCCCCTGGAACGTGATCGAGATGGTCGCCGGGGTCCTTCACCTCCTGATGGTCGCTCGCAAGGAGAAAGACTCCTTCTTGGGATCTCCGGCGATACCCTATCTTCCTCCATCATTTCCGGGGCTTGCTATGTGCTTCCTCTGCCATCATCTTCTTCAAAGCATGGCACTCTTCTGTGGAGTGCGTGGTACTGCCATGAAAATCACAGTACTTCTTCGGCAGTTCTGGTTCTTGAGTGTCCATCATCTCTACGAGCCTTTTCTTATCTGCTTAGTAATCTCTCTCTAACCGAGAGTCTTTCGCCCGGACCGGTGTTGGTGGTTCCTTTCTATCCGACCGGATTGGGATCGGCGCAGGAGCTCCGGTTGGTTCTTTACGGCGGGCCTACTACACTTTTTCGACATTGACATGCTTAACTGAGCGCTCCAGTAAGTCGTCAAAGTTAGTTGGCGGCTTCTTCACCAATGATCGGAAAAAGTCTCCCTCTAAGACACCCTGAGTGAAGGCGCTGATCAGGATCTCCGATGTCGCGGTTGGCACATCCTGCGCCACTCGATTGAACCTCTCTATGTAATCCTTCAGAGGTTCTTTTGCCTTCTGCTTAAGGGCGAAGAGATTCAACTTCGTCTTCTGGTATCGACGGCTGCCTGCAAAGTGATGTAAGAACGCGGTTCTAAACTCCAGAAAAGAGTTTATAGAACCCTGCGGCAGTCTTTGGAACCATCTCTGAGCGGCTCCCAATAGTGTGTTCAAGAACACTCGGCACTTAACAGTGTCTGTATACTGGTGCAAAGGGTCGCATTCTCGAATTTGCAAACGTGATCCTCAGAATCCGTCTTCCCATCGTAGTCGGCAATTCCAGGCCCGTAGAACTGCTTCGGCATGGGATCTTCCACGATCTCCAGTGAGAAAGGGGCGGAGGGTGCCTTTTGGAAGGCCTTAGGTTCCTCTCTCTTCCCTAATCCTTCTTATCTCAGTGCGCTACAGGCTACTGAGTTGACCTTCTCCAAATCTCCGAGAGAATGCACACTACAATTAAATACGGAATTTGCAACAAAATTTGCAACGATTTTTTTTTCAAAATTTGTTGCAAAATTATTTGGCGACGAATTTAGCAACGAAAATATTTTCGTTGCTAAATTCTCGTCGCCAAATTTGGGGTCGAACTAAGAAAAAATTGTTGCAAATCTGCAACGAATTTTGCGACAAACAATTTTTGTTGCCAATTTGCGACAAAAATAATTCGTTACAGATCAGTAACAAATAAAATTCGTTGCCAATCTGCAATGAATTTTCTTCGTCGCCAATTAGCAACGAAATTTGGGATGAAAAACTTTTATCGCAAATTTGCGACAAATTAAATTCGTTGCCAATCTGCAACGAAATTTAGGCCGATTTTTTTTTCATCGCAGATTTGCAACAAATATAGTTAAATTTTTTTCATTACAAATCTACAAATTTATTATGAATCTACAACGAATTCAACGACAAATTCATTCGTTACAGATCTGCCACGAATTCTGCAATGATCATTATTTGTCGCAAATCTGCAACGAATAAAATTCGTTACAGATTTCCAACGAATTTTTTTCGTTGGAGATTTCCAACGAATTTTGCAACGAAAATATTTTCATCGCAGATTTACGATAAGTTTGCAACGAAATTTATTTGTTGCAAAATTCGTCACAATTTTTAAAAATATTTAAAAAATAATAATTTTTTTTTTCAAATATTTTTTATACATCAGATAACTTCCAACACACCATAAGCATTCAAATACAAATACATTCAAAAAGTAGTACCAACAAACACCAAATAAAACATTCAAACATGCTAATAAAAACATTCAACTACATTAATACACACCATAAGCATAGTATCAGTAAACACCAATGTATCATCCAAATTATAATATACAAGTGTATGATACAACAATACCACAGATGCTAACATAATGAAATCAAAAGCATACACACCCCTTCTAGATCTCTCCATGGATGCTTCCCTGTACCAAAAATTCAAAAAGAAGCTATAAGTAGCATATAGCAGCTATAAGTAGCAAAAAGAAGCTATAGCAGCTAAAAGTAAATTACTCACAAGTCATAATAGACTTGACCTCTTACCGTAATTTCGTAGTATATAGTTTAGTTGATGCTCAGGCCCCATTAGACAACCTATAATCAGAATGCATATAAATGAAGATAAATATAGTTTGGGGGTCAAAAATAGAGTAAACAAGGAAGAGGGCAGTCATCATTCATATATTTTCAATATTGAACAATTTGATTAATTCGATGAAGATCATAGTGTACGGAAACAAGTTTTTTAGATGAAAATGATTTCGTAACTTATCATTAAAAGATGCAAGGTAGCATCAATAGTTCAGCTCAAAAAGGATTGAAATAGCTAAAAAGGATGGAAAATTCCTAAAGCATGATTACACCTTTCCTAGAAAACTAAAGTGGGCTCTCTACAAGTTGTAATATTACAACTGGCTAGCTAATCATTTACAAACGACAGTAGCAAATATTTAACTATATTAAAAAATAGTATAAAAAATAATCTAATAACAAATCTTCTTACCAAAGAAAATCACGCAGCACCATCGCCTCCATCATCGCCATCATCATCACCACCATCATCACCAAAATTTGGAGGATTCTGAATTTGAATTCGATTTAATTTAAAATATTGCATGATCATATTTTGTTGACGCATCATATCTTCCATTCGTTGATCTCTTTCTTCCATTTGTCAATCCCTTTCTGATATTATGCCCTTTAAATGAGCAACTTCCTCAGTCAAGTTATGGATCTGTGTGTTGACTTCTGGTGAGCACGAAGTCGAATTACGAGGCAGTGCTTTGGTTCTGCTTAATGAACTCATTCCTAATATTCTTCCTCCCACATTAGGCCCCCCAGTGGTCTGCAACCATAAATTAAAATTATTGCCAACTGACGACTCAGATCCCTCAAAATTCTCACTAGCATTTAAGCTTTTCTGTAACTCCTCTAGTTCATCATATATTTCCTGCATTATAATTAAAAAAATTAAATAAATTTATAATAAAATAGTCTAACTGCCTAAAATGACTGTGGGTAATTTATAATAAAACAATCTAAATTGCTTAAATTTGCAATTTATTCAAACCTTCATTGCTTTTGCTCTCTCTCCGCTCCAAGTCTTATCTTTTTTTTGGAACGTGCGGGTAAAGGTCTCTATAAATGCAGGCTCTTTTCCCAATTCCTTTGTCTAAAACAATTAAAAATATTTAAATTATATGAAATATATTTTAATAAAATAATGAAAGGGTTAAAAAATTACCAATCTTTGCCTATACTCATCAATATTGATAGAGCCTCCTGCATAAGTCGCAGACATCTCTCCAGAATTATAAGACTGATTAGTCTTATTTTGATGGCTCCTTCTTTTAGCCTCATCTGATGCCCAAAAATTGTTGATCGCAACCCAATTTTCATCGGTGACGAATGGCGATTTTTTCCCCCGGCTTTTTGCATGATGTAGTGTATGGCGAATGTGATCGCCACATTTTTTTTTAACAATTCTCTTAACTTCCAACTCAACACTAAGATCCCAGTTAAAAGAACGCTGTAATAGAAACAAATATTCAAATTTACACTTTTATTTAAGATATAAAATGAATGAATGAGATATATATACCATAAACTCGTACCACCAAAGCTCTCTCATCGGTGGTGGAGTAGTAGTATATGACATCGAGTCTCCTCTCCAATAATTATTCACGATTCTATTGATCTCGTGAATAACACGTACCGAATTAGTAAACCTATCACAAAGTTACAATTAAACAATATTAAAAATAAAGATAGTTGAAAATTTAAAAAAATTAATTTTACTTACGAATCTCCAACCGGGAATATAGTCTCTCGAATGTCTGGGCTCTCATCTATCGAGTGTCTAGAAGGAATCAAGGCTGGGGAATCGAGCGACGTAGGAGAATGGGAAGGCCCTGGTAATGGTGTATGGGAAGGCACTGGGGATGGTGTATGGGAAGTCCTTGGGAATGGTGTATGGGAAGGTGTCGGTGATGGTACATGGGAAGGTCCTGCTTGATTGGAGGGGGGCCTATGTACAGAGTCTGATGGTGTATCATCGGCCTAACTACGTGAGCTCTGTCTATGTCCACCTCGTTTAAAGATATGTTGAAAATTCAAAAAATAAGATTAAGTAAAGACAAATTGTAGTTATAATGATTAATATGAAAAAACATACCATATTTGCTGAGAAATAGGAGAATGTGTCAGAACTGTGATGATAAGATATTAACTCTGATAACCTATAGGAAAAAATACAAAGCATTAACAGATAAAATTTATAAATTTAATGAGACACTATATATATATACATTTTTGTAACTAATTAAGACAGATAGAATAATTAAACTAAAAGTTATAAAAAAAATTTAAGTAAAAAGAGTATCCAAATTGATAAAAAAATATTAAATTTTTTATAAAATTAAAATAACAACACTTACGCATCATTAAACATCAAAGTCGTCATTATCATTGTCATTCTCATCGGTGTCGTCGTCCTCCTCCTCCTCGTCCTCCTCCTCGTCCACCTCCTCCTCCTCATTATCATCATCATCAATTTCACTTGTATCTACATTTATCACTACTCCGTTGGGATCTCGTAACGTTGGAATAATATATGTTGGTGCAGGAAGCACCAGATCGAACCTTGTTTTGATATTGGCAAAGGATTCAAAGTTAAGGGTTATTTGTTGTCTAACAATGCTGCTTGAGAGTGCAGGAAACAAAGTCCTAGCGAAGGGCTGCTAGGCACCTGACGATGGGCTGTCAGGAAACCAAGTCCTGGCGAAGGGTTGCTGGGCGAAAACCAAGTCCTAGCGAAGGGATTCTAGGCACCTGACGATGGGCTGTCAGGAACTCAAGACCTGGCGAAGGGCTGCTGGGCGAAACTCAAGACCTGGCGAAGGGCTGCTGGGCAAAAACCAAGTCCTGGCGAAGGGCTGCTGGGCGAAACTCAAGACCTGGCGAAGGGCTGCTGGGCAAAAACCAAGTCCTGGCGAAGGGCTGCTGGGCGAAACTCAAGACCTGGCGAAGGGCTGCAGGGCAAAAGTCCAACTGGAGGAGCCGGTTGGCACCAGGTAAATTCTCCCGAGAGGAGTAGGTGAGGACGCGTTCCCCTTGAGGGAACATTAGGCGTCGGTTCGACCTAGGGCTCCATTTTGAAGACCAAAGTCAGAACCAAGACAGCTGAGGCTGTATAACCTATTATTTTATTGTTTTATTGTGTTTTGGACTAACCCTGGATGCAGGACCGAAGGAACGAGTGTCTGCAGCTCAGAGTGCCTCAAAGGAGTGAGGCAACAGCTGACCAGGGCGCCCGGAGTGTCCCGGGCGCCCCCATGGTGAACACAAAACACAACAAGACAAGAAAGACTTCGACAGTACATAGCCAGGGCGCCCCCGCTGTCCCGGGCGCCCCCATTGCAAAACAACTCTGCCGCGTCTGCGCTACATGCCCAGGGCGCCCCCGCTGTCCCGGGCGCCCCCAGCGCACAGGGTGGCGCAAACCTTACCGAGGAGAGCTCAGCGCTGCGGATAAGGTTTGACCGGTCAACCAGGGCGCCCCCAGCGTCCAGGGCGCCCCAGTCAAGGCCTTATCCCAAGGATTAAGGGATAAGTCGACGACCGCGCCTCTTGTGGATCTGCTGCCACGTGGGGGGCGCCCCCGTCGACCAGGGCGCCCCCAGGCCCTATATAAAGGGCCCTCGACCCCCTTCTTCAAGCATCAAGTTTTTCGACGCTTCTACGCTCTTCTGCTTCCGCGACACGCTCCAGAAATCTTCCAACTCAAGCTGACGACGTCCCGCTGCTCCGAAACTTCGATCTACACCGGACGTCGGTAACGAAGAGCTCTGTATTTAAAAGTTTACTATTCTGCCTTCTTGTAAAATCTATTTGTAAACTTTGCGAACTTATAGAATTGCCCGCAGAAAACAGTCAACGACCGTGGGCCTTGGAGTAGGAGTCGACCCAGGCTCCGAACCAAGTAAACCGACTGTGTTTGCATTGTTCTGTGTTTCTTTTATTTCCGCTGCGCACCCGCTCTTTTTAAATCCGAACGATTTGCGATATTCACCCCCCCCCTCTCTCGCATTTCTCGATCCAACAATATACTCATCGGTCTAAATTGTATTGCCAACTTGCTCTTGTTGATATGCAATATCTTCCCAATGTTCCTCAATTTTTTTTCGTGCTTTTGTTTTACAAACAGCCCACCAATCAATTTTGTCACGTTTCAAACTGGGATATGAAGCATAGAATACTTGAATTGCTTGTTGTGCCAACACAAATGGTTCATATTTCTTATACAATCTCTTATGATTGATTTCAACCAAATTATAACGTGGATGGACCTTCATCCCTCTGATAAGGTCAAACCAACGACACATGAATAGAATAACTCGCATTTCTGGACCTGGATATTCTATCTCTATAATTTCATCCAGCAAACCATAAAAATCATTACTTGCATCACCATCATTGGATGACTTAACACAAACTCCACTATTCATTGTAGTCTTGCCCTTTCCATATTCTTCAGTATGAAAAGTATATCCATTTATAAAATATACCGGCCAAGTGCGTACTAATGATTTTGGACCCCATGACAAATGAATTAATAAATCATGTTCAAGGTGCGCTTGATTAGTGTGGACCTAAATTAAAAAATAAAAATTTGTAAAAGTCTTCATATGTGTAAATAAATTTGAAAATGTCTACTTACATATGATTCGAACCATGATGCAAACTCTTCTTGAGTTAAGCGATCAAACTCTTCCAGCGGCAATTCAGAATATAAATTTTCAAAAATCCTAACATAAAAAATCAAATTAGAATTTTGAAAGTTACAATATAAGAAATATTCAGAATATATACTGACTCATAATAGGATGATACTTCAGGACAATTCAGTAAAATATATGTTTGGGCTGCCCGCCATTCTTTGCCAGTTAAATATCTCTGCTTACATGGTCCACTTGGTCGACCAATATAGTTAAAAATTGAAAAAACTTTCAAATTTGGATCAATAGGTCCCTCATCATTTCTTCCTGGTCTTCATTGTTTGCTATGCACGTGAGGCTCAAAGTAATATGATGCAAAAGTTGTTACTTCTTTGACAATATATGCATTAACAATAGAGGCTTCAACTCGTGCTTTATTTTTCACTTTTTTCTTCAAATGATATAAAAATTTGTTGGCAATAAAATAAATTCTATTAGATATATTATATATATTAAAATGAATAAAGTTGTATGAAATCAGATAGTTAAAGTATAAAAGATAAACATTTTACCTTTCAAATGGGTACATCCATCGGAAATGGACAGGTCCACCAACTTTTGCCTCATATGGCAAGTGAATCAAAAGATGTTCCATTGAATCAAAAAATGACGGTGGAAATATTCTTTCCAAATTACACATAATTATCAGAATGTCTCTCTCTAATGTCTCCATGTGTGAATATTTCAAACTGTTGAGCAAATATCATGTAAGAAAATGCTTAACTCCATAATGGCACCCATACAAAATTTGGTAATATTTCTTTAAAAGCAATAGGAATGAGTCTCTGCATGAATATATGGTAATCATGACTTTTCAAACCACTCAATTTGTATTCCTTCATATCCACACATCTTCCAAGATTAGAGACATAACCATCTGGAAATTTCACTAATTTTAACCATTCACAAACAACACCTTTCTGAGCCTTATTCAATGTATAAACTGCCTTTGGCTTTGGTCCCCTACTATTTTCATCAACATCAAGAGTGTTGGGGCAATCTATGGTTCGGAGTGACCATGTGTTTTGATGTTTGGGCAAAGAATTTAAGTTAGGTTTACCCTTGTGATCTAATATGTGTATTTGAGTGTGCAAGTTGTGCAGGTTACACATATTGACTTAGCTGGACGGCTTCGGTATGGTGAAGGGTGGCATGGAGACAAGCTGGAGGATTGTGTGCACCCGAGGGACCTTGGTATAGCAGGGATGATGAGCTGAAGAGCGCGGACTTCAAGGCGTACGTGAAGGATGGCATGGAGACAAGCTGGAGGCTTGTGTGCATCCGAGGGACGAGGGCCGAAGACGAAAAGGGCGCGACGGCAACAGTCAAGGCTGCTAGTGAAGAGTCAGCTAGGTCATGAAGGGACAAGAGCCGAGGGAGGAGGACTCCAAGGGCAAGCCGGGAAGTGGACTTCAAGGACACAAGAGAAGGGTGGCATGGAGGCAAGCCAATGGAAGGCTTGTATGCGCATCCGAGGGACAATAGCCGGTGGAAGAAGACTTCAAGGGGCAAGCCAAGGAAGTGTACCTGAAGGCGCGCGTGGAGGAGGGTCGTTGAAGTGAGGAAGAGTGTGTTTGTAAGCTGGGCAGTCGACTAGGGATATAACAGTCGACTGCCAACGAACACAGAAACTCACAGAAGGTTTCTGACCCTGGACCAGTCGACTGCACTGGGAGCAGTCGACTAGTAAGTAGCCAAATTAGAACGTTGAACTGTCAACGGTCGAATCTGAGTGAGGGCAGTCGACTGCCCTGAGAGCAGTCGACTGCCAGCGTGAGTTACAACCCTGAGTTCTATTTAAAAGAACTTGGTTTGGGCTGGGAGCTCTTGATGAAATGAGCTTGGTTAGAGCTCATTAGTAGTCTTAGTGTTCAGATAGTGTACTCAAGGTTGTGGCGAGGTTTCTCCACCCAGAAGGAGCAACACGAGCTAGCCGGAGGGCATCTGGGGAGTGATCTGCCAAAGGATCGAGGGATCGTCCACCGCACGGACTGTCGTGGAGTAGGAGCTTCATCTCCGAACCACGTAAATAGGTTTGTTAGCATTGTTTGTTTATATTGTTATTGTATTTCCGCTTGCGCACTAACAACGTAGGAAGAACGAACCAAGAAATTGCTATTCACCCCCTTCTAGCAAGGCGTATCGATCTAACAAAGAGTAGGTCTATAACAAATGAGTCGCATATCTTTTCTTGCATTCAAATTGCCTTTCATTTTTCCATTGATATCCATCACTGTATTAATCAGATTATCAAAAACATTCTTTTCAATATGCATTACATCGAGATTATGATGAAGCATAAGATTAAACCAATATGGTAAATCCCTAAATATACTCTTTTTAGTCCATTTATGTGTTCTCCCATACTCATATGTTATACCATGTGGTTCTTCAATAACAGATGGAAAGTTAACCACTCGGTACCAAATTTGTTCGCCTGTTAATCTCAATGGTGGTGGTGTTCTTTCAATTCTATTCTTAGTGAATTCATTTTTATTCCTTCTGAAATTATGAGTTAGTGGTAAAAATTATCTATGACAATCAAAATAACTAGCTAGCTTTCTTCCCATGTTTCAATTTGATTGACTTTGATCTTTCCATACATATTAGGCATCCTAAGATCCCAGCAGTACTCCAACCCGAAAGCATACCATAAGCAGGAAAGTCATTTATTGTCCAAAGAAGAGCTGCCTTCAATATAAACGTTTGATTTGTATGAACATCGTAGGTAGGAAAACCTTCAACCCATAATTGTTTCAATTCCGCAATCAGTGGTTGCATATATCTATTAACTTCTTCGGATTTTTTGGGTCAGGCACAACCAGTGTTAAAAACGTACAAGGTGTTTTCATGCACATCCAGGTGGAAGATTATATGGAGTTAAAATAATTGGCCAACATGAATAATTTCGTCCTGATTTCCCAAATGGAGCAAATCCATCTGCACAAAGCCCTAATCTAATATTTCTAGTCTCCTTTGCAAATTTCGGATATATTCTATCAAAATTTTTCCATGCCTCTCCATCTGATGGATGACACATTAACCCCTCTTCTGTTTAATGATTTGCATGCCAACAAGTCATATGTTCAGCCGTTGCCTTAGATGCATAAAGCCTTTGTAACCTTAGAGTTAAAGGCAAATAAAACAGCTGACTATATGCTTTACGTCTTTGTTGACTTCGTGTGGTGCTGGTATACCTTGCTTGTTTACAGAATTTACAAACATCTGTTTCAACATCATGTCCCCAATATAGCATACAACCATCTCTGCAAACATCAATTCTTTCCACTGGAAGACCTAATTCTTTGACCAATTTTTTTCATAATATGAAAATCATTGGGAAGTATGTGATCATGTGGTAAAAACTCTTTTATAACTTGAACAAAATCATTAAAGCAATCTTGCGACACATTATCTTCTGCCTTGACATTCAACAATCTTGCTGTCGCAGATAATTTAGTATGGCTATCACAACCAACCCATAATGGTTCATCAGCAGCACCCAACACATTTTGAAATTGAAGATATGTTTCATCAACATGTCGTACTTCGCCCGGATCCTCTAACGGTGATGTATAAGTAGTAAACATTTGTTCTACTGATGGAGGATAGCTAAAACTTGCACCATAAGGATCGGAAAAGAAATTCTGACCTGTTGCATCAAATATCATCCTCTGATATGGATTTAACTGATTATAATAACTACGATCGTCACTAACTGAAACTTGTATGTTTTGCTCAACATTCTCATCAGCTATGAATGGTTCACCATGACATGTCCAATTATAATAATTTGGTGTAAATCCAAATCTACATAGATGTTCTTCAACTTTATCATGCAGAAAAAATTTTCCATTGTGACATTTCCTACACGGACACCTTATCTTATTGTCATCCATGTACTGAATATTACTAGAAGCAAAAAATCATAAATTGTCGCAATCCAGTTATAAATTCATCAGTTAAACACCGACGATTTGGTAAATTTTTATTATACATCCAACTTCTTTCATTCTGCACTTTGTCTGTTTAAAATCAGATAAATTAATGGTCATTATGTATTAAATTCCCATTAAAAAAAGGGGCTAGAAAAAAACAACAAATGAAATTAAAACATTAGAGAATATGATTATGCTATCATTATTAAAATAACATATAAATAACATGTAAAGAGGGGAAAATCTATAAGCTTCGTACTAATTGAATTAATGGAGAAACTCAATAAGCACCATTGATAAGATGCAGGTTCAGTTGTGCATTGGCAATCAAGAGGGGTGACATTTCTAAGTTTGATGCATACGTCCAGAAGATATTAACCAACCTTTCTTCATTGTCCTTCTTTTTCTTCTCTTCATCAAGTTTGTGTTATTTCATTTTTATGAACCCTATACTAAGCAAATCATACATTAACTTTAGTACCATAGAGTTTAGATAGTTGGCTAGCTCGAATATATTGTACGGCTATAAACAAGTATATCAACATTTTGAACATCATTTTAGATACTCTGATTTAGATGGAAACTAAGTAATGATATGGCTTAACACACTTGTAATAAGGTAAATAAGAATCTAAGCAATCTGGACAAGAGATCCGAATTGTTTTTCTAACATGATATCTAAGTTGATTTACTAGAATTTATGGAAACAAAAATGGATTAAAATGTAAGCTTTTTCTTGTTGGTAAGCCATTTACCTAGGCGATGGTTGGCTGCGGCCGATCCAGGCATGGCAAACCAGAATCCGGTGAGAAGGAGGTCCACCGAGTTGTCAGGAAGAAGATCCGGCGAGAAGAAGGAGAAGAACAGTAAAGGGAAGAAAATGAGAGGAAGAAAACTTACCGAGATGCCGGAACGAGGAGAAAATCACCGGAGTGAGGGTATTAGTCGTGCATGAGAAGAAGGAGAGGAGAAAATCGCCGGCAAGGGAGATTGCGCGTGAGAAGCAGTGGGTGGTCGTGCGTGAGAAGATGCAGCTAGTGAGGGAGATTAGCGTGAGAAAGAGGAGAAATGAAAATCTGGATCTAGGGCAAGTTCGCGGCAATAATTGGTATTTTGTAACAAAACAATTTTGTTGCAAATTTCATCCCAAATCCGCAACGTAACCTTTTCGTCGCAAATTTTAGATTTTTTCCAACAAATCTGCAATGTACAAAATTCGTTGCAGATCTGTAACGAAAATAATTTGTTGCAACCCCCAATTTTTATTTTTTAAAACAAGGGCTATTAAAAATTCTTGGTTCCGGCAACAAACTGTTTTCGTTGCAAATCTGCAACGAAATTTTTCGTTGCAGATTTCATTACAAATCTTCAACGAAAATTAAATTCGTTGCAAAAATCTGACTTTTTTTTTAAAAAAATTGAGGACCTTAAAAATTGGTAGATCGTCCTACGAACCTCGAATTTTAAAAAACAAGTTCCTATGGGATCGTGACCATCTCATGTTCACGTTGACAGCTTCAAATGTGATTTTTGACGGAGATTCAATGAATATCAAATTTCCTAATATTAAACAAAATTATACTTCTAAACTTAAAATTTTTTTCTAACTTCTTGACCTATCTATTTTTTTAAATATGAAAACTAATTTATTCAGTAAAATATTTGTTTGAGGCTGCTAGTGCGATCGGGACGTCGATACAGACCCATAGGAACTCGTTTTGTCTCGATCTGACCTCCGTAGGTCCTTCTACGATATTTGATAAATCATTTTTATTTTTAAAAAAAAAAACACAAACAGCAATGAATTTTTTTCGTTGCAAATCTGAAAGTGGACTTTTCGTTACAGATTTCGTTGCAAATCTGCAACGAAAATTAAATTCGTTGCAAAAATCTGATTTTTTTTAAATAGAGGACCTTAAAAATTCGTAGATCGCCTTACGAACCTCAGATTTCAAAAAAAAAACAAGTTCCTATGGGACCGTGATGATCTCATGATCATGTTGACGGCCTCGAATACAATTTTTGATAGAGATATGGTGAATATTAAATTTTCTAATATGAAACAAAATTATACTTCTAAACTTAATCATTTTTCTAACTTCTTGACCTACCTATTATTTTAAATATAAAAATTAATTTATTCAGTAAAATTCTTGTTTGTGGCCGCTATTGTGATCGGGGCGTCAATACGGACTCATAGGAGCTCGTTTCGTCTCGATCCGACCTCCATAGGGCCTTCTACAATATTTAATAAGTTTTTCTTATATTTAAAAAAAATCACAATCTGCAACAAACTGTTTTTGTTGCAAATCTGCAACGAAAATTAAATTTGTTGCAAAAATCAGATTTTTTTAAAAAAAATTGAGGACCTTAAAAATTGGTAGATCGCCCTACGAACCTCGGATTTCAAAAAAAACAAGTTCCTATGGGACCGTGACGATCTCATGATCACGTTGACGCCCTCAAATACGATTTTTGACAGAGATTCTGTGAATATCAAATTTCCTAATATGAAACAAAATAATACTTCTAAACTTAAATAGTTTTTCTAACTTCTTAACCTATCTATTTTTTAAATATAAAAACTAATTTATTCAGTAAAATATTTGTTTGAGGCCGCTAGTGCAATTGGGACGTCGATACGGACCCATACGAACTCGTTTCGTCTCGATCCGACCTCCGTAGGTCCTTCTACGATATTTGATAAGTCTTTTTTTTTTTTTTTTTAAAAAATCACAAACTGCAATGAATTTTTTTCGTTGCAAATCTGAAAGTGAACTTTTCGTTGCAGATTTCGTTGCAAATCTGCAACGAAAATTAAATTCGTTGCAAAAATCTGATTTTTTTTAAAATAGAGGACCTTAAAAATTCGTAGATCGCCCTACGAACCTCGGATTTCAAAAAAATAAGTTCCAATGGGACCGTGACGATCTCATGATCACGTTGACGGCCTCGAATGTGATTTTTGATAGAGATTCAGTGAATATCAAATTTCCTAATATGAAACAAAATTATACTTCTAAACTTAATCATTTTTCTAACTTCTTAACCTACCTATTATTTTAAATATGAAAATTAATTTATTTGGTAAAATTCTTGTTTGTGGCCGCTAGTGCGATCGGGACGTCGATACGGACTTATAGGAACTCGTTTCGTCTCGATCCGACCTCCGTAGGGCCTTCTACGATATTTAATAAGTCTTTCTTATATTTTAAAAAAAATCACAATCTACAACGAACTGTTTTCGTTGCAAATCTGCAACGAAATTTTCGTTGCAAATTTCATTGTAAATCTGTAACGAAAATTAAATTCATTGCAAAAATTAAATTTTGTTTTAAAATAGAGGACTTTAAAAATGCGTAGATCGTCTTACGAACCTCGGATTTCAAAACAACAAGTTTCTATGGGACCGTGACGATCTCATGATCACGTTGATGGCCTCGAATGTGATTTTTGATAGAGATTCGGTGAATATCAAATTTCCTAAGTATTTTTTATTGTTTTATAAAAAATCAGAGGGAGCATTATTTTTTGTTAAAAAGTCGTAGATCGCCCTACGGACCTCGGATTTCGACTAAACAAGTTTCTATGAGACTGTGGCGATGTTATGATCACGTTGACAACCTCGAATATGATTTTTGATAGTGATTTGGTGAACATCAAAGTTCATAATATGAAATGATATAATTATACTTATAAACTTAATCATTTGTTGCCTATTCTTCTCGTCCTACCTATTCTTTTGAATATGGAAAACAATTTATTTAGTAACATTCGTATTTGAGGCAGCTATTTCAATCGGGATGCCGATATGGATTTAACTTTTCGTTGCAAATTTCGTTAAACTTTTTCGTTGGGCCTTCGGCGTTATTTAGAAAAAAATTAAAATTTTGCAATAAAATATTTTTCGTTAAAAAATTCGTTGGAGATTTGCAATAAATATATTTCGTTGCAATATTGCGACGAATAATATTCGTCGCAAATGTCCAATGATAAATATTTGTTGCTAAATTCGTTGCATTTTTAGGACGATAATGAGTTCGTTGCAAATCTGCAACGAATATATTATTCGTCGCGAAATTTGTTGCAAAATTGCAACAAATTTGGCAACGAAAAAGTTTTTGACGCTAAATTGCGACAAAGATTGTTTGTTGCAAATTAAGTTGCTAATTTGGGACAAATATTTTTTTCATTGCAAATTTTTTTGCAAATCTGCAACAAAAAATATTCGTTGCTAACTTTCGTCCTTAAAAAATTGTTTTTTTTTGTAGTGGCAGTCGGTGTACAGGAACTGCTCCAGCGTGTCCCACCGGTGGTGAAACAGACCTCCGTTGTTGAGGATGTGAGGTAGAGATCCTGGGGATCTCCCCTTGCCTAGAAGTCACTCGCCGTGAGGCGGCCTGCTCGTTTGGTGTTGTTCGAGCGTACCTTTGATAGCGT
Source organism: Boesenbergia rotunda (assembly GCA_024364735.1). Taxonomy (NCBI): domain Eukaryota; kingdom Viridiplantae; phylum Streptophyta; class Magnoliopsida; order Zingiberales; family Zingiberaceae; genus Boesenbergia; species Boesenbergia rotunda. The sequence goes on from JAGFNQ010000653.1 coordinate 188,108, forward strand.
TGACCACCAGGCGATCCAATTCCCCTTTCGTCAGAATGATGGGTTGTCCCTCTGGCTCTGCCATCGATGCTCCTTCTAGTGCTTTGATTGATGGTTTTCCACAGACGGCGCCAAACTTGTTCCGGAAGGAATCGACGCGGACGACCATTCACCAAAGTCCAACCCACGAGGATGATAACGAAAGGGAAGGAGCTCTCACCCTGCGAGATTAACACAAGCGTTAATGGGAACACGCCGGAGATTTTCTGGCGGAGCTCACTCCGACGCTCAAGTCAGTACTCGAGTATATGGAAGAAAAAGAACTAAGGAGAAGTATGAATAAGATGAGTGTAACCCCTTTACCTGGGGGTTGGAGTACCTTATATACCTAAGACGGCAGTCACACGTGACCCCACGTTCTTCTCTATGTCCCCTCAGTTGTCAGTTACTGGATAACCTTTGTAACGGTCCTTGCAGTAATTAAACGCAGGCCGTTGTGATAATTAAGACCTTAATGGCCGCATATTATGGGTCATGATTATCCAATAATTATCGGTAATAATTATCCGCATATCCGCAAAAAAGAGGACTGTTACTTGAGGTTGGGCCATCGGATATGATGATCATCGGGCTCCGCTCCCCCGAGGTGATCTCGGGGTCCTTTGGTCCGAGAGGGTCTTGTTCTCTTTTAGGTCTCGGGCGTCTGTCTTCCCAAGATGATCTCGGGGACCTGTCCTCTCGAGGTGATTTTGAGCGTCTGTCTTCCCAGGGTGACCTAAGGGATCCATCCTCCCAAGGTGGTCTCAAGAGTAGGTCTGCCTGAGGTGGTCTCGGGAGTCCACCTTCCCGAGGTGGTCTCGGGAGTCTGAGAGAGTCGTTCAGAATCGATGAATCTTAACACATAGCTTTTCAGTCCACATGTCAATCATGGAATGCTCAACCCCATCAGATAACAATGAGGATGCACCTGTTAAGTCTTTATGATTCGATTCCAGTGTTTTTCAAGGATGCCAATGGCCCTCTTAAACTATTGTCTGATTCTAGACTTTTAGGCCCGCCATGTTCTTTCTGTCTTTGCATCCTTTTGTTAATTAACCAATGTCTTTTATACCGAAACAAAAAAAATTTTAAAAAGGGTTCAAAGTATGTGACTGGCAAGGTGGGAGTTGAGTGGATTGTGCTGATCTTTTAGTCTTTTCTTTGTTAATAAATGCATCATCTTCAATCAATCAGGCAATCATTCACCGGCAGATCAATTACTGAAACAGCTTAGCACTATCTACCAATTTGTTCCTTGTGAATTAATTTGTTGGAGTGTGTGCCGAAGCATGAACATTGAGATTAATCATCATAAATTCGGAAAAGAGAAGGCGTCAAAGGTAGAGATGATAATTTTCTTTACTTCGGAGAGAGAATACAATGTATTATCCGAATGGAGAGGACGTGAAGGATTTTTTTGAAAAATTTGATTAAATAATTAAATAATAAAATACAGAGATTTTGAAGGAATTTTTTGAAAAATTTGATTAAATAATTAAATAATAAAATACAGAGATTTTTAAAATGATAAAAAATGATTCGTTCATTTCAATATCTCCGTCAATCTATCTCAGGATCAACACGAAGAAAATAAATTACGGAGACTATTAACTCAGATGCTATAACTAGTATGTGGAGAAAATAGATATAGTAATTTTATTATATTTTGATACTTAAATTTTATGATGACATCACTCATCATGATTTTTAAGTTTGGATATGGAATGAAGTCACATAGAATTCTATTTGATTAAATTATTATTATATATATAAAGAAAGTTTTTTTTCTGAAATTTTAAATAAACTTTAAAATTTTATTCGAATATTTGATTAAATTATAATATATATATATTAAAGAAAGATTTTTTTAAATTCTAAATAAAATTGAAAATCCTGTAAATGTATAATATGTTTTTGTTCAATTATAATTATTTTAATACGATGGCACTTCTAATATGGTATTAATTGGATGGAATAAAAAAAATATTAAATAGTAAGATGATGGTAACTTTTTTTAATAGGATAATGCTGTTGGGATAAATTATTTAATTTTAATATTTTATTATTTCTTTTATTTTGTCTTTAATTATTTTCTTCTTCTTATTTTTTAAGAGTTTGATAAATATCTATAATGTCGGTGATTTACTAGTTTTAATTTGTTTTTTCCCTGAAGCGCATGGCATTTGGGAAATGCATGTCCAAATCACATAGCCGCCCCTATTAAATTCCCATTTTGCCCTTGACAAAAACCGTAAAAATCTGAGGTTCGTCCCACGCAAGTATTAAAGGGGTTTATAAGGCATGCCATTGAACTACTGGCTTGTTTTAAAATCTCGTCACCTCTTTGCTCCTACTTCGTTAAAAAAAAAAAAACTAAAAATCCAAATTTCCACCGGTGAAACAAGGTAAGAGGTAACTGATAGGTATGAGTAATGGGACATGTGACACAAAAAAAAATTACATAGTATGATCCACCAAGTTAATGGCTCGAGGTCAGACCAAGGGCTGAAGCTCCCGAGACTATGGTGCAGCGGTAAGATCACTAGTTGTTAACCTAGGCATTCACGGTTCGATCCCCAGCTACGGCACATTTTGCAAGAATTTTTCCTCCAAATGGGGCGCGAACCCTGGGACGCTGGGCTTCTAGACTGACCACCGCGAGCGCTTCCCGATTTACCCTGGTGACCGGTGGGAAACTTCCGTAGGGCCGGGCCGGTCATCCCAGGTTCAATTTATCTGCTGCCTGGTTCATCAATTTTTTTTTCCCGAGACTATCTCGAAAGGATGAGGAAGGCCCCTGATGTCAGACCGGGAGATCGAGCTCCCGAAACTATTTCGGGAGAATGGAGCCCAAAGAGCAGCGTAGGGATAAGAAAGCAAATTTTCAAGTATCCTCCTCTCCTTCTAGAACAGAAAATTCAACAGGTAATTATTACTTATAACGTATGGTAATGATGACCTTAATAGTCATGGTGGTCGTTACCAGTCATTATTGAGAGGAGAACAACAGTCAAATAACCGATGACCAGGAAACATAGAGAAAGAGGTGGAGATACGTGGGGAGAAGGCGTCAGATATATAAGATGTTTCGTCACCCAGGTAAAGGAGATAAGTTTTGAGAACTCGAATACTTTGGTTCCTTATTTTCCTCCCAAAAAGAAGAAGTTCTGACTTGAGCGTCGGAGATGGTTCCACCGGAACTTCTTCCGGTGCATTCCCTTTACGCTCGTGTTAATTTCACAGGCGCCGACATATTCTCTCCATCATCGTCATCGTGGGTTACAATTTGATAATTCATCATCCCGATGGTTTACTTCCGAAACAGTAACTTATACTTCATCGGACTGACTCCATTTAGTGTTCACCGATGCTTTCACTAGATGAGCTCTGGCCTCATTGGCGTGTACAATCTTGAACGATAACTCTCACTGCTTCATCGACGACCACGTCATCCCCCATTGGCCAAAAGGACTCTTCATCTTCAATCTTCAATCTCTAAAATGTCAAAGAACTCATCATCTTCAATCTTCAGAGGTAGCCAATAAATTTTATTAGTTAACAAAATATAATCAAAATATGTATATGTATACTTAGTTTAAGTTAGTTTTATAAAATTTATATGATTGAATTGAAGGTAAATGATCTTAGTGAAAAAATTACAGTATCTCAATACCATCATCTACTAGGAATGATATTTATAAATATTTTGATGTGCATAATCAATTACTAGGTCTACTGGTTGTCATATTTAGTTTGTATTTAAGTTTGTTAAATTTATCCAAATGAATTGGTTAAAAAGTGTTACGTAATTTGACTGTTATTTATTTGTTCATTTACAAAGGTTGAATGTTTTATTTGTATACTATAGGAAATTTAAATATCTACATCAACCATTGGAAAAAATGTACATATCGAGCATAAGTTATAATTGAATGAATAAATTGGGTCATTTTATAGATTTCTTTTGTTAAACTTCCCCAAAGGGTAAGAGGCATGGAAAAGAGTATCAGGGGTGAAACTCCATAAAAAAATACATTAGCAATTTAAGCAGTAGCCCTTTTGTATCTTTCCTTAACATATCGACAATTTCACTTAAAGGATTACTAGTTAATATCTTTACATTTCACAAGGTAGGTGTGACCTTCACATACAAAGACGTAGCATTATTGCTCGGAATCCCAGATAGAGGCATACATGTAAAAATGAATTCAAAAGTTGCTTTTGAAAATTGATATTTTTGCAAGGAAAGAGTTATATCGATCGAGATTGGAAAAAGATATCTTACAGTTGATCTATCAAATATGACAATTATATCTGATAGACATCATGGAATATTATTTGCAATGAGTAAGGTTTACCCTATTACTTACCATGGATTATGTTGTTATCACTTGTCTTATAATATGGTTATAGATACTCATCACAAACCTGCATTATGACTATTTTGGACTGCAGCTAAAGCGAATACAATTCTATAATTAGATCGAATCATGCAGACTATATTAGAGGCACATTTAGTGCTTATAAATGACTTTAAAATATATATCCTTCAAAATGAGCAAATGCATATTTCCTTGGTAGAAGGTATTCAATGTTGGCAACGAATTGTTCTGAAAGCATGAATGTATTGTTCAAGAAGACTCGAGAACTCTCAATTACTGGACTAATAAAAAACACAAGGAGAAAAATTGCTCAATGGTTTTATAACTGTAGGGAGCAAGTGTCAAATTATGCAAGAGTATTAACGTCATTAGTTATGAAGGAGATTGAGACAAGGAGATAGAAAATTGGGAACTATAAGGTTCATCCACATAGCAAAATGAAATGGAGGTACAAACTTCATCATCATCCTATATAGTTGACATGGAGTTTTGTAAATGTGATTGTGGTGAGTTTTAGATTTCGAGCATTCCTTACTCACACGCTCTTGCAGTGTATCTATACACGAACATGGACTTGTATTACTATTGTGAGCATTATTTCTTATTTGAAACTAGAAAAGTGTATGCATGTATCATATTTATCCTTGTAGAAGTAAACAATATTGACCAATAGATGAAAACGAATATATTGTTTTACTACATAGTAGCCTTGTGCAACCTGGAAGAACGAAGAAGGTGAGGATCCCGTCGAAGCACACAACAAAGGTTAAAAACAAGTGTATTAGGTGCAAACAATTGGATCATAATAAAAGATCATGTAGAATGCCTCTAGCAAGTTGATACATGTATTGGTGTTCTTTTGTGATAGTGTTCAACTTTTGTATGTATTTGTGACACAAGCTTATCATTTGTGATAGTACTCAACTTTTGTATGTATTTGGGATACAAGCTTATCATTTATGATAGTGCTCAACATTTAGTGTATTTTGCTAAAAATATTTTCAGATGTGTATTCAAATATTTTCTAAATTTGTTCGTATTGGAGTGTGTAATATGAAAAGTAGTGTTTTAATTTAAAAATTGCAAGTCTTAATATGGTGTATCGCAATGTTGTTTAAGGACATGGATATATTCAGGACATTATCCCGAGTGCATAGGACATGGTGCCAAGTCAATCTGATATCGTTTGGTCCATCAATCGTTTTTTGTCAAAACTGGCGGAAAGACCTAATAAACTAAAAAAATTTGAATATTTAACATTCTAATAAAAAAGAGAGATCAATGATTTCAAATATGGTGCGTTTGAGTTATCATCATCGACCAATCATTTTTATTGAGTTTCCTGCATCTTTTCTCATGTTCGAATCATGTAAAAAAATAGCTGCTCTCAGCGTGGTGTATCATAATAATTTTTTAGGGCATTGGCACATTCAAGACACCAGCCCGAGTGCATAAGACCTGGTCCCACGTCAATCCGATATTGATTGGTCTCTTAGCCGATTTTGAAAGTCCATCAATCGATTTTGGTTGAAACTGGCTGATGGACCTAATAAACTCAAAAAATTAAAAATTTCATACCCTAATAAAGAGGAGAGATCAACAATGTCAAATATGGTGTGTATGAGTGATTATTACATTGTTACAAAATTTATTGAGCGTTCGACATTTTTTCTAGTGCCTGAATCATGTAAAAAAAATCAATGCTATCGGCGTGGTATATCGTAACATGTTTTTAGGGCATGCAAATGTTCAAGATACCAGCCTGAGCGCATAGGACCCGGTCCCACGTTAATCCAATGTCGATTGGACCATCAGTCGGATTTGGAAGTACATCAATCGATTTTAGTCAAAATCAGTTGATGGATCTAATTAACACTAAAAATTAAAAATTTCATATCCTCATAATTTGGAGTTCTCAAGTATCTCAAATATGGTGTATTTGAGTGATCATTATCTTCTTATCCAATTTAAATTTAGCTTTAGAAAATGATAAGTCACATAACCTAATCTATTCAACTGCATTTCAATCCCAGTCAAGTGGTGTACGGAAAAAATTAGGTTCAGTAGCCAATCAATTTGACTGGAATTGAATTCCAGTCGATTGAAGGAATCAAAAATTCGATAAAGAAATATCATTCCTGATCAATTCGACTGGTCTAAATTACCGGTCGACTGGTGAAATAAAAAATGGTCTAGTAGCTAATCGATTCGACTGGAATTCAATCCCAGTCAATTGGAGCAAGGCAAAATTAGGTCCAGTAGCAAATTTATTCGACTGGAATTGAATTTCAGTCGATTGATGTGCTCAAAAATTTGGTATAGTAGAATCAGTGATGATCGATCCAATCGGTGTAAATTACTAGTGACTGGTGGAATGAAAATAGTTAATCGATTCGACTAGTGTAAAATTACCAATCAACTGATCTGGGATTTGCTTCATGCCCAAATCATGTAAAAAATCGTTGCTCTCGGCATGGTGTATCATAACAATTTTTAAGGGCATGGGTACCTTCAGGGCACCAGATCAAGTGTATAGGATTCGATCCTACGTTAATCCGATGTGGATTGTCCCATCAGATGGATTTGGAAATCTATCAGCCGATTTTGGTCAAAACTTGTTGATGGACCTAATAAACTCAAAAAATTAAAAATTTCATACCCTAATACTGAGGAGAGATCAATGAATTCAAATATGGTGTCTATGAGTGATTATCATATTGTTACAAAATTTATTGAGCTTTCGATTATTTTTCTTATGCCCGAATCATGTTAAAAAAATTGTTGGTCTCGGTATGGTGTATCGTAACAAATTTTGCGGGTATGGTTACGTTCAGGACACCAGCCCGAGCGCATAGGACTCGATCCCACCTCAATCTGATGTCGATTGGCCTATTAACCGGATTTGGAAGTTCATCAGCCGATTTTGGTCAAAATTGGTTGATAAACCTAATAAACTAAAAAAAATAAAAATCTCATATCCTAATAATGAGAAGAGATCAACAATGTTGATATGGTATGTATGAGTGATTATCACATTGTTACAAAATTCGGCAATTTACCAAAGTGCGTACCTAAAAATCAGAAATTACCAATGGGCGTACCATGGTTTCTATTTTACCAAATGGCGCAGGCTTTTATGTGAACTTCCTCTTATACCCCTCCTTCTAACTGCTGTCTTTATCTTTCTCTCTCTCAGTAACAAATTTCGAGATATCTGCACGTGCTTTTTTAGACTTTTATTTTAAAATAATATATTATAAAATCGGCGCTAAAAACATAAGGTAAAAATTAAAAAAATATTTCAGTTAAAAATATCTCATCCAACGTGATTTAAAAATATAAATAAATAATTTTTATTTTAATTAATAGAAATTAATATATTAAATAATATTTAATAAATATATTAATATATAAAAAATTCAAAAAAAACGTTTGGAGATAATAAAAAAATGTAAAAAAATTCAAAAAAACGTTTACAGAAATAAAAAAAATGTAAAAAATTTCAAAAAAATAGAAATAAAAAAAACGTGGGCCTGAAATCTATTGATTTCAGGCTCACGCTGGGCCTGAAATCAATAGATTTCAGGCCCAGCGTGGGCCTGAAATTTTTTATTTCAGGCCCACATTGGGCCTGAAATCTTTTGATTCAGGTCCAACGTGAACTCAAATTTTTTTCTATTTTAAAAATATATTAATATATAAAAAAACCCTATCAAAACACTTAATTTCAAATTAAAATGCAGGGTCTAAAGTCACGCTAGGAGGCCCTGAACATAGATGTGATGTCCATCAGTAGGTTTTGGTCAAAATCACTGATATTTCTAAACTACTCATATTTGATTGGTGATATCAAATATATAGATGTTTGGACACCTAAAACATTATCTCCTACCTCTAACCTCTCTATTCATATGGAGTTTTCAGAAATCTAGATATGGGAGGTCCATCAGTGAGTTTTGGTCAAAACTCACTGATATTTCTAAACTACTCCTATTTTATTGGTGATATCTAATATATAGATGTTTGGACACCTAAAACATCATCTCCTACCTCTAACCTCTCTATTCATATGGAGTTTTCAGAAATCCAGTTATGGGAGGTCCATCAGTGAGTTTTGGTCAAAACTCATTGATATTTCTAAACTACTCCTATTTCATTGGTGATATCTAGTATATAGATGTTTGGAGACCTAAAATATCATCTCCTACCTCTAACCTCCCTATTCATATGTAGTTTTCAGAAATCCAGATATGGGAGGTCCATCAGTGAGTTTTGGTCAAAACTCACTAATATTTTTAAACTACTCATATTTTATTGGTGATATCTAATATATAGATGTTTGGATACCTAAAACATCATCTCCTACCTCTACCCTCTCTATTCATATGGAGTTTTCAGAAATCCAGATATGGTAGGTCCATCAGTGAGTTTTGACCAAAACCCACTGATGGACCTCCCATATCAGTGGGTTTTGACCAAAACCCATTGATGGACCTCCCATATCTGGATTTCTGAAAACTCTATATGAATAGAGAGGGTAGAGGTAGGAGATGATATTTTAGGTGTCCAAACATCTATATATTAGATATCACCAATGAAATAGGAGTAGTTTAGAAATATCAGTGAGTTTTGACCAAAACTCACTGATGGACCTCCCATATCTGGATTTCTGAAAACTCCATATGAATAGAGAGGGTAGAGGTAGGAGATGATGTTTTAGGTGTCCAAGCATCTATATATTAGATATCACCAATGAAATAGGAGTAGTTTAGAAATATCAGTGAGTTTTGACCAAAACTCACTGATGGACCTCCCATATCTGGATTTTGAAAACTCCATATGAATAGAGAGGTTAGAGGTAGGAGATGATGTTTTAGGTGTCCAAACATCTATATATTTGATATCACCAATCAAATAGGAGTAGTTTAGAAATATCAGTGGTTTTGACCAAACCCCACTGATGGACATCACATCTATGTTCAGGCTCTTCTAGCGTCACTTCAGACCCTGCGTTTTAATATGAAATTAAGTGTTTTGATAAGGTTTTTTATATATTAATATATTTTTAAAATAGAAAAAAAAAATTGAGTCCACGTTGGACCTGAATCAAAAGATTTCAGGCCCAATGTGGATCTGAAATAAAAAATTTCAGGCCCACGCTAGGCCTGAAATATTTTTATTTCAGGCACACACTGGGCCTGAAATATTTTTATTTCAGGCCCACACTGGGCCTGAAATATTTTTATTTCAGGCCCACACTGGGCCTGAAATATTTTTATTTGAGGCCCAGTATGGGCCTGAAATAAAATATTTTAAGCCCAACGTGGGCCTGAAATCTATTGATTTCAGGCCCAGCGTGGGCCTGAAATCAATAGATTTCAGACCCACATTTTTTTTATTTCTATTTTTTTTTGAAATTTTTTTACGTTTTTTTTATTTCTGCAAACGTTTTTTTTTATGTTTTTTTTATTATCTACATTTTTTTTAAATTTTTTATATATTAATATATTTATTAAATATTATTTATATATTAATTTCTATTAATCAAATATAAAAATTATTTATTTATATTTTTAAATCACGTTGGATGAGATATTTTTAACTGAAATATTTTTTAATTTTTACCTTACGTTTTTAGTGCCAATTTCATAATATATTATTTTAAAATAAAAGTCTGAAAAAGCACGTGCAGATGTCTCGAAATTTGTTACTGAGAGAGAGAAAGAGAAAGACAGCAGTTAGAATGAGGGGTATAAGAGGAAGTTCACATAAAGGCCTGCGCCTTTTGGTAAAATAGAAATTATGGTACGCCCTTTGGTAATTTCCGATTTTTAGGTACGCCCTTTGGTAAATTGCCGTACAAAATTTATTGAGCTTTAGACATTTTTTCTTGTTCTTGAATCGTGTAAAAAAAATCACTACTCTCGGCATGGAATATCGTAATAATTTTTAAGGGCATGGGTATGTTCTGTTAGTGTTAGCTCTAGAGTCAATTATGTGATGATTGACTATGAAGCTTTTTGTATCATAATTTTGGTTATTATATTTACTTTATATGTGTGTCAAATGAATAAGTATAATAATATCCTTAGGTAGTATATTCTAATCTATATTATATCAATTAGTTAAATTGATAGTGAGATGATGTAGACAACACTACTCTTAACTATTCCTAGTTAAACATTAATATTCAAGGATAATATTAATGCGTTGAAACTAGTATGTAGGTCAATTGATGACTTGATCTCACAAATCATGGATATGAGATATCACGTTAACACATGAGTATATATTAGAGAATATATACTGAACTAACCCGCCATGAGAAAGTTTCATGGACTATTATATGAGTGTTATAAACTTTCTCATAGTAACTATTGATATGAATAGTCCTTAGACCTAAAGTCACTACGATTCTCTATATAAGGAGTTATGTACTTTGGTATTGTCAAATGTCACCCGTAATAGAGTAAACTATAAAGGCGATCACTGGGTATGCAACAAATTATGCGGATAGATGTGAGTAATATAGATGGGATCTATCCCTCCTATATGACAGGAGTGATATCATGCTAAAATGAGTCAATATGAGATATTAAGCTCATTTGTTTAAGTGAGTCTACTTGGGGATTAAGAAACACCAAGATTGATTAAAGCATGACACAGTCTATGTCTCATTAATTAATCTAGATATCGAAGATAGAAGGACAAAGTCATACATTATAATAGTCACGGAAAGGTTATGTCGAATCTCGATATTCTTATCACTTGGGTAGCAATGATGCATTGTTAGATGTCACTCATTAGTTATGTATCTAAGACGGTTTAGATACATTGCCAATATTACGAGAACCTATTGGGTCACACGCAAAGGACACTATCACTCGGAGATAAGATGATTTTAGTTTGACTAAAATATGATTCGAATTGGATTAATTGAGTTAGACTCAACTGATGGATTGAGGGATTGAGTATAATCCTAGTTAGACTCATTTAGATTAGGCTCAACCACTTGAGAATGAATAATTTTCATTAAAAGGTTTAATGAATATTATTAAAGAGGAATATCAAGAGACTTTATATTCACCAGATGAATAGAAGTTGAAAAGCCAAAAGAAATACCAAGAGTCAATTGTCTTCATTAAGGTTTATGAGCATTAACCTATTGGAAGACAAAGAGGCAAATGCCTTTTTATAGTCATAGGCAAAGAGACATTCTGAACGTGCAAGAGATCTAGCGAATCAAGGACTAGCAGGATAAGTGAAGGGTATGCACCAAATGTATAGAACTCTTAGATAGAATTTTGTACGAGTTTTTCGCATGGATCGTTTAAGGGATCCTATTTTTCGCTACGTATATGTGATATTTTCGCATAGAGATCCCTACACATTCAAAATATCAGCCCGAGCCCATAGGACCTAGTGCCATGTCAATCTGATGTTGATTGGCCCATCAGCCGGATTTGGCAGTCCATCAGCCAGTTTTGGTTAAAATCAACTGATGGACTTAATAAACTCTAAAAATTTAAAAATTTCATACCCTAATAATTGTAAATACCCTGGGTGAGTTTTGATGTGGTCAACAGGGTCAAGTTAGATCCGGTTGATATCTAATTCTTGTATCTAAGTGTGTAGAAGCTTAGGAGCATAGGAAGTCGAGCGAAAGGCACAGCGGATGAGAATGATGGCACGGGAAAAAAGCCGATGGGCTTAGTGCGCCCGAGGGATATGGAGGTCTGCGAAAGAGTACGTCGGTGGAGCTAGAAGAACGCGTGCGATGTCCGAGGGATGAGAAGCTAGGAGGAAGCCCACTCAAGGAGAATGCCAAAGGAGGGTTCGGGTGAACCCTGTTAGTATGAGCCCTAGAGCCAATTATGTGATTATTGACTAGGGACATTTTGTATCATATTCTATTATTAATAAAGGTATGGTTATTATACTTACTTTGTATTTATGTCAAATAACTAAATATAATAATGTCCTTGAGTAGTAGGTTCTTATCTACATTATATCGATTGGTTGAATCGATAGTGAGATAATGTAGAGAACACTACTCTAAACCATTCCTAGTCAAGTATTAATATTCAAGGACAATATTAATACATGGAGACTAGCATGTAGGTCAACTGATGACTTGAGCTCACAAGTCATGGATATGTGATATCAAGTTGACACATGGGTATACATTGGAGAATGTGTATTGAATTGACCCGTCATGAGAAAGTTGTATAGATTGTCATATGAGTGTCATAAACTTTCTCATGTGACTATTAGTATGAATAGTCCTTAGACCTGAAGTCACTACGGTTCCCTACATAAGGAGTTATGTACTTTGGTATCGTCAAACGTCACCCGTAACAGGGTGGACTATAAAGGCGATCACTGGGTATGTAATGAATTATGCGGAGGGATGTGAGTGATGTAGATGGGATCTATCCCTCCCATATGACGGGAGCGATATCTGTGGGCCCCTTGATTGAGTAGGACTACTGAAACGCATGGTCATGCTCAAATGAGTCAATATGAGATATTGAGCTCATTTGTTTGAGTGAGTCTACTCGGGGATCAAGATACACAAGATTAACTGAGGATGACACGGTCTATGCCTCATTGGTCAATCTAGATATCAAGGATAGAAGGACAAGGTCATACATTATCATAGTCACGGAGGTTTAGTCGGATCTCGACTTTTCTTGTTACTTGGGTAGCAATGATGCATTGCTAGATGCCGCTCATTGTTTATGTGTCTAAAGTTTTTAGGTGCATTGCCAACGTCACAAGAGCCTATTGGGTCACACATTAAGGACATGATGCTTCGGGAAATCTGAGTAGGAGCCCGAGTTGGGAACTCGGGAAGTCCGAGCCCGAGTTAGGAACTCGGGAAGTCCGAGCCCGAGTTAGGAACTTGGGAAGTCCGAGCCCAAGTTAGGAACTCGGGAAGTCCGAGCCCGAGTTGGGAACTTGGGAAGTCCGAGCCTGAGTTAGGAACTCGGGAGGTCAGTTCGGGAGCTCGAGTTGGGAACTCGGAAGCGCGGGTCGGGAGCTCGGCACTCAGCAGACTGAGCTGGGAGCTCGACAGATTGAGTCGGGAGCTCGGCACTCGACAGACTGGGCTCGGAGCTCGGCAAACTGGCTCGAAGCTCGGCAGACTAGGTCGGGAGCTCGGCACTCGGGAGACTTGGTCGGGAGACCTAGTCGAAAGCCCGAGTGGCCCGGTCGGGATTAAAAGGAAATTCATTAAAGTGTTTAATGAAGGGATAAAGAAAAGATTCTTTTCTTGCATGGAAAATGATAAAGAGCCACATGAAAAGATGTGCTCTTTATTAGTATTAATGAAGAAAGCCAAAGAGACACAAACCTCTTCATATTCATGGGATGAGTATAAAAGAGGGCCTTGTGACTTTGGATGAGGTCTTCTTCCTCTTCTTCTTCCCTTTCTTCTTCCCTCCCTCATCTTCCTTCTTTGGCCGAAACCCTACTGTAGGGTTCTTGGTATTCTACGAGCTACCTCAAGTTGCTAGCACAACTAAGGTAGTTCTCCCAAAGTTGAGAGATTGTGTCCGTGTGGATACGAATAGAGGCACGGACACTTGAACGTGCAAGAGATCCGGCGCACCTTGGACGAGCGGGATAAGCAAAGAGCACGCTCCAAAGGTATATCTTCTTTAGAAGTAGATGTAGATCAACTTCGTACGAGTTTTTCTTTCGCATGGATCGCTCTAGGGTTCTTGTTTCCGCTGCGTTTTTATGATTTGGTGCCGGGATAGCCTAACAAACCCAACTCTGGAAGGCCTGAGATCACCTAAGAAGACCCATCGAAAGATTGGTCAATAGGATGTTGACCAGTCAACTAGGGGGCTTGAGTATGCGGGCGCCCCTATTAACTCGGGCGCCCATATTCCCGAGCACTCGAATTGACTCGAGTGCCCAAGAACTAAAGAGTCATCCAAAAGTAGTTGTTTCGTGGTCGTTGCGACATGGATGATGTTTGAACCACGTGTCAGGCGCCTGTATGCACTCGGGCGCTCGAGAAGCGCCACGTCAGCATCTCGATAGACTTTCACAGGGGTTATAAATAAATCCCTCAACTCATTTCATTTCATCATTCCTATTGTACACGACTTTTGTAAGCTGTTCTTTAGTTTTTCCTCTGAGTTCTAATATGTGTAAGAGACTTTTCCGCCCCAAAGAGTACATCAGGAGAACAAGCATTTATTTATCTTGGATTAGCAACCTTCCTGGTTGCAAACCAAATAACTGGTTGTGTCTCTTTTCATTTTTGTTATTATTTATTTTATGTTATTGTCTTTGCTTATAAACTAATCTCTATCTTTGTTAAGTAAAACAAAAGATCGATTTTATTTTTCAGGGGTAATTCACCCCACTTTTGCCGGCCTGCATGATCCAACAATAATGAGGAGTGATCAACGATGTCAAATATAGTGTGTATGAGTGATTATCACATTGTTACAAAATTTATTAAGTTTTCAACATTTTTTGTCATGCCCGAATCATGTAAAAAAAATTGCTGCTCTCGGTGTGGTATATCGTAACAATTTTTGAGGGCATGGGTGCATTCAGGACACTAGTCCAAACACATAGGACCTGATCCCATGTCAATCCGATGTCGATTAGCCCATTAACCAGATTTAGAAGTCCACTAGCCGGTCTTTGTCAAAATCGACTGATAACCTAATAAATTTAAAAAATTTAAAATTTCATACCCTAATAATGAGCAGAGATCAACGATGTTAAATATGGTGTGTATGAGTGATTATCACATTATTACAAAATTTATTGAGCTTTCGATATTTTTTCTCATACCTGAATCGTGTAAAAAAATCGTTGCTCTTGGCATGGTATATCATAACAATTTTTAGGGTATGGGCACATTCAGGATACCAGCCCGAGCACATAAGATCCGATCTCGCGTCAATTCGATGTCACTTGGTCCATTAGTCAGATTTGGAAATCTATCAGCCGGTTTTGGTCAAAATCAGTTGATGGACCAAATAAACTAAAAAAATTAAAAAGTCCATACCCTAATAATGAGGAGAGATCAACTATATTAAATATGATGTGTATGAGTGATTATCACATTGTTACAAAATTTATTGAGCTTTCGACATTTTTTTTCATGTCTGAATCGTGTAAAAAAAAATTGTTGCTCTTAGCGTGATGTATCGTAACAATTTTTGAGGATATGTGCACATTTAGGACACCAATCCAAGAGCAGCAATTGGTATGACAAAAGTAAAAAAAAAAAGAGGCTTATAATCGATTGGTATGACTCACCAACCGATTAGACAAACAAAAAGGAGTCGTTCTGTAGATTTTAAATGATCGATCTGACGTGATAATCAACTGGGAGTAAGACCAATCAATTAGGAAGCAAAAGTCAACCCTAGGAAAGGGGTTTTCATGGAGGTTTGAAGCACGCTCATTTACGCCTAGGGGTGTCAATTCGGATAGGTTGGGTCGGGTTGGAAATTTTTTTTTTTTTAACTCCCAACCCGAACCAAACTCGATTTCAACCTGAAACCCCCAAACCCGAACCCGAACCCGACCAACCCGATCCGACCCGAATAATCTGAAAAACCCGATTCAAAACGTCTTTTTTAGTCATTTTCCCTATAATTCTTCACTTTTATCTCAATACTTCATCATGATCATACTATATTGATATTAATATACATAAAAATATCTTAATTTTCAAAATAAAATTTGATTTAACCCCAAAAAATCCACAAAATATTAAATTCGATCAACCCGAACCCGACCCGAACCCAACTCGAAATTTTTCAACCCGAAACCCCCCAACCCGAACCCGAAATTTTTTAACCCGAACATGATTTTTTTCGGGTCGATTCGGGTTGGGTCGTCGAGTCGTGTTGATTTTTGACACCCCTATTTACGCCCGTTCTTGAGATTTTGACAACAAGTGTTGTTAGACTTTCCAAGCATCAAGAGGCTAACAAAAGCCAAAAGAACAACAAAAAAAGGTGGAACTACCACCTTAGCGGCCCCCTGGTCCCTGCCTCACAGGTGTCCAGAGGGAGGCAAATCACAGTTTACTGGTCGGGTAAGGCGCCTGAGGCCGAGAGGATTTAAGCCAGCAGATCATGTTGTTATCCCGTGTGCGACTGGCGACTCTCGAACCTGAGACCTTCGGAACAAGCAACCAGACGCCTTACCAACCGAGCCAGCTCATGGGGGCAACAAAAGCCAGAGAGAGAGAGCAAAGCAAGGTTTATTATTGTAAAATCATTTTCAATTTCATTTGTAATCTTGTTTTGCATTTCTTATTGTATTTCTCATGCTTAAGTTTGTACGAGACTTTTCCACCTCTGAGAATGAGGTTATCATAATGGATCTGTGAGTGAGGAATGGACTCTTAGATTACTCATCTTAAGGAGATGGATACAAGGGTATTATGATTAAACTCCAAAGACTAAAAAGGAAAATATTAAAGTCTAGATGCATAACATTAACAAAACAAAATAATCATCATTTTACTAAGCCACATTGGCAAGGTTTCATATAATACTAATCTATACGACATTGTGTCGTCTGGGTGAGTATTATTACCTTTTTGCTCCATATAATGCTAATATATACATCATATTCATTCATTTACACATTTGTAGAATAAAATTTATATCTTGTTCACAAGATTAATCAGAGCGTAAAACTTTATCCACACTACGATTTCACCTTTCACTTCTATTATGATTAGTTTTTTTTTACATTGACAAAATCAATTATTAGGCAAAATATAATAAAGATTTCTAAGGTTACAATATTCATTAGGGCAATTTGAGATTTTACAGTCACTTAAGCGGTTTACGCCATATCTGAAAGGCTGGTTGAAAGAATTTAACTACTTTAATTATTTGAACCTCGCATTATATTTGCTTGCACTAACCGTCCAACACCTCCTTGAATCCTTCTCTAATACAATAACAAAGAACTGCCAAAGCACAACCTTAAGCTAGGTTTCACCGCTTTCAACTTTGTGGTTACGAGAGAGTCTTAAGGTCGGGAGTAGCTACCTCATGAAGACCATTATTCACTGGAGAAGAAGATGTACCGGTGCTATATTTGTTAGACTTTCTCCGATCACCTGTTCCGCATACAGTAAGTTGCAAAGTTCGTTGAAACTGCTGCTCCATTGGAGCGAGGATTTTTATCTATACTCCCTTATGTTTTTTGTAACAAGAAATGCATTGTTCGCCGAATATTATTCCTCACCATCCTGATTTTTGTTACCTTTTCTCCGTTCAACTTTTTCGGCAAACAAAAGATCACCATTCGTCGAAAATTAGCTGCGCCATTCGTTGAAAAATTAACTACACCATTCGTCGAAAAAATAACTACACTGTTTGCCATCGGTCATCTTTGCTTCGGACGCATATCATTTTCTATGAAAAGATGTCTTTGTGATCCGGAACTTTCCTTTTCTGCTTCGGAAAGGTAAAATGGAAATTTAGCTTAAGGGAGGCTATGCAATTTGGATATTTCCAAAATGTATATACAATTTAGAGAAAAGTAAAACTATTTATGCCATTTGGTAAATCGCCGCTATAATTTCATGGAAACAATTCAAATTCAATTTTTTTTAAAAAAATACTAATTGTCTATTATAATAAGATATGAGCATTAATCCATCTTGTATTATTATTATTATTATTATTATCCTTTTTCTTGTCCAGTTATTTGTGCAGTCAAAGTGCTCAGTTGTTTCCTGGGCATGGCTGGAGTTCACGGGACGGCAGGACAATCCATTGCTTCGATGGAGATACAGTTCACGGGACGGGAGGACAATCCATAGCTTCGATGGCCTTTATTTATCTCGGTTGTTTTCGCCTAAAATGCTAACATGTGGTCGACAGATCAGACGTGCAAACAGACGAGTGCGTGGTGTGTCGCTATCCTTTGTTTTATCGTCGCAGCGGTTCCAATTCCACTCTGCTACTGCCGTTCATCCTGTCCCTTTCGGATGCAATGCAGTGCCTACTACGATGCCTATTCATTCACTGGGAGTCGGATCACGGATGAAGGATGAACTTCCATGTGGTGGATTGTTAGGTTTCTTATTCATCTCTCTATAAATAGCCATGGAGCCGGCGGACGCCCGGGATCGGAGGTAATCGATCGAATCCATCATCTTCTTTCATGATCGGTACCTTTTTGTTTACTCAAGTAGAAGCCAAAAGGGCCTGCGGTGGAAACATTTACCGTGGTCACAGGTGGACGGCGTCGATCTGTGCGGTGGATGAGGAATACGAGGCGATCGAGCGCGTATACTGATCCCTCCTCTGATTGCGATTCTTCTTTTTGCCGCCGCCTAACAATTCCGGCAACAAGAAAGAAAGGAGAGGGAGGGGAAAAGGGTAGGTCCTATGTTCAATTTGCTCACGGGACCAGTTCTTGTGCGCCTCTCTATTTCCTCTTCAGATTGCATCTTGTAACTGCCGGTGGACATAAATATCCACATTGCAGCTCTCAGCATCAGTTTCCTTGATTGGAATTCTGCCAAAGCTTGGAGCTTTATCCTCCTTTGTCTTCATACTTCACTTTCTCCTCCATAATTGGAACGAGGTATCTTTTCATTCAAAAGGACTCTACATTGTTTTTTTATCTTCTTCATTTATCTTTCAACCAAAATAGTATTAATAATCTCCCTTTCTCTCAGTATTACTGTGCGTCTACTGTAGTAATTCACACTCATCTCGCTTGCAATCACTGCTTCCTTGACCTGTTTGTCCTATAAAACCACCCCAAGGTAACGAAGTGACTTGTTGAGCATGATATTTTATATCATTCAGCTGCACTTCCTCTGCTGGAACTTGTTGAGGAGGAGTATTTAACAAAAAGGAAGGAGTTGTGTAAGTTAGACTCTACTTAGTTGCCTCAGTTTCTTTCTTTTCCAGTTCAATTCAACTGTCATGTGATTCTTATCTTCATCAATTTGATCCGCTTTGTTCATCAGATTGATTCAGAAGAAAAATTATGGGTTTGCTTTCTATCTTTGGTTTCTTTCTTTTGACGTCCTCGGTCTTCACCCACGGAAAGGAATGCACCAATATTCCTACACAATTATCTTCTCACACAGTTCGTGCTCAGCTTGCAACGTCTACCAATGAAACATGGAAAACAGAGATGCTCTCTTACTATCACTTAAATCCTACGGATGAGTCTGCATGGATGGATTTGCTACCAAGAAAGCTATTGAACAAGGATACCCCCATTGAGGAGTTTAACTGGCTGATGTTGTATCGGAGCATGAAAGGCTTTGGTAGGTTTAAAGTGCATCAGAAGGGAGTAAATTTCCTTAGTGAAGTATCTCTCCATGACGTCCGCCTTGACCAGAATACCATGTTTGGACGAGCACAACAGACTAATCTGGAGTACTTGTTGCTTCTTGATGTTGATCGACTAGTTTGGAGCTTCAGGAATCAAGCTAATATGCCAACTCCTGGCCAACCTTATGGAGGATGGGAAGCTCCAAACATAGAGCTTAGAGGGCATTTTGTGGGTACGTATTTGGAGTTAATAAGTTCACCATTTTTTCCATTACCACTGCCATGAATTTTGCTGTCTTGTTTTATTTGTTGGTACTATGAACTTGTTTTTTGTCATTAACTTATTCGTTGCTGCTTGCCAAAAATCCATATATTACTTCTGGATCAACATTACCATATATTCTCTTTCTTATCTTCAGATTGGAGCATATGAAGGAAAAACAGAAATTGTTATTTATGAAAAAACTACGACTTCTTGTCTTTTTTTCCCTGGTATTTCCTTATTTGCACATAGGGTATACTCTTATATTTCCTCATGGAAATTCAACTTGTTTCTCTTCATTTGTCCTAGAAATTATCGCACTTTATCCCAAGTGCAAATGATATATGAATTCATCTTCATACAAAGGTTAGGAAAACATTTTGTTTTTATCCCACTTTATTTTCTTCTGTTCGTTTAATATTTTCATACATGGTCCTCAAAGTATATTTTGTTAATACCTCTATATCTGCTAAGTCTTTGTTATAATTTTACAATTTATTTCTAATTGTTTTTTTTTCACTAGATTAAGAAGTAAATGTGAAAGATTAGATTGGATTTGTCCTAGTATATATTAATATATATATCTTCTTTGTCATTTCAAATTGAAGACAATTTGATCTTCTTATCTGCTTTTTTTAATCTATACTTCCTTTTTGAACTTTGTCCATGAAGATATTTCCGTTGATCTTTTGTTACAAGAAAAAGGTGGCTATGAAGAAGGACTACTGTGACTTTGTGGAAATTTAATAGTAAAAGAAAGTGGATGAAAAATTTTCTATATATTCATGTTTGGAGATAATTACAAATATATCTACACAAATACAATTATTAAAACCTCTTCTAGATACAGAAAAGAAAATTTCTATCCTAAATAATTCTCTCAATCTCTAATAGATGAAATTGATTTTATATAAATTTAGATCACTAAAGAAATAAAAAATTATGATAAATTATTATAATAAAATCTTTCCTTTAATACTCCCCTAAAGTTGGAGCGTGAATATCAATAATGCACAGCTTGCCAACAAGTTGATGAAATGGTGCTTCATCTAACGCTTTGGTGAATATGTCTCCAATCCGATTTGTTGCTGATATGCAGACCATTTTAATTTCTCCTTTGTTAATTCTTTCTCTAACAATATAACAATCAATTTAAATGTTTTGTTCTCTTATGAAAGACATGATTGATAGTAATATGTATGGCTGCCTGGTTATCACAATAAAGTCACTGGTTGAGGATGATGAACATACAAATCTGGTAACACATCTCTCAGCCCAATTATCTCACAAGTGATCGAGGTCTTAGATCTATATTTTGCTTTGGCTGAAGACCTTAACATAGTAGTTTGCTTCTTGCTTTCCCAGAAATGAGGGCCTTTCCAAGAAAAACACAATAACCAATCACATATCGTCATGTAGTAATATTGCCAGCCCATTCTGCATCACAAAATCCTTAAATTTATTTATTTTTTTTAAAGGGAAAAGTAGACCTTGTCCAGGTTAAGTATCCATTAAGCGATGAACTACATCAAGATGAGGCGTCTAGCCTCTTGCATGAATTAACTAAGCGTGTTGATTGGAAATAAGATTCCTGGCCCCGTGAGGGTCAAGTAAATTAATTTTCCTACCAGACGCTGATAATGTATTGGATCTTTGAGTAAGCCACTATCACAAGAAGTAGTTTCAAAGATTGTTCCATGGGAAACTTAGCCGGTTTAGCACCAAGTAATCGTATTTGTGTTTCTTGAAGAATATCAAGGGTATACTTGCGTTGATTGATAATAATACCCTTTTTAGAACCTGCTATTTTAATTCCAAGCAAATACTATATTTATCGAAGATATTTTAGCTTGAAGCAATTAGCAAGAAAACCTTTCAAGTCATTGATAGGGTTTTGATAATTTCCTTTAATAATAATATCATCAACATATAATAAGATGGCTATAAAAGAATCTCCACGCACTTTTATAAAAAGGGAATAATCTGTAGAAAACCAAACTTGTTGGCAAAGAGAAGTTTATGAAACCATGACTGTGAAGCTTGTTTTATTCATCTATAGACTTGTGGAGTCGATACACAAGTGACTCCCTTATCGATGAATACCGGGTGAAGGATGCATGTAGACTTCTTTTGTAAGGTCTCCATGTAAGAATGCATTTTGAACACCCATTTGATGAAGTCCCCAACCACGAATAGAAGCAATAGCAAGGATATATTAGAGATTGACAAGTTTTGTGACCGGAGTAAATGTTTCATCGTAGTCAATACGCTCTTGTTGTGTGAAGCCTTTGGCAACTAGATGAGTTTTATATCGTTCAATAGCTCCATTAGAATTATACTTGATCTTGAACCCTCATTTACATCTAATAGGGCGATGGTCAGAAAAAAAAGGGGAACAAGAAACCAAATCTTGTTTGCTTCTAATGCATCAATCTCAACCAGCATAGCTTCAATCCATTTATGGCCCTTGCAAATCTACATATTACTCGTATGTCTCTGATTTGACCAATTAGAAATATTATGGAACAAAAGTATAATGAGCATGAGAAAGGTTAGAATATGACACATACTTTGATATGGGGCGGTGAGTGCTTGTCTGCTTGATTTACTAGAAGGGACGCATTTGTAAATGGCAGAGTATTGTTAATCTGATAATCTCAAAGGTGAGTTGGTATGCAACTTTATCGGGCAGATATTCGGAGAATGGTCTTTGACTCTATTAGAGGATCAAACTGCGGGTGAAGACTAATTGATCAATTAGTTGAGTCTAGATTTGAGAATTTGCAAAGTCAGATGAAGAGTCTAATGATGTATCTATATTTATGTCAATAGATTTTGGTAAGTTAGGATACTAATTTCATCATCATTGGTTATGGTTGAGTATGAAAAAAATATAGAATAACATCTCGAGAAGTGATCATTTTTCTTTCAATCAAATCATATAGAAGATATTTCCTTTTTACCTGATGGATACCCAAAGAAGATGCAACAATGCACTCCAACATCAAATTATCCCCCAAAATTTTAAGGGAATCTTTACTTAGAATCTAATGACTTGTGCTACGTTTAAAAGATGACAATGTTCGTGTTCAACTAGTACAAATGCAAGATCAATGAAAGATGATGTTGTTATCATTGAAAAGGTTTGTAAAGAAAGAAATTCATGTCCATTATCGACCTTATAGTTTTAATTGAGCAATCATATTGTGTTTACACAAACAAAGAAATTTCTAATTATGGATTTAGTTTCAGATTTGTGTTACATAAGGTGGGTCCAAGTACAACGAGAATAATCATCAACAATGGTTAAGAAATAATGAGCACTGGAGTAAGAATAAATTTTATGAGGTCTCTAAATATCACAATGTATTAATTCAAAAGGTTTATGAGTATAAATATTGCTAGTGGAAAAAGGTAAAAGGGCAGGCTGGTGCACGAATCTAATAGCACACTGTATTAATTCAAAAGGTTATGAGTATAAATATTGCTAGTGGAAAAAGGTAAAAGAGTAGCCCAATGCACGAAGCTCCCACTAATACAAAGTTCCAGGAAGGGTCGACCACATTAGGTCTATTGTACGCAGTCTTATCCTGCAATGCAAGAGTTGTTCCTGTGAACCAGTGACCACAAGGTCACACAACAGCAATTTTACCGTTGCTAGTGGAAAAAGTAAACAAGATTATTTTAATATCACAAACATTTTTAGAATCAAAATAAATTTTTGAGATAGTTTTGAATAGTATTTGAAGTGAGTTAATGGAAGGATGTCCGAAACGCTTATGCCAAAGGTTGGATATACGATGAATAACATTGGACACATGTGGTTTTGGATTCCTGCTGAGATAGTACAAACTATTACTTTATTTGTCCAATCCAATGCCTTCTTCAGAGTTAAATCAAATCAGGGTAAAATATCACATTACCACCCAAGGCTTGTGTAAGTTTGCTAATGGAAAGCAAATTCAATTTGAAATTCAAAACATGCAGCATATCATCAAGAATTAATTTTATGGATTTTATTTGACTTCCGTTTGGTAGTCGTATAGTACTATGTTTTGAGACAGGTTTATTTTCAATTGGTGGATTTTGAGATATGCGATTGGTAGCACCACTATTTAACAGCCACGTGTTATTTGTAAAACATAGAATTTATACCTACAGAGTTAAGAGATTTTGATTACCAGTTTCCATTTGAAGAAGAGACATGATCTGATCATACTCCTTTGTTGTTAATTGTTTGGTCTCTTCTGTTTTCACATTGAAAATAATTGAAGAATTCTCTAGCTTCTTGCCCTTTGGTTTGACATCCTTTCCATGATATCTATGTCCAGGAGGAAATTCATGAATAAAGAAGCAACAATCAATACTATGTCCATCCGTATCACAGTGAGTGCATTTGAAGGACTTTTTGTTGGTTGATCTATTTGAGTTACCAATTGACTTCTTTGACATTTTTAACTCAATTGAATTGATAACATGAAGTCCATGGTATCTTGATTCACATCTACCTCAATCTATCTTTCGTGTTGTAAGACGAGGGCATGAACTTTTTCAGTGTTGGGTAAGGGATTCATCATGAGTATAGAATCACGGATATAGAAAATGAATTATTCAATCCCATGAGGAATTGCACAACTCGTCTTCTTCTGTTTCAGC
Organism: Boesenbergia rotunda; assembly: GCA_024364735.1. Classification (NCBI taxonomy): domain Eukaryota; kingdom Viridiplantae; phylum Streptophyta; class Magnoliopsida; order Zingiberales; family Zingiberaceae; genus Boesenbergia; species Boesenbergia rotunda. The sequence goes on from JAGFNQ010000653.1 coordinate 212,731, forward strand.
AAGTCCTTTGAGACCCCCACAAATGGAAGTGATCGGGTCATGATAAGAAGCAAGTTCCTCCCAAAGCACCTTCATCTTACTGTTACAGATTGATATCTTTGTCGAAGTTCTGCAATTGCGTGTCAGATTTCAAAAATTCGAGTGTGTTCCCTTGTGAGAACCTATCATATAGATCACTCCATACTTTGGCTGCAGATTTTGTGTAGATAATACTACCCGCAATGTAGAATCAACGGTATTAAAAATCCATAAAAGTACCATATGATTGCAACACTCCCATATTGGTGGCAAAAAGACGATTCGCTCGCCCCAACGCCCCCGCCAACCCGTCCCAGGGCCAACACGGAGAAGGTAAATCACATAGGGCTACTAGCCTAGACAGTGACTAGCATATAAGGAAGGCAGACACCTAGCTTCGCCAGGATTTTACCCCCAGACCTCATGGTAGCAATACCTTATGCGCTAGCCATCAATCCATCCTGTGGGGACTTCAATGCTCGCATATTGGGAACTTATCGTTGGTGGTTGATGGTGGCTCGATTGTCCTATTAATAAAGCCAATTTTGTTCTTGGCACTTAGAGTTATTCGCATCGCACGGCTCCATTGTCCATAATTATTTCCATTGAGTCATTTAGATATCAGCACCAAATCAAGATGATCAGAATGATGCAAGATTAGAGGATCTGATTCGTTGCTCTTTAAACTTTCTTCTCCCATTCTTGCAGTAATATGCAATTTTCAGGATTTTCCAATGTGTTGATACCATGAAAATTTAATGGTAAGAAAAAGTGAATGAAATTATTTTTGTATATTCATCTTTGGAGATAATTACAAATATATATACACAAGTACAATAATTAAAATCTATTCTAAATATCAAAAAGAAAAATGTTATCCTAAATGATTCTCTCAATCTCTAATAGATGGAATTGATTTTATACAAAGCAAAAATAAATTTAGATCACTAAAGAAATCAAGAAAACAATGATAAATTATTATAATAAAATCTTTCCTTTAATACTTTAATTTACCATTTTATGATCTTTCACTGTGATCACTGATCACTATGTGTGTACCTAAGCTCTATTTCTTTGATGTTTCAGACAATTAAAATCAAAATTATATTCACTGATAAATTTTGCTTGTTATTGTGTGAGCATGTTGTGTACCACAAAGTTAAAATGTAGTTTTTCAAAATTTAGAGAAAACTAAAATGTACGTTGATTTACATTGTTTAAAATTATTGTATTATCTACATATTAAGATAGTATCATATATATGGTTCTCAATTAGTGGATAGTTGTCTTCTTATATGAATATTCTTAGATGATTTTATTAGCATGTGAAGTAATGAGTAGTAATGGAGTCTGGGTGATAATGGACTTCTAGTACATATCTAGAAGCTATGAAAAAAAAGTGAAATTACAATGTTATTTCTAGGTGAATTTTATTATCTAACCTGCATATATAGCATTGGAAACCTTGGATAAATCTATATTCCGCTAGAATGTTTATCCTCACTTTGGAAAAGTCAGTTGGTGAAGCAATGAAGTTTGCCCAATAGCTCATTGTCATCTCTTTGGTCATTAATTTAACTACGTACTAATTGTTTATGTTGTTACCGTATGGTTGGCATTTTCATGGGTAGCCCTCTTCATAGTTGTTTGATGATCTTTCATTTAGAAAATGGATCCCTCACCCATTGCAAATAGTCGCATCATTTACTATTTTGTACATGTATCTATAATACATTGGTGTGCTATGTAGCTTTCTTTTTGTAGAAAAATATCAAGAAGTTTCCTTTCCTAAATTCCTCTTATGATTTAGGAGGGCTAGAGTATTAAGAAACAAAGAGAGAGTTTTGCACAAACACACTATGTAGAAGGTCGAGGATATAGAGAAGGCGAGGGGAATACATTTTCTCACTGTGGTTGATGAACAATCTTTTTATAGGTTAATACATAACTTAAACCAATTCAACTACTAACTTACTAACTCCTCAATTATAACCCATTAACTCCTCAGCCACTAACCATGAACTCCATAATACAAACATTAACCCACTAAGTTCTCATCCACTAACTACTAGCTCTATAATATAATTATTGACCCACTAACTTCATAACACAAACATTAGCATCCACTAATCCTTAATCATGGAACCCACTAACTCCATGACCAATTCAACGTCCACATCTATATATTAAATTTTATTAACAATTTCTCCCTTAATCTGATGTTCCAAATATAATAATCACTTTAATAAGAGAAACTTTGAAACTCCATGCGAAAACACCAAGTAGCTCTTTAAGCTTTTAAAATGCAAGAAATTTGAGTGACTTGTTTAGTATATCAATAATTTGATCCTCGCTTATGCAGTTAATAAGATTAATGACTTGTGAAATCCCTTAAGAAATGATACTTCACATCTATGTGTTTACTTCAACGGTGTAACATTGAATTTTTTTTAAAGCTTAATTGTTGAATTGTTGTCACAATAAATTTGAGTAGGTCTATCCTCTTTAAATGTAGTTCTTTAAATTTTTTCTTTAGTCAAATAACTTAATAGGTACAAGATGCTGCAACAACAAATTTAGCTTGGGTAAATGATAGTGTGACAATAGATTACTTCTTTGATTTCCAGGAAAGAGATCTTGTCCCCGACATGAAATCATACCTAGATGTACTTTTTCGACCATCTAAATCTCCTAGATAATCACTATCTTAAAGTCATACAAATTTGACTTTTCTCCTTTGTTGTAGAACATCCCTAACTCCTTAGTACCTTAGAAATACAAAAATCGTTTTGCAGACAAGAGATGAATCTGTGTAGGACAATCCATGTACCTGCTAATTATACTTACAACATGTAGTATGTCAGATCTTGTTGTCATCAAGTACATTAAACTCCCCACTATCTCCTTGTAAAAATTGTTGTCAAGCTTCTCTCCTCCAATATCATTGTTTAGCTTCACTCCAAACTTAGATGGAGTCCTTATATGATTACAATTTTTCATCTAAACCTGACCAAAATTTCTTGCACTGGGTGATTTTTTCATCAAATACTATATCACAATTGATAACAATTGACGTACTACTAACACTAAAAAAACATTTTTCACCTTTGTTGTCTAGCTTCTCTCTCTTTTAATTGAAATATGGGCACAAACAATACACTTAAAATTCAAAAATGATCTAGAGCGGGATTTATTCCACTCCATGCTTGTTCTATTGTCATATTTTGGATATAAAATGTGGGACTTCTATTCAATATATATATGCTCCAATTAATTGCTTCTAGCCAAAAACTTTTTGGAATGTTACTTGTCATCAAAAGGCTTCGCGCCATATTCATAATAGTGCGGTCCTTCTCTCATACACAATACTGTTATGGTGTATAAGTTGTTGTAAGTCGTCTCTTGATCCTATGGTTCTCATAAAAATTTGCAATTTCATGAGTTATATTCTTCACCACAGTTCATATGAAGAATTTTAATTAGGTTGCTAGTTTTTTTCTCACCAAGTACTTTATAACTTTTAAAAGTTTCAAAGGCTTCAGATTTTTCATGTAAGAAATAAATATTCTGTGACTATAATCATCAATATAGGTGACCATATATATTTTTTTACCTCTATTAGAATTTGCTGTTATTGGCCCCCAAATATCTGAATGGGCAAGCTCCAATGTCGCCTTCGCTTTCCAAGATTTGCCTTGGGATTTCATCACGGTGTTATTTGCTAACAACACATTCTTGATTCTTCACAAACTTGAGAAGGAGTAGGAATTTGAGGAAGACGAATCACCTCAATCCTATAAAATTTGGATGCCCATAGCGAAAGTACCATAACCATGCGTTATCTTCTAATTTTGCTAAAAAACATAAATGAGCTATAGTATAGGTATACAGTGGGAACATACAATTTGTTATGTTAACTTGAGTAATTAACCCCAATTTTGTATCTTCAATCTGACATACTCCAGTTTTAATAGAAATCCCATATTTGTTTTCTCATAATTGACCCACTCTAAGGAAACAAAAAGAACGTTAGCAATAGTATGGGTGAATTTCCTTTCAAGATTGTTACCTTTCGTTTCCCCATAACAGAAATTATGGTCTTATCATCAAATTTAACAGCACTACAAAAAGATTCATCAAGTCTGACAATGCCTCCTTACACATGTGGTTGCTATGAGTATCTAGGTACCATATATTTTGTTGAGTTTTCTCCTTCTCATGACACACTATCAAAAGAGGCACCTCTTCTTCTTTTAAAAATTTTTGTGAAGTGAGTCTATTCTCCACTTTGTTTATCTAAATTAGTATGGCATTCTTATCTATAATGGCCATACCTATGATATTTGTAACATTCAAGATTAGACTGCCGAATTTGTTCAATAAGTTGTTGAATGATGACTCATACGTCCTCTATCTCTTCTTTGAAAATAATTCTCTTGATGATGGTTTCATTGTCGGTTCCACGATCATTGTTGTTTTTGCCTCCTCTATCTCAACCTTTGTCTCTTCCTCATCCTTTATCAACTCTATTATGTGTAGAGTGATTTTCTAATAAAGACTTCAATGCTTGTTCCTCTTTTTCATGTTGGTTTTTCTGCACATTAACCAATAAAGAACTTTGTAATTAGACTTACATCACTCACTTCTTCAATAGAACATACAACAAAATTAAATTTTGGTGTCATGGATTGAATTTTTTTTTGACAATGAGAACATCCTCTATCTTGTCGCCAAGTGTTCACATTTTGTTGATGATTGTCATCACTCTCAAAAAATAGTCTTACTCCCTTGACTCCCTAATTTCATTTGGAGCATTTTAAAGTGTTTGAAATTATTGCCTTTTAACTCTTGTTTCTTCTTCATGGAATCCCAAATGTGCTTGACGATATCCTTGGAAAAGACAATTCTTTGCTTTAAGATCTTTCAATTTCGTTCCCTTATGCTCCATCTTCTGCACATATGTTAGCATGGCACCTTCTGTTAGTTCTGCTACTTGAGAAATCACAATACAACAACAACCAACCAAGTCTTATCCCACTAGGTGGGATCGGCTATATAAATTTTTTTACGTTATTGAGCTCTATCCCCTACTATATCATCATTTATACTTAAATAAATTTTATCTTATTTTATTGTTACTAACCAAGTCCTTTTTGGTCTTCTTCTTCTCCGTTTGATGTGCATATTTGTCATAGTTTCACGTCGCTTAACTGGAGTAATTTATTGGTAATAGTATATGTCCGTACCATCTTGAACGTGTCTCTTAAATTTTTTCTCAATAGATGCAACTCCGATTTTCTATCTAATACTCTCATTTCTTATTTTATCTATCCTCGTATGTCCACGCATCCACTTTAACATCCTGATCTCTGCAACTCTCATCTTCTGCTTATGTGCTCGAGTTATAACCCAATAGTTGTATAACATAGCAGGTCTAACAATCGTTTTGTAGAATTTCCATATAAGCTTTAGATGTACTTTATGATCACATAAAATACCCAACGCTCTCCTCCATTTTAACCATCCTGTTTATATTATATGTAAGACATCTCTCGTGAAACCACAATCATCCAATATTTTTTTGGAACTTAAGAAATTCTCCATGTCGAAATGAGGATTGCAATTTCACTTTGACTCTTTAAAAATTTGGCTTTGATACCACTGTTAAGAAACAATGAAAGAGTTTTGCATAAACACACAACAATAGTAGAAGGTCAAGGATATAGAGAAGGCGTGGGGAATAAATTCTCACTTTCGTTGATGAACAAACAACCTATTTATAGGTTAATACATAACTTAAAACAATTTAATTACTATCCCATTAACTCCTCAATTATACCCATCAACTAATCACTAACTCCTCGTCCACTGATCGATAACTCTATAATACAAACATTAACCCGACTTCTCATCCACTAATCACTAACTCCATAATACAAGCATTAACATCTACTGGCCCTTAATCATGGAACTCACTGACTCCGTGACCAAGTCAGCATCCACACCTATATATATTAAATTTTATCAAAATGGAGGGGTGAGAAAAGATATTACTCAATCAAGTTAAATGCTAGTTATATTTACATATACATGGAGTCAACCAAGTATCTCTTGGAATTCCTTCTTTTATTTTAAATCTTAATACTGGGATTTTTTTTATTGTTCTTGTGACATATCCTAACCGTAGAACATTGCAGGCCATTACATGAGTGCATCAGCTCAGATGTGGGCTAGTACCCATAATCAAACTCTTTACCAGAAAATGTCATTAGTTGTTGATGCACTTCATGATTGCCAGAAAAAGATAGGCACAGGATATCTTTCTGCTTTTCCTTCTGAATTTTTTGATCGTTTTGAAGCTATCCAAAGTGTTTGGGCTCCGTATTATACCATTCATAAGGTAATCTAATGGGTCTTTCTCACATGATTAATGCAAGAAAGTTTCTTCAAGAAGAATTGCCTATTGGTTTGTCTTTCTTGTGTTTTGGACTTTTAGATGATATGTTGATTTAAATGCAGATCATGGCTGGTCTTCTAGACCAATATTTATTAGCTGGTAATGTCAAAGCATTGCAGATGGTCGTGGGGATGGCTGATTACTTTGGGAACCGTGTCAAGAATGTTATCCTCAAGTATAGCATAGAAAGACATTGGGTTTCACTTAATGAAGAAACCGGCGGGATGAATGACGTCCTGTATCGACTCTACAGTGTTACGGTAACCTGTCATTTGGGCTGTTTCCATTTTTTTTCATATCTAACTTCTAAATTGTTTGCAATAATGTTGGTTTATGGACATCTAATGTCTCTGAGTGTTTGGTGCCACTACTAAATCAAAATTTCTTATCTGGAATGAATGTAGAAAGATCCAAAGCATTTGGTATTAGCCCATCTATTTGACAAACCGTGTTTTCTCGGTCTGCTTGCAGTGCAGGTAATCATTCTTCATCAAAGTCTTTCACTTTTTTCAATTAGATTGTGGTCTGCTTTTCTGATGATTGAATGTAACCCATTTAGGATGGAAAAAATAAAGTTCTATTGGGATATTTTGCACCCACCGTGGTGTCTTGTGACAAGAGATACATAACCTTCAAAATATGTTTTTGTGGAGTGCAATTAGTGGTTTACTTTGTTGTTGTTAAGTCCATTGTACTCTACAGGAGTCTTCGCCAGTCGTCACCCTAGTAATTTGCAATGCTATTCCTGAAATACTCAATTATTCTGTTTGCAGGCTGACAGCATTTCTGATTTTCATTCAAATACACATATTCCAATTGTAATAGGAGCACAAATGCGATATGAGATTACAGGTGATTCGCTTTACAAGGTAAATTTAGGTTTTCTAAGTCTGAACATGCAATTAACTAGTTGCTTAGATTATTAGATGGTTATTTTTGTAATTTCTTGTCAACATTATCAACCTACTAGTTCGATCAGCTGTGCTCACTTCTCAACGGGCCTGGTTTGAAGGGGCAGTATGTAGCTTTGTATATGTTTTATTGTTTATTGCTTCTGTTCCTTTATATTGCTAATTGATGGGTTTAGGAGTATGAAATGACATACCAACATAACTGTTGGGACATGAGGAGTTAGAAATCAAATTGCTCAAACATTACAAAAAATAGAGATAATGTAAAGGTCCCTAGAGATAGATCAAGAACCATTTCCTGGTCTTTGTAAACCTGGACTAGGCCAAATCCACCTCAATATCTTTACCGCAGTGATGTGTGGTTTATTCTTCGGAAAATACCAACAACTAAGTAGTGAACTCATCAACAAAATAAGTCATCATTAGTTAAGGTCCTACTTCAATTCTGAATGTTAACCTTTGAAATGGTAGTTGGCTTTTTCTAATACAAATAGATCCAGAATTTAGGTTATATATTCTCTACACAAAGATACATGATCATCAAGTTCTCCTAGGTTGCAAACTGGTTGCTGCTGTATAAAACTCATTTTCTTAATTACAATTGCGACTTCATCTTTCAGGATATCAGTGCGTTCTTTATGGATATTGTGAATTCTTCCCACAGCTATGCAACAGGAGGAACTTCGGTCAGTGAATTCTGGTATTAAATCTAGCAACAAGTTCAGTTTCTGGCATAAGTTGCAATGCTTGTTTTTGTTTAACTCTGTGAATGGTGAATCTCATCATATTCTACCGATATTGATTGATGGATTGCTTTCGTTTAAATATCTAGGTGTAACCCAAAGCGTCTTGCAGACAAGCTAGGCACAGAAAATGAAGAATCTTGCACTACTTATAACATGCTTAAGGTGAAGCAAACCTTTTTTTTCTTAGTGTCAAACTAAGTTGTTCAGATTTCTGATTTTAGAGTTCATAGTTCAATCACAAACACCAGAAGTTCTTTCTCAAATTTGACGCTGAGAAAAGATTTCTGAAAACATACATTTGGATGATTAATCCTCATTTTTCATGATATCGATTAACAAAATATTTTAGTTTTATCTTCTTTTCTTTGACTCAAGCTGTACGGAGCAAGTCTTATTATTTCCTTTTAGGTATTCTTTAAGAGTTTTACGGGTGCATCTCTTACAGGTATCTCGCAACTTATTTCGATGGACAAAGGAGATGGCATATGCTGATTATTATGAGAGAGCACTGACGAATGGTGTGTTAAGCATTCAAAGAGGAACAGATCCAGGGGTGATGATTTACATGCTTCCTCAAGGCCCTGGAAAATCAAAGGCAAGGAGTTATCATGGTTGGGGCACAAAGTTTGATTCATTTTGGTGTTGTTATGGAACTGGTAGTGTAACATTCTATCTCAATCTATGTAGCATTTTTTGTTCTTTTACTTTCAGTAACTGATTATCTTATTTTCAAAAGTTTGCTGCAGGCAGACTACTCTTTGATTTAAAATTGTCTTGAAGATCATAAGATGATGACTTTTGATGTTTTTCTTTATGCAGGAATTGAATCATTTTCAAAACTTGGAGATTCTATTTATTTTGAGGGTAAAGGAACTATACCAAGCCTTTATATTATACAGTACATATCTAGTTCTTTTACTTGGAGAGCTGCTGGAATTCAACTGAGCCAGAAGGCAAAACGAGTACACTCCTTTGATCCTTATCTGCAGGTCTCAATTACAACCTTGGCTAATGAGGTACTGTCTACTGTGAGAGCAACCTTCTATCTGTTTCATGAATGATTTTGACTATTCAAGATTTTGATAATTGCAGTCCTCTCTACCTTCTATCTGTTTCATGAATGATTTTGATTATTCAAAATATTGATAATTGCAGAGTCGTCTCTCATATCACTCCCGTTCTCGGAAGTTATCCATCAGTCTAAAGTAGATTGTAATATACCAACTAATTTGATATATGTTAACGTTGAAAATTAATGTAAGTAAACTGGTAGTATCAATATTGTCTAAAGAGGACCCACTACTATCAGAAAAGAATACAAATCTTCCTTGTCATGTTTGTGCTCGGAGTGCATCATAAAGCCATCCATCAATGATTGTTTTGTGTTCCATATGCAGTCAAGTCCGGCTTCAACGTTGAACTTGAGGATACCATCTTGGACGTCCTTACCTGGTGCAAAAGTGCTTCTAAATGATGAAAATCTACACTTAACTCCTGGTATGATGCATTCCATTTATTTGTCAGAGTTAGACAGTTAAGTGGATATTTCTGTTTGGTTAGGAATTTGTGCCAATCACCAAGCATCTGTATGGTATTAAAGCCATCAGTCATGCTCCTATATGATGCAATTCGATTTATTGGACTGATTAGATGGTTAATGAATATTTTTCAAAGGCATTGTTATCGCTCCTCTTTGCTCGCCTCCTTGCAGTTGTCACATTCTAACATACATCTATGACAACTTTTTGTTTTACCTATTATAAGATCCTTGAAAAAATAAATATTTTCGGTGTTGAAGCTAATATTAGTGTATTTACTCAGAAAACTTCCTGTCTATTACAAGGAATTGGACTTCAAAAGACAATTTGACCCTTGTGTTGCCTCTCATATTAAGGACAGAATTCATCAAAGGTCGTAAGTGTGTTAGATCATTTCCTTCAATAGTTCTTCTTTAATCCTTCCTTGCGACTTAATGCTAAAACCGGAATCAAAGCAATTGAATCCTCAAGTCTGATGATTTAACACTTGGTTTATAACCCTGGCAGATGACCGACCCGAGTATGCTTCCCTGCAGGCAATTCTTTTTGGTCCATACCTTCTTGCAGGCCTGACAACTGGTGACTGGAACATAAAGACTGGAAATTCTAGCTCCATCTCAGATTGGATAACTGCAATTCCAACTTCATATAATTCACAACTTGTATCCCTTGTTCAGGAGTCCAACAGCAAGGCCTTCGTCTTCTCGAACTCCAATGGTTCCTTGACAATGGAGGAGTGGCCTGTTGAAGGAACCAATTCTGCCATACATGCAACATTCAGAACTTTAAAAGGCTGCCATGTCATACCCTGCAAGAAGACTGGCCAGAGCTCTGTGATGCTAGAACCATTTGATCTTCCAGGGATGGTAGTGGTACATCAAGGCCCTAGCAATGACCTTGCACTTTCAACAGCATTTAGCCCAGACAGTTTATTCAATATCGTCCAAGCACTGGATGGGAAGCAAGATAGTGTCTCCTTGGAGTCCAGCAGTCAGCAAGGGTGCTTTTTGTCTGCCAGAATCGGTAACACAGCAGGAAGCACAGTTCGGTTGGCATGCGTGTCTGATTCAGATCCAGACATGTTGTTCAGGCAGGCAGCAAGCTTCACTCCGATCACTGGGTTGAGGGAATACAATCCAATTAGCTTCATGGCAAAGGGAGTTAGGAGGAACTTCGTGTTGGAGCCTTTGCTGAGCCTGAAAGACGAGACGTATAGTGTCTATTTCGACATTGTAACTTGAGATTCAACCTCTGTTTTAGCTAAATAAAGCCTAGCAGAGTCGCATTGGTGCTCATGCAAATCTGTGTTATTTGTGCCTTAAAGTCGCTTCCTAACAGATTGTGTTTGGGTCCTGAGAGTGGCTGTGGACAATTGTTTCGCCAAAAAATTAAAAATAAAAGTAGTTTTTTTTTGTTGTAGACAATTTGGGCACTGATGTAGGGGCCTGTTTGTTCGGGGAAAAGTTTTATGTTCGTTGTTGGCGATATCTTATTAGCTTATGTATGATCACCTGCAATTGCTTTATCAGCTTACAAATTGACTTGCAAGAAATTCATGTGAAGTGACAAAGGAAATTCTGGCATTCATGTGTAAATAAATCCAATAGACATGAGGGACTAAGTAATTATATGTTTTTAGATAATATGATGTAAACTAGTCTTCAGAATAGATCTTGAACTAAGATTTAGCTTAGTTGATCATTTCATTATGTTTCTGATAGGATGACAAGGAGAAATTTTTAATGAGTTAACAAGAAACTTTATAGCTACAAATAATGTGCAAAGCTCACCCCCAACTGTTGCTCCAATCAAAGCTATTGAAAATAGTAGAGGCACATCCAAAAATGGCTTATCAGCTACGTATGTTTCTGCCAGAACTTCAGAAAGCAAAATGAACAACCATGCTTGCAGAATTGATAATATTTTTGCTAAACTTCTTTTTGAAGTGAGTGATTTTCCAATATATTCGATGTTAGTTTCTGCATCAGATATTTAGGATATGCAACATCAGTATGCCGTGTGAAGTTATTTCTAAAACAAAATTTACAAAACGCAAGACAAGAAAATGATATATGATTCGGAAGGTAAGGAGAGGTTATCATGTGCGGAAGATAAGTCAATAAGTCTATTGAGGTGATGGTTAAAATCATCAACAAAGATTTTTTTTTTCTTCCCGATCCTCGACTCGGGCTCTAGCTACCCCGACTCCAAATTCTCCCAACTCCAACAGTCGACTGACTCCAGTCGCACCCGCTCCATGGTCTCCCAAGACTCCTAATTCCAAACTCTCTCAACTCGGGTTCTGGATTGTCCGACTATGGACTCTCAACTCGGGTTCCAAGTGGCCATGACTCCGAACCCTCTTGACTTTTAGGCTGTTGCGACTCCGAACTCTCTCGACTCAAATTCCAAACGACCCGACTCTCGACTCGGGCCCCAAGCTACCCCGACTCCAAACTCTCCCAGCTCCAAGCATCCAACCAACTCCATGGTCACCTAGGACTCTCGACTTCAAATTCTCTCGACTTGGGTTCCAGATGGCCCAATTGTTGGCTCGGGCTCCAGGCCATTAGGACTCCAAAGTTGTCTCGACTCCAAACTCTCTCGACTCAGCTGCTGTCTTGACTCCAAACTCTCTCAACTTGGGTTCCAAACAACCCAACTCTCGACTCGAGCTCCAAGCGGCCATGACTCTCAACTCTATCGATTTAGGTTCTAGATGACCTTAATTTCAAACAATTAAGACGATAACTACTTGATTGTTGAAAATACGGAGAACGTAGTCATTACATGCGAAGGTGGTGGAAAATATAACCATTTACTCTAAAATAAACAGGCAAAATCATCATTTATTTTAGAGGAAAGTGATAACGAACGTGAGAAACTTGGGATACGTGAGGAACGTGAAACTAGCACCACTAGAAACTCAAGCATGTTTTTTCTCTAGTGTTGTAGATTGTGACTAATTCTTGCGTAATCTGGGGCAGAGCAAGATCAATTTCATTTCTTTTCTGAAATTAAGCGGACCCAAAACTGTTCCTTCTTTCTCTATGGGAATATAAAAGTACTAAAATGATTTGTGTGCATGAATTCAAGATAGAAGAATAATAAGACTAATTTAAAGTTTAAAAACAACATGGAAATAAGGCCAGTCAAACACAAGCAAAGCACTGAAACAAAATGAAGACTTAATTCGCTGTAATGTGTGGTACATGTGCGATTGTATGTGCGTGATTGTGTGTGAAACAGTGATTTAGGCATTTGATCCTGACGTTTGAATTCAGGAAAGTAATGGGTAATGAATCAGATTCAGATAGAATTTTATATTTTTTATATTTATATATATCGAATATTAGATATTGATCTTCATATTCATATCTATCAAAAATCGAATATCTTCTATATTAATAAATTTTTTTATTTCTATTCAACTATGATCATTCAATAAAAATTATATTAGAATTAATATCATATTAAATATATATATATATATATATAATGAAAAAATAGATTAAACATCTATATAACGGTTAATTGAAGAAAGCTCCCCAATCCCAAACTGACCTTTGCATGCACTCCCCACTTGATAAATTCTTTGCATTCACTCCCTGATGGATTGAGTATAAAAGAGTGAAAACTCAGTATACATTATAAATATTTGAGTATAAATTATTTAAGATTGAGTACTAATTTAATAAATTTGAGTATAAAGTTTCGATGACCCTCATGTGAAAATCTTAATGTGGTAAGTATAAAAAAGTGAAAACTCAGTATACATTATAAAGATTTGAGTATAAATTATTTGAGATTGAGTACTAACTTAAGAAATTTGAGTATAAAATTTCGGTGCCCCCTCATGTGAAAATCTTGATGTGGTGGATGCAACTTCACATACTCAAATTTTTTCAAATAATACTCAATCTAAATTAATTCATACTTAAATTTTGATAATATATACTGAAATTTTTACTATATACTGAAACAATGCATACTCAAATTTTTTCAAATAATACTCAAATTTCTTAAATTAGTACTCAATCTCAAACAATCTATACTCAAATCTTTACGGTTTATACTGAATTTTTACTCTTTTATACTGATAAAAAAAATAACACACAAAACTGTCTTGTCAATCCCATCAGGGAGTGCATGCAAAGAAATTTTCGGTTGGGGAGTACATGCAAAGTCAAGTTTGATGTTGGGGAGTTTTCTCAAATTTTCCCTCTATATAATCTATTTTTAACATCAACAAAAATAGTTAATGGATTTAGGAAAAGAAATATTTTTTAATATATATACATATTATTTAATCGAGTATTCGGGTCGGATTTCGAGTATTAGTATTCCTTCCATATCCTCCTCCATTCGGGTCGGAGAAATTTGTCATCTCTAGTATTGGATTTAAGTTTTTGTTAAATTAAAAAATTTTTAAATTTTTTATATTAGATATATATAATATATCTCGTAGGCATCTAAAATTTTATATCTTGAATACTATAACCTAAGATAACAACCAAAACAATTGAAAAAAAATCTTATTAATGTAAACCTACTATAATCCAATACCTAAATCTTAAAATTTTAAATCCTAAATATATATAATATATCCATGTGCATTTAAAATTTTTATCTTGAACACTATAATTCAAGAGAAAAGTCTGAACTCTAGAGGAAAAATCTTATTAGCTTAAACCCAGTGCAACCCAACCCCTAACCCTAAATTCTTAAACTTTAAGTACATATAATATACCCTGTGAGTATCTAAAATTTTTTATTTTATAATGCAAGAGAAAAATCTGAACCCTAAATAAAATTTTTTATTAATTTAAACTCATTATAAGCCAATCATTAAATTCTAAATATATATAATATACTTTAAAAAATTTTTAAAAAAAATCTTACTGGAATTCAATTCGAGCTCCTAGAATCAATTCAGACACCTGCATCGTATCCAAACATTTGTGCACAGATGCACAGGCATGAAGCTCACAAGATATATATATATATATATATATATATATATATATATATGATCCCGAGCCAGTTTGCGTGTAACTTGGCCCGGCAGCCTGGCGCTCAGTCAGAAGGGAGAGGCTGAACGATCCCGTCAGATAGGGGGTCAGCAGGCTTAGGCCCCCTAGGCTTCCACGTCAAGGCCCTCAGCCGGCCTCGCTACTCAGTGCCCCAGTCGGCACCCTCATAGGCCCTCAGTCGGCCTCGCTACTCAGTGCCCCAGTCGGCACCCTCATAGGCCCTCAGCCGGCCTCGTTACCCAGTGCCCCAGTCGGCACAACCACTCTCTGGCACTGGACTACCAGAAGCTGTACGGGGTCGGGGCAGGACCTTGGTCATCCTAGTCCCCAGTGGCGGATATCTCACCGAGGTATTGATCTACCTGCCACATCTTATCCCCCATACCTCGACCACATGCCCTGGTGTCAGGCCGAGCAACGACGCCGACCCTTAAGTTGACAGTGCCCCTTTCCTTAATACAGTATGTGCCACTTTACCCTGCCATCACTGGACAGACCCTACCATGTCCTCGCTATACGACAGCAGGTGGCAGGCGGGACATAACCTGTCAGCTTCCCTGGCTACATATACCTCTCACTCCATATTTCCTAGGTACGCGTGATATTGCAATTTTCATACTGTTCTATTGCCTTCCATCGCCACCGTCGTGTACTGACTTGACCGTCGGAGTGTCTGGCCGGGGACTTTTCCCGGCAGGTTCTAATGGTCTTTGCCATGCAGGTTGGAAGCGATCCAGCTCGTCATGCCACCTCAGCGACCTCGCCCTTCCCGGAGGCTCACTCAACTATAAGGGCGTCCGACTCACTTCGCGACAGGATCAAATTTGGCGCTAGAAGTAGGGACACCAGCAGCCTGATCGGAAGTAGAGATGACTGATCCTTATGAGCTGAACGTGGATGTTTCTCGTGAGGAGTACGAGGTACTCATGGCTACACGAGCTCAGTAGAGGGCTTCTCAAAGGCTCTCCCAAGCTGCTAGTCAGGGACCTCAGGGCACCGAGCCAGTGGCACGTCGCATCTCGGGGGGACAAGGCAGGCTTGCTATGCCTGAGGGTGGTTCCGCACCTCCCCCTGCGGTTGTCCCCCGGGAGCAAGTCGGAGAGGCCCGTTCAGTGTCAGCCGAGGCCTCAGTTTCTAACCCGGTGCGCGGGAGGCGACCGAATAAGGGAAAAGCTCTGGCTGACCCTGCTTCGACTATGCCGGTACGTAGTCCTTTTGCTCCCTGAATCTTGGAGGATCCTGTGCCTCGTCATCTCCGTTTCTTCACCGTCCCTGAGTACGCGGGGACCACAGATCCAGAGGAGCACTTGATGAAGTTCGAGAGTGCTGCTATGTTTCAGGAATATCCGGAAGGTGTTAAGTGTCGGGCCTTCCTGACCACGCTCTCTGGCGCAGCCCAGAGATGGTTCGACCGACTTCCCGATGGGTCGGTCACGAGCTTTGAAAGGTTCAAAAGGGTGATCTTGCAGCACTTCGCTAGCAGTCAACGACACCACAAAACGAGTCTCAATCTATTCGCCCTGAAGCAAGGGCCGAAAGAAACCCTTAAGTCGTACATCCGGAGGTTCAACGAGTTGGCGATGGATGTGCCTACTGCCACTCAAGAGGTTATGGTTAGCGCGTTCTCCCAAGGTCTACAGGAAGGAGAGTTTTTTCGCTCGCTGATCAGGAAGCCCCCGAAGAATTTCGACAGCCTTCTTGGCAAGGCTGACAAATACATCAACGTCGAAGAAGCGCAAGCGGCTCGGCGCAAGGAGTCGACGGCTTCGGTGCCTCCTCCTCCTATTCACGGCGCCAGACCCTCAGGGGGACCTATTCGTAGCCCGCGGGGCCCTGCCGAGCACGCAGGCATGGAACGACGCCACCTGCAGCAGGTGGCCCAGGGATGCTTCCCCGCCCGATGGAGGCCATACTGCAGTTTCCACCAGAGTCATAGGCACGCCACCGAGGAGTGCCGACAAGCCGGTCGGGGTTGGGCTCAGGCCCCCAGAGGACGAGGGCGACAAACACCTCTCGGACGGGGGCCAGGCCGAGGCGGCCCGAACGCCGACCCGATGGCCGAGGAACTACGAGAAAACCCTCCGGCTGCTCGAAATCTATTCCCTCAAGGGAACCGAGCGGTGGAAGAGGAGACGGAGGAAGAGCGGGTCAATCAGCAAAATGTCATCCGAGGTGGCGTGCATGTCATCTCGGGTGGCCCGACGGGAGGAGACTCCCACCGGGCCTGGAAAGCCCAAGTGCGCTGACTGGAGATTCATCAAGTTGGCACTAGCCTGGCCCAGACAGAGGGGCCACAGATCAGCTTCGGGCCCCAAGATCTTCAGGGGTTGGAAGTCCCCCACGATGATGCGCTGGTCATCACCGTCGTCATCGCCAATTATCAAGTCCACTGCGCCATCGTAGACACCGGTAGCTCGGTCAATATACTCTACAAGAGGGCATTTGACCAGCTCCAGATTGAAAAGTCCCAGTTGGAGCTAGTGGCGACCCCGTTGTTTGGCTTCACGAGGAACCCGGTACAGCCCATTGGCCAAATTCGATTGGCCATATATTTGGGTGAAGAGCCATTGAAGAGGACTCGGTGGTCCGCCTTTCTGGTGGTGGACGCCCCTTCGTCCTACAATGCCATTTTGGGCCGACCTGCCCTCAATAAGTTCCGGGTCGTCGCCTCCACCTTCTACCTGAAGGTTAAATTCCCAGTCGGGGACCAAGTGGGAGAGGTCAAAGGTGACCAGAAGGTAGCCCGGAGGTGCTACGTGGACGATGTTCACGTAGAAAGTCGCAAGGCCCCACGCCCCTTCCCTGATTGCAACATGGTCCAAGTCTCTCCTTGGTATGAGTTGCATGAAGACAAAGAGGAGGTGCAGCTCCTCCCCGACCGGGAGGAATCCCGAGTCAAGATCGCAACAGGACTGCCAGAAGAGATGAAGGGGCCCCTGCTGGAGTGCTTGGCTCGAAACCAAGATGTCTTCGCCTGGTCCGTCAAGGAGCTGAGGGGCGTCCGACCGGAGGTTGCGGAACACCACCTCCACGTCTACCCCCACGCTCGGCCCGTGAAGCAAAGGAAGCGGGACTTTAGCACAGATCAGAACAAAGTGATCAGGGCGGAGATCGAAAGGTTAACGGAGGCAGGGCACATCAGGGAGGTGCAATTCCCGTCTTGGCTGGCCAACGTGGTGCTAGTGCCTAAGCCAGACAACAGATGGCGAATCTGCGTCGACTTTCGGGATCTCAACAAGGCCTGCCCGAAAGATTGCTACCCTTTGCCCCAGATTGATCAGATGGTGGACTCAGCAGGTAGCGAGTTCATCTCCATGCTAGACGCTTATTAGGGGTATCATCAAGTACCCCTGGCAGCCGAGAACCAAGAAAGGGTTAGCTTCATCACGACGGACGGTACTTATTGCTACACCGTTATGCCGTTCGGATTGAAGAACGCTGGAGCCACCTACCAGCGGATGATGAATAAAGTCTTCCGGTCATAGAATGGGAGAAATGTGGAAGTATTTGGTGATGACATCCTCATAAAATCTGCCCGAGCGGAAGACTTGGTGGCGGATGTCGAAGAAACTTGTCAGACGCTACGAATGTATGGGCTCAAGCTGAACCCAGCTAAGTGCCTTTTCGGTGCTAGAAGGGGGAAATTCCTAGGCTACATCGTGACCGAGCGGGGCATAGAAGCTAACCCGGGGAAGGTCAAGGCCCTGCTGGATATGCCCCCGCCCAGAAATCTATGGGAGGCTCAGCTGCTCGCAGGGCGAATCACGGCCCTATCTCGATTTATCTCCCGATCAGCAGAGCGAGGGTTGCCTTTCTTCAAAACCCTCCGCAAAGCTACCAAGTTCCAATGGGATGCCGACTGTGACAAGGCATTCGAAGAGATGAAGACTTACCTTGCTGAATTACCTGTGTTGGCAAAATCGGAGGTGGGGGAGAAGCTGTACGTGTATCTGGCCACGTCAGCTGACTCGGTCAGCCTAGTTTTGGTTAAGCAGGAAGTGGCTGAACAGCAGCCAGTGTACTTCTTCGCCCATTTATTAAAGGGAGCCGAGTGCCGCTACACGACGCTCGAAAGGTTGATGTATGTGCTGTTGTTGGGTGCCCAGAGGCTTCGTCCTTATTTCTTGGCGTATCCTATCGTGGTATTGACGAACAGCAGCCTGGGTCGAGTAGCCTCAAATCCTGAAACATCAGGGCGACTGATCAAATGGACTGCCGAGTTGAGTGAGTATGACATTCAATACCAGCCTCGACCGGCCATCAAGGCTCAGGCTCTAGCCGACTTCTTAAGTGAGCTGCATTCGGATGAGATTGAGGAGGCGTGGCAGATATATGTGGATGGCTCGTTCGCTCGGTCGGGAAGTGGGATCGGAGTTCTGATGGTCTCCCCTAACGGAGAAAAAATGCACCTGTCTGTGCGATTGGAGTATAAAGCCACCAATAATGAGGCCGAGTGTGAGGCCCTCATAGCTGGATTGCAGGCCGCTAAACATGTAGGGGCGGCCCGAGTGATACTCTACTCATATTCTCAACTAGTTACGCAACAAGTGGCTGGAAGGTTCGAGGTCAACAGTGATCGGCTGCAGGCTTTCGTAGAAGCTTATGAGAAGCTTAAGGCTGAGTTCAAAGAGGTACAAGTGAGGAAGATCCCAAGGGAGGAGAACTTCGAGGCGGATGAGCTGGCTAAGCTGGCTAGTTCAATCGGCTCATGGGTGTTTCCTCGTGCGGGCGGCCCGGCGCTGTTAGTCATGCAGATAGAAAGACAGGCTGACCTGGAGTTGGAATCCGACTGGCGAACCCCGATCATCACCTACCTCACCCGGGGAACCTTGCCGACCGACCGCAAGGAGGCTCGGTGGCTGAAGAAGCACGTGTCCAGATTCACCCTGGTCGGCGACACCCTCTACAAGAGATCGTTTTCTCGGCCTCTCCTCAGGTGCCTAAGCGAAGAGGATGCTGATTATGTCTTGAGGGAAATTCATTTGGGGATCTGTGGGCACCACGCTGGTGCTCGGGCGACGGCTCGAAAGGTGATAATGTCGGGGTATTATTGGCCCACCCTGCAGAAGGATGCCAACGAGTTGGTTGCCAAATGTCTATCCTGCCAGAAGCACCAATGCCTACCACACCGACCCACAGAAGCCATGAAGGCGTCAGTAGTCTCTTGCCCTTTTGACCAGTGGGGCATGGACATCGTAGGGTCATTCCCGACCGCCGCCGCTCAGAGAAAATATTTGCTGGTGGCAGTCGATTACTTTTCCAAGTGGATAGAGGCGGAGGCTCTGTCGCGCATCACCGAGCTGGCGGTAATGAAGTTCCTGTGGCGAGACATATTGTGCCAGTATGGAATCCCACACAAGCTTGTCTCGGATAATGGGAGACAGTTTCAAGGCAGAAAGATACAAGAATGGTGCGCTAAATATGGCATCAAGCGGGCTTTCACTTCTGTAGCTTACCCTCAGAGCAACGGCCAGGCAGAAGTGACCAATCGGGAAATTCTCAGAGGGTTGAGGACTAAGCTCGACCACGTTGGCGGAACATGGGTGGAGGAGCTCCCGAGCATCCTATGGGCCTTGAGAACCACTATCAAAGAAACAACCGGATGCACACCTTTCCAGCTGGTTTACGGAACCGAGGCAGTGATCCCAGTCGAGGAGGGTGTGAATCGGATCGAAGGGCAGCGTATGATGATGATAATCCGGAAAGACGGCGTTTGGAGCTGGACCTGGTCAACAAAATTCGAGACAAAGCAGCGGCTCGGATGTTCGCATATAGGTAGAAGATGAAGCAGAGGTACGATCGAAGGGTGCTGCCCAGAGCCTTTCAGCTGGGTGACCTTGTCTGAAAAAGAATCAAGCTAGTGGGAGACGTAAGCAAGCTGGAGCCGCAGTGGGGAGGACCCTTCAAGGTTGTTCAGAAGCTCTCTTCGGGAGCATATTACTTAGAAAATGAGAAGGGAAAAAGGCTGGATCGACCCTGGAGTGCAATCCACCTTCGGCCCTATCGGGTTGCCGAGTGAAAAGATGATGATGTAAATGTAAAACACATCTGACAAGTGGAAGCACACGGTCCTTACCCCGCTCGCAGATGTACCAGACTCTCGAGCTAAATTTCCGGCAGCTTGGCTGCTCAGTAAGACGCGTGGCGTCCCACGCTCCCTGAGTCCTGCCCGACTGTGTGTGCTATATTTCTCGTAGCTCGGCTGCTCAGTAAGACGCGTGGTGTCCCACGCTCCCTGAGTCCTGCCCGACTGTGTGCGCCAATTTCCCGCAGCTCGGCTGCTCAGTAAGACGCGTGGCGTCTCACGCTCCCTGAGTCCTGCTCGACTGTGTGTGCTATATTTCCCGCAGCTCGGCTGCTCAGTAAGACGCGTGGCGTCCCACGCTCCCTGAGTCCTGCCCGACTGTGTGTGCTATATTTTCCGCAGCTCGGCTGCTCAGTAAGACGCGTGGCATCCCACACATATCTAACTTAGCAGTAGATAAGTGATAAAAACGCAGATACTTCCAAAAGTACATCCACACCCCTCTCAGGCGCCACATTGATCCATACATCTTGAAAAGTGCCGGCCTCGAATCGGTAGGGCGGCGCAGTGGCCTCCGGCGCGGCGAAGCTCCTCGAAGGCGTAGCTTGCCTTCAGAGAGAGCGTGGCTTCGGAGAGGGAGGAAGAGCACCTCTAAAGGCGTGGCGTCCGGCGAGAGAGGAGGGTGGCTTCGACGTTCGGCGTCCGACGAGCGGCTCTGCGTGGCTTCCAGCGAGAGAGGAGGAAGAGCGCCTCTAAAGGCGTGGCTTCCGGCGAGAGAGGAGGAAGACCGGCGGCGAAAAATTTTCGCCCTAGCCCCACGCGAGATGAGGGAAAAGTTTTGATTTTTTTTTAAGTAAAGCCACTAAGCGAAGTCCGAAAAAAAAAACCAAAAAACACCCACGCGCGGTTGCGACGCGCACAGTCACGTTTTTTTGGGAGCGCAGGAGATCACCTCTGTGTGTATATATATATATATATATATATATATATATATATATATATATATAGATGCACAACAGATTACAGAAATGAAGCTCAGAAGATATATATATATATATATATATATATATATATATATATATATTTGCATTTCCTATCAGGAGTAGAAAGTAAGAAAAAATTGTCGGAAAAGAAAAGAAAAAATGGACTGAAATTTTCGGGAAAGCAGCGGGAGGCCAGGTTGTTTGGGAGAATAATTTGCGAAGATAATGAAAATTTTTCATTTTTATAGTTTCTCCATGTGCTATTTAATCATAACTAAAGCCTTTGAGTATACCGATATTTTAGTATAATTACGACGCAACATAATTTTTAATCCACAAACAATTATTAAGAAATGCATTTTGTTACAATGGACTCAAAGAAAAAAAATTAATATACGAGATAACAGCTAAATTTATCGGCTTAACTTCCGAATATTCCATCAACCACTAATAAATCGAAAAATACTCATGATGAATGGTTCAAAAGCCAATATCCTATAATTATACATCCTATTTAGAGGAATTTTTTTTTTTACAAAATACACCATAGATAGAAATCAAACCGTGGGTATATGAGTGACAACTAGTTATCCTTTCACTATATCATAGCTCCAAGCCCAACTATGAACTAAGAGATGGGAAAAAGCGATTCGCTCCCCCCAATACCTTCGCCAATCTATTCCAGGATCAATATGGAGGAGGTAAATCATTGAAGTTATCAGCTTGGATGTTGTGGCACACACTAACTATTAATCCATCCCGTCGAGACACCGACTATAAACTAAGAGAGGTAGCAAAAGATGATTCGCTCACTCCAGTGCCCCCGGCAACCTGTCCCATGGTTAATACAGAGAAAATAAATTACAAGAACTATTAGTCTAGATATTATGGTTAGTGCGAAGGAAGCTAAGGGGACTATGGACTAACAGAGGACTTAGATAAGCTGCTCTAAATTTAGTTTTCATTAATAGATCTCCATATAGATTATCCTCTAAAACATATATTTGTTGATCGACAGATTGCAAGGGTATCTCACATAAAATAATCAATTTTTTTAACTACAATAAAACATAAAAGATACCTGAGATAAACGTAATCAGTTTTTTTACTTCAATAAAACATAAATTTGATGACCGATGCGAGAATTTATATTTCACAATTAAATAAATTAAAATGATCATTTAAAAAAAATAATTTAATAATTAGTTTAGTTTCAATTTGTAAACTTGATATATGAAATCATCAATTACCTTCGAGGTCCAGTTTAGAACTATATAAATTGTTAAAATTGAACTCAACCATTACTTCTTTTTCGACGTACATATTCATTTTTTTACAATATCTATGTGCATGTAAAAAAGTTTTACTTCGCTGATAAAAATATATCCAATATAAATTTATTTGAAAACTATTTTTAAATTAATAATATTTATTGCTCAATTTTCAATTTCATATTAAATGAAGCTGATATCAAATTCTTTAGTTAAGTTTTTTCTAAATTAAAATAATTCGATGATTTCAATGTTTACTACCAAACTAATAAATCTAACCATCGGAGCCAAAAAGATATTTATGCTCATCCAGATGTCCTTCCACTCCAATCTCTTTAACGAAATTTTTTCAACTTCGAACAATCAATCCGATCTCACGAAAATTTTCCATCGACAGCCAAGGTAAATCGGAAAGCATTCACGGTGGACGGTCTAGAAATTCAAGGTCCTAGGATTCGCGTCCCATTTGGAAAAAAAAAATCTATAAATACGTCATAGTTAAGGATCGAATCGTGGATAACTAGAATAACGACTAGTCGCGAGCCTTTTAGCCTGTCGAACAGCCTCCGGAGGTGGTTACCTGCATAAGACAGCTTCACTATTGCCGCCGTGATTTGAATCCGAGACCCATTAAATTAACTCTTCACCTCAGTATCAACTCGGCTACTCACGAGGACACCAATAAATCTAACCATGCCACACCCACAGGGAGTCATTAGTCTACAAGGACAAAACATATTCAGCCATGTTCGAGCAAACAAGTAAAAATTCAGTGCACATATCGAAATAAAGGGCGGCGGGTTCGCATCAACCCAAAGCCAAAAGGCAGGTCACCCAACGAACAAACGACTGTATGAACAGATTAGTTTTATTCGTGGTTGTAGTTGGCGAACACAAAAATGTTAACTAGACGAGTTTCCATTTTGTATTGTCAAAGATACGCTATGCTATTGGCATCAACCATCGTGTACAGGAGATGGGCCTCTGGCAAAGCTGTCGTCCTTCAAGTACTGTCCATGGGTGCTTCATTCCCAGTTGGCGGCGACACTCCGAAAGCACTGCTGTCCATCATTCTTAGTTCCGCTTTCGCTTCCGCTCCAAAAACAAAATTACTTCCTGTGGTATCCTGGCTGGCTCGTTGGAAGATGGATGCGGTCGGCTGGTTGAATATCGGAGCTGGTGTTGTATTGGATGATGGGGAGATTGCGAAGCCAAACGATGGAATTGATTCATATGCAAGTATGGGTTGCATAGTCACAACTTCACTGGATCCAAAGACTTTTCGTTCGTACTCTAACAACTGCTGATAGATGGCTGCAAGACACCATCCAAGTAAAACATGTGAACATCGAATCAAATTGAAAGTAATGTCTTTCACAAGAAAAAGATAACATGAAGCACTATCTTAAGAGTGACAGAAGGAAACAAATGAAGGAAAATGAGTCCGTGATAAATTTTAAGCTTCTACAACCTGGAGACAATTCCATCACCGGGCGTCGTTCTTTAACCCACTGAGAACATTGTACAAGTCTCCATCCTTTAGATTTCATCAAATAGGCTATCACAATTGCTGGAGACCTACCAAAACAAATCAACCATCTGGTGATTACATTTAACGATATTGAAGTTTCAATATCAAATTGAAAGTGATCTGACCTATTTTTTCCCAACATACAGTGGACGAGCACACGAGCTTTTCCTTTCTCGCATTGATCTAAGTGATGAGTGCTTATTAGAAAAATAATAAAGAAGAAAAAAAGGCCACAATTTGATCCGTCATGATTTATGCAAAGGATGAAAAAGGTAATATCAAAGCTAGATGGAGATGAAAAATAACTTGCTTGTGTAAACCGCTTGGCCACATTGGATAATTCAAGCTAAAAATCCTTAGGAAAAAAATATTTGCATATTTTTATTCATTAAGAATTTTGTGCTTCAGAACAAGATTGCAAACAACATTACAGCAAGATGAATATGGGAGACTGTTAAAGCCTTGAATAGTTTTTTCTATGAAAATATTCTGGGACCTCAGTTGCTAACAAAAATAACAATATCCCAGATACACAGCTCTGCAAAAATGGAGTCCCTAAATCATAAACTCCTTTACTTGAGATACAGACGTCAAAATGCATCAATTAAAGTTGAGTCAATCTCTCAAGAGAAGAATGACCTACGCATGGATTGGCAAGTAAGCAGAAAGACTTGCTAGCAAAGTTCTTTCAGATGTTGAGAATCCAACATAACCTCGCTATGTTAATCTAAGGACTTCTTGTGTTTGAACGAACAAAAAAATTGCTATACTACAGGAATTTAAGCAGCAATGACATTAATTCAGGAAGTATCACCTTTTTAAGTAAATAGTGAACAGGCAAAGGGTGAACATATATTCGAAGACAACAGAATACCATTAATTAAAAAGCTTGAAATAGAAAAATAGCAGATAAAAGTTAAATACCATATTAATGATTTTATGTGAAAATAGCATATTATTCAGGAAATGGATTTCAAGAAATGATCACCTATTAATACATGCACACCAGAAAAGGAGAGAAGTTTGAGCAATCTTACCTAAAAATTGAATTGCTTCATCAAATTGTATGACTGTATCATCTTTGAGGCAGTGGTAAGTAAAGGAATTCTTGTATAGATTCTGGCAAGCAGGAACAGTCTGCAAGGTCATGTTAAAAAATCAAAGGTAGAAGTCCTTGAAAGATAACTCACTCCATATAAAACCAAAAAAAAAAAAAAAACAGAGCACTGGACTAGAAAGGAAATGATCCAAACAATGAGTATTTAATTCAATTCACACTATAGTCCATGTTGATATATGATAAAGTTAAGGGGCACGCCCAATAAACAACTCACGGCATAAGCCTTGTTGAATAAAAGGGCATCATAGTCGTTGTCATCCATGTTTGACCCAACTATTTGAGGTCAGAGAGATAACTATTTGGGGTCGGCGATATGAAATGTATGTCTGCTTTTCTTTTTTTCTTCTATCCCTTACACCTTAGGCCTTCCACACTTCAATAAATTCAATCTATAAAATTTATTTGTCATTTTTAACATTCTCATTCCATCTCAATATAAGTATTCTTATTTTATCATATATTGGAGTTGCACATAATTAGAATATCGAGATTGTTTTTTACAGCTCCAGACATTCATCTTAGCATTCTCATCCTTAAAACATATAACTTTTTAAACATGTTTCCTAATAGTCCAACACTTCAATCATAAAGTAGAGTA
This sequence comes from Boesenbergia rotunda, assembly GCA_024364735.1. Lineage (NCBI taxonomy): Eukaryota > Viridiplantae > Streptophyta > Magnoliopsida > Zingiberales > Zingiberaceae > Boesenbergia > Boesenbergia rotunda. The sequence continues at coordinate 238,962 of JAGFNQ010000653.1, forward strand.
GGTATAACCACACTTCCAGAAAATTTGACTTTTAGCATAAAGAGACACGATAACACATGACTCTTGAGGGATTCCCTTTCAAACACTAATGCTTTATTCTATTAATTATATCTTTATCAATGTCCCCTTCCTGTTGAAAAATAGAACTGAAATACCTAAAGGAGCATTTGGTTTGCTTCATTTTCTATTTTCATTTTCTAGAAAATCGCAGGCTGCGTTTGGTATGCTTGTTTTCCATTTTTATTTTTTTTTTTGTAGAAAATACGGTTTTCTGGAAAACGTGTTTGGTTTGTATTTTCCAACCTTGTTTTCCAGAAAAAGATATAGCGTTTTCTAGAAAACTAGAGAATGAAATAAAGTCATTTTCTAGAAAATGAGGGGGTGTTTGGTTTGCTCCATTTTCTATTTTCATTTTCTAGAAAATCGCATTTTCTCATTTTCTGGAAAATGACTTTATTTCATTCTCTAGTTTTCCAGAAAATGCTATATCTTTTTCTGGAAAACAAGGCTGGAAAATACAAACCAAACATGTTTTCTACAGAAAATGAAAATGGAAAACAAGCGTACCAAACGCAGCCTGAGATTTTCTGAAAAATGAAAATAGAAAATGGAGCAAACCAAACGCCCCCGCATTTTCTCATTTTCTGGAAAATGACTTTATTTCATTCTCTAATTTTTCAGAAACGCTATATCTTTTTCTGGAAAACAAGTCTAAAAAATACAAACCAAACACGTTTTCTGGAAAATCGCATTTTCTATGGAAAATGAAAACGGAAAATAAGCATATCAAACACGGCCTAAACCTCTTAGAAGAATTCCATATTCATTCCTTCTTAACTGCTACAATTATTTTCCTGTTACTAGAACTACATTTCATATTTCATATATACAGTTTTCTACTATTTTTCTTTAAACCTTTTGTTTCTAAAACTTTTCTCTACAATTGAACTCGCACTAATTACATTGTCATTAATTAACATAATATGATTTGTAAATAATTTATCTTGAACATCATTAATTAGTATATTTAGTACTAATGTCAAAAACAATTAGAAACCTAGAATTGACCCGCAACTATAGAAAAATCTTTAGTTACACTCATAGTACCTACAACACAAGTAAGAAAATTATCATATATATCTTTTTTCAAACCAATATAATTACTAGAAATTCTTTTCTTCTCTCAAATCCACCAGAATAGTTCTGTGTATATATATATATATATATAAGCAAAACCTTGTTTTCTCTCTTTCCATTAGTTGTCTTATAGCATCTATTGTTGATATTATGATTATAAAATTGATGATAAACACGATTGTCTCATGTATTATTCTCCTATCAATAACTCATTCCCAAAAGTTCCATAGTGTGATTTATCAACCAATACCCTTATAGTTGGAAGCAGATGCTATATTATAGTTAGAAACAGATTGTATATTCCTTTTATTCTGGTAGATAGTAAAAAATTTATCTCCAATATTCTGAGCATCTTCTTAATTCTGAAACTTTTATTCACCAACTTTATTAGCCAAATTATTATTTGATCTCCTAAACAATTACAAACTTCAATTAGTATCATCCAAACCTACAGTCTTACCTACTTTCATTTCCTTTGAAGCTTTTTTTATTCTCACTTAAAGGGCATGAAGTTCACAAATATAACAAAATGATATACACAATGAAGCTATGAAGATGTCTGCAAAAATTGATTGAGATCCTACTTAGGAATGATGAGGCATTCATGGGATGGGATTGCAAGATTCAAACGTAGGATTGTATGATGCTACAACGTAGGATTTTATGAAAACTAGGCTGGCCTTTATAAAATTATCATACAAAGGAACTTCGTATATCAAATATTCCAACTTTGAATTATTCTATTCTCATTAAACATATTCATGTAGTATGTATATAAATAATACAACATAATGTGAAAGTTTTGTATTTTTATTTCGAAAGTAGAAACTTTTAGAAGGTGAAAGACAATGAGAAGGGCTGCAAAAGGATTCTCAAATAATTGATACTTTTCTTCAATGACATAGTATGAGAATGATGGCCTATTTTTAGTGAGTGCCAAGCTTTGAAATCAGCATATGACTACCAGTATATCTCGATTATTCAAGAAGGGCGATGAAAACAGTAGCCTTGTGTTCCTTTAGCTGAGTTGACTCCTTAGTCAACTCATTGATGAGTCGATTGATACATTGCTAAGTTCAAGATCTCATTTGTCGAGTCGACTCAACTATCAATCAACTAGTAATTGCAAATCAAATTGATTAGGCTACTTCTAGGGCTTTCGTCCAGCCTAATCTAACCCACAATTTTCCAATATTACATGTACTCTCAAGCTCCTTGTTCCATAAATGATATCAATCAAGTTGGAGAATACCTTCACCATAACGTTTGTTTGAAATTTTATTTGTCTTGCAAAGCCTTTTGTCAACTTTGACCTACCAAAACTTCGTCTTAACAAGCATCTCGTCACCCTTGATCTGCTGGGGTTTTCTCTTGCCAGACGTTCAATCGCCCTTTCATTTGTCGAAGCTTTGTTTTGCTAGGCATCTTATCACCCTTAATGTGTCGGGACTTCTTATTGCTAGGCATTTGATCATCCTTGATTTGTTGAGACTTTCTCTTGCCGTGTGACCCGCTCATCTGTAGACTTGCCACAAAACTTATCAAATACAAGTTCTAACTTAACCCTTTGTCTAACATCATAACCGATTCAACCAACACAAAACTTGTCCTTAATTGTTTAACAACACAATGCCTATGGACAAGATCTCAAAGCCAAGCACCTAGAATACACCTAGAAAATTTTAATTGATTAAATTTATTATTTTCAATGGATTTCCTCTAAGTCATGTCTCTATCACATAGACTCTATGATGCATTAATATTCTCTCGCATATACAAATCCTTAAGACCATATCCATAAGAAATAATATCCTCACAACAATTATATTGTGTTGAATACTTCCAAAGATACTCTTAATTATAGGGATCGTGATTGATTTAGATTAGCTTGATTATAGAGATTAAGATTAATTGTAATTAATTATTGATAGGCATACCATAATTATAGGATCCTCTTTCCCTCCTTATGTACATAAATACCTACGTGTAAGTAGATTATTTGATATGAAATAGATCATCATTTCCTTTTCTACATATTTTATTTTGGTATTTGTGCAAGCTTAAGGCAAATAATTTCCTAAATCAAATGTCTATCTAAAGGTTTATGACTATAAGGAATTACAAGAAAAATACAACCCCCACAGGTGTGGCGCAATGGTAAAACACTCAGGGGAACAAATAAAAGGATTAGAATTCGAATCCCACTAGAAACAAATATTCTGGAGGTTGACCTCCGCATAAATTGTGTTTTAGATTTATCTGATAAAGGAACCCGGGAAAGGCCGTCTACCTCCAAGATTAATCGGGCTAAGCTCAGATACCTAGATTATCAAAAGAATATAAGAAAAATGCAACTCGGACAAATGCCTTCAAGAAGACGAAAGAAAATTATGATGTGTATTCATTCTAGGGGCAATATTGATCAAATATTGTATCAATTAGGCCTAAAAAATGCATTCTTGCATCATGATGTACAAAGAAACTTTACACGTAAATACTTCCTAAATTCAGTAGTGTAAGGACACCAAAAATTAACAACTGATCCAGATCATACTAAATATTTCTAGCATAATCAAAGTAAGATAATATAGATGGTATCACTATTACAAATGGTGATGAGAGAAAATCAATTAATTGAAGTCTCAATTCACATGTATTTCAGGTGAAATATCGGAGCAAGTAATAATACATGGGTATTGAGGTGGTTAGATTCTATCCTAAAGCAAATATGTTGTTGATCTAGTAAAAACAATCAAGAGGAAAAAGGCACAGCTGATTGAAATTATCACCTAGATGTAGAAAAGTTATTTTTCTCTCTTTACATAGTTGCCATGATGTTATCTTTAGTATGAAATGGTGAGTAGGCATATGGAGGATCCTCGTAAGAATAATGCAATATATGCCTATAAGATTTTTGAGATCTTAGAGAATTATCATGGATGAGATGTTTTTCTCTCAACGAGATAGTTTAAAGGTAGAATGTTATTTGGAAGATGATCATCATTCTATTAGTGGCTAGTGTACCATTTTCGTGCAGTTCCTTGGTTATTGATGAAGTAGAAGCAAGCAGTGAAGCCATAGTTATTTAAGGCATGAGGTATCTAAAAATGCATAGGTTGTGGGGGCCTGAGGTGCTAAGCGCAAGGTAAGGTGCACACCTTACTGAAATAAGGCGCCTTGGGTATAAATTTATACAATTCAAATATATGTGGGAAATTTCTACCAAAATATTTCCCTAACAAAATTATAATGCATAAACTATTAAACCATAACGTAAATATAAAATTCACTAACATTCAAATATTGAAATAATTTAACTTCATAATCAAAATGAAACTTCAAATATTGAAGAGTCATGCAGATAGAAATAAGTTTGAAAGGGAGGTTGATGTTCATTTTCTATAGGAAAGGAAGAGTCAAGAAAAATGTGTTGCATGCAACCTAATTAATGGTTGATATTTACTTTCTAAGGGAGAGAAAGAGTCACGCAAAAAAAAAGAAAAAAGTGAAGCATACATACAACCTAATTAAAGATTGATGTTCATATTCTAGGGGAGAGGAAGAGTCGCACTAGAAAAATGTGCAACATGCATGCAACTTAATTAATGTAAAGGTAAATAAAGATATGGGTTGGGCTTTAAAAAAAACACTTCAATAAGGCGAGGGAAATCGCGCCTGAAGCACGCCTTAACCTCTCAAAAGGTAAGTGCTTAAGAGCACTTTTAAGTATTGCGCTTGGTTAGTGACCCAGGCGCAAATGGCTTGCCTGGCTATGCCTTGCACCTAGGCACAGCCAAGCATGCGCTTTTCACAACTATGAGTGAAGCTGCACCATAGTGATGAAGCAAAATACAAAATTATGAGTTTATGACTCAAGATATTTGTGATTTACTCTTATTAAAATGATTTCTTACTGAGATACAATTCTTTTCATAAACACACTTATTTTGTAATAATATGCTTGCTAAGAGATTGTTAAAATCTAGTTTTATATGACATAACTAAGGTATCTTCAATAGACGCTTTTTCCAAGCTTTTTTCTTTATGAAAGTCGTGTCAAAAACTTGTACACCATTATGGCTAGGATTTTAATTTTTGATAACTTTGGCTGGGTTCGATATTTTGAACCAGGTATTTGACAGACGGCGGGCCCATTGTTAAAAAATAATAATAATTTTTTACATGATTTAGCCGTTTGCAGCGTCTTCAAAATTTTCTTGTCTTTTTTTTTTGGAAGAACTAGCCAACGCAAAGTTCACGCAATTGTCTTGATGTTCCATATTAGGGATGACAATTTCCTCCGAATTCGATGGGGAATTTGACATCTAATCCAAACGGAGAAGGATATGGAGGACATTTTAAGACCCGATTATCGGGTATTCTGGTATAGGTAATTTCGGATATAGGTATGGAGGCTGATGTGGTAAAATCCTATCCATACCCTACCCGATACCCGATATATATATATATATATATATATACACCTCTTTTTTTTATTGGGAAAGAAAAAACTTTAGCCCACTTCCCGCCTTGGAAAAAAACTTAATTTGTCTCTTTATCCGGTTACCAATACGTATCTCATCTTCTTTTCCACGAGAAATACTCACTCGATCGAAGGAACATGAGACGAGGAAGAGAAGACAAGTATATTGAGTTAATTTTTTTTTTAAAAAAGAGAATAGTAGGTAATAATAGGATGATGGGTAGGATATGGGCACCCGATCCTCTGACGGGTATGGGGATGGGTATGAAAGTTACATACCCGATGGGTATGGGAATGGGGATGGATATAATAAATGGGGATAGGTTACGGAGGATATAGAAGCATACGAAATCCTACCCATTGTCATCCTTATTCCTTATTCTCTGGTTCTGATAGGGTCCAAGAGAAATTACATGGAGAATTCTAAAAAAGAGAGGTGCTAGCGTAATATATATTGAACTAATTAAGGATATGTATGAAGATGTAACGACCAAAGTGAAAACTTCAAACAAATTAACTGAAATATTTCTAATAAAGATAGGGTTACATCAAGAATCAGCTCTAATCCCTATCTTTTTACACTAATCATGGATGAAATCACTCGACACATTCAAGATACAGTACCATGGTATATGTTGTTTGCAAATGATATTGTTTTGATAGACGAGACACGTGAAGGAGTAAATGCTAAACTAGAATCTTGGCAAAAAAATACTAGAAGTGAAAGGTTTTAGACTTAGTAAAGACATAATATATGAAATTTAAGTTTAGTGATATTAGACGAGACAATTGTTAAGATATAAGATGACGAGTTGTCTAGAACTAAGAGCTTTAAGTATTTAGGATCATTTTTGCAAAATGATAAAGGGATTGAGAGAGATGTCTTATATAAAATACAAGCAAGATGGTTGAAATGGAGGTTAGCGTCGGTGTTTTATGTGATCGTAAAGTACCTCTAAAGAAAAATTCTACAAAATGACGGCATATAAGCATGAAATAAAAGTTGCAGAGATGAGGATGTTAAGGTGAATGTGTGGACATACGAGGATGGATAGAATAAGAAATAAGAGCATTAGAGAGAAAGTTTGAGTTGCATCTATTGATGAAAAACTTCATTTAAGATGGTATGGGCATATAGTTTGACGACCAATAAATGTTCCAGTTAGGCGATGTGAAACTATACACACAGAAGAGGAAGGCCAAAAAAAAAATTTTGGTTAGCAACAATAAAATAAGATAAAATTTATTTAAATATAGATGATGATATAACAAGGGGGAGAGCTAATGGCATAGAAAGATCCATATAGTCAACCCTACCTAGTGGGATAAGACTTGATTGTTATTGTTGTTCTATACATTCCCCAATTTCCTCTAAATTTTCAAAGTTCTCAAAACTTTCTGACTCCTTCGAGTAATGTCCCTCAGCCTCCATTTTGTATGTACCCTCCCGAATATTGGCAGTCTCTAGCAAGCCAATTCGTAATGTCACCACCTTCTTATAGAATTTATTCTCCACAACCATCATTCATGCTCTCGGACGAATCAAAGAGGGCTAGCATAGACGTATCCGAGACTGACAAAAAATCAATAACACCATCTGAGATTCCAAATTTGGGCAATGAAGCGAGTTTGGGTGTGTATGACACTAAATGAGCAAAGTGGTTAATGGATGAAGAGATATACCTTGCAAAGGCATGGATCAATATTATCACCAATTCAATCATCAGTATTAACAAAAAAGGAACAAACTTTCTAGAAAAGAATAGCGGATTACTACAAGTATCGGCCTGATGAATTTGTGGAGTGACCTTGGGCGAAGTTAAAATCACATTTCTATAGGCTCGGTCGGATGGTGAATGAATTTACTGTCATATGCAATTTTTTATATATATTGTGAACACAGGTGGAGCGATGAGGATTTGCTCATGAGAGTACATAAAATATGGCAAGAAAATCATTCCATCAAGTCCTTCAACTATAAACATGTTTGGCGAGTTCTCGGAGATTGTGAGAAATATACTCAACAAAAAGTCAGTTATGATGCTAACAAACAATCCAAGACCTCAGAATCAAGGGGGCGCACATTCTCATCTAATTTGGATGCTCCTATTGACGTGAATGATTGTGAAGTCTGTACTAATCCAATGGGGCAAAAGGCAGCGAAAAGGAAGAGCAAATCCAAAACTCGACATTGATAACATGCAATTCGATAATAGGTGATAAAAATGAAAGAATTACAAAGAGAGTGAATTGAAATGCAAAAGCACGGGATGATAATGAAGAAGTATGAAATTTTGATGAAGGATACTAGTGAAATGATCGAAGATTAGCTTAAGTTACATTCTAAATTTTGTGAAAAATTTAAAAAGAGACATGGTATGTAGTGGATGTTTTTGAGTTGATCTTTATAAAATTTGTTATTTTTTATTTCATTTTTATCTATATTAATATTATTTGTATTGAAATGAGTTCCCTAAAATGAGGAGAAATAATTTGGATCTGCACTTGTTGTTGATTAGGGTATCATTGTTTGATGCACATATTTGATTTAAACTTTTGACAAAATCCCGTGAGCATCAGGAAAAAAAAAGTGAATGTTGGGTGAGCTCGAGGATATTATCCTCAAATAAAGAGTCGGTTAAAAATAGTCATTACAAACTAGCTGTTATAAAATTGGTTGTAATAAAACTAGCCGGTTTTAAAATAGTCATTACAAATTAGATGTTATAAAAATAGTCATTACAAACTAGTCGTTATATAACTAATGGTTATAAATGCTTCTATACATTCATGTCTAGGAATTCTATTCTCCGCAATTAGTGGAGAAATTTTTTGGTGGATTCAGATAATGACGATCAAATGATGTTGATGCTACTTGAGCATGAGGAAATGAAACTTCTAGCAGCTCAAAGTTCTTCCGGCGAAACTCATAAAAGGTATTTAAATCGAGATCATGAAGTCAACTCTTAAATGATTACTTCTCTGATCAGCCGGTATATCGCGATGAAGAATTCCTATGACAATTTCAGATGAGAAGAGGGTTATTCTTTAGCATAGTCAATGTATTGCGAAATCATTCAGAATATTTTGAATCAAGGGTTGATGCAGCAGGAAGACGTGATTTGTTACCCCTTTAGAAATGCACGGTCGCTATATGTTAATTAGCGTATGGAAGCCCTGCCAACATTTGTGATGAGTACCTACGAATAGGCGAAACAACTGCTTCAGATTGTTCGGTCAACTTCTATCGGTGTGTGATTGAAGTATTTGACCCATTAACAAATATTTGAGGTTTAAAAAAAAATATGTTTGTAGGGAGGATTTTTTATAGTGGAGAAACGGGTGTGGTTTTTTACTTTTGATGTGGCACATAGAAAACATAAAAAACCACACTTTTGAGGTTCTTTCATTAGAGATGCCCTAAGCATATTGAGCTTGCCACTTTATCAAGGAAAACTATAAAGTTGATTGTTAATGTTCTAATTAAAGGTCGAAGTAGTATGTATTATGTTTTACTTCTATTTTATCATAGATGAGTTTAGAATATACTTTGGAACTATTTTAGAGTTAGTGTCCTTGCGATATAAAAGACCCAATCCACTATAACAACAAACGGAAACAGATACATAAAAAAGAAGACTGGTTAACCCTATTGTTCTTCTTTCACCAATTTATTTTAGATACAAGGTGGCAAGGCGATTCGCTCGCCCTAACACCCCTGCCAATCCGTCCCGGGCCAACACGGAGGAGGTAAATTACGGGGCTATTAGTCCGGATGTTGTGGCTAGCATGTGGGGGGAGCGGGCACACTGGCTTTGCCAGGTTCATCATTCTTAGATCAAATTCGCAACTAACAGAAATGTTTTTCTCATTAGACTATGCGAGTTAAAGTTAAAGGCAAGATTGAACTTGGTGAGAATTATTTTCTTATGTTCCATCTATTTTCTCCATTTAGCATGGATATAATGTGACCAGAAACAGGAACATCAGACTAACATCAAAGTCATCTCTGGATCGTCAAAAAAAAAAAAATTAACAGACAGAGAAATCGCAAGGGAAAGGAACTCACGTTGAGGATGTGGGTGATGCCTAGGGCTTTGAGGATCTCCCCACGAGAGGCGTTGTCGTAGCTACCAAGGTAGAGGAAATCCTTAAGTATCTCAGATGGGAAGGCGCTGCTCTGCTGTATGGTGCGCTCGTAGGCTGCGGGGACCCGGTGGCCACAGATGTTACATACCTCGCCCTCCTCGTATTTGTGGTAATGCCCACAGACTTCGCAGGGGTTCTCCCTCTCCCTCTTCCTCATCAGGCGGCGATCCGATTCCGATCAACTTCCAATAACAAGAAGAGTATCGTTTAGATCTCAGAAGAAAAGGAAGAAGAGAAGGGTGGCGATGGATCCAGAAGAAAGAAGATCGAACTTGCTGATGGTAAAGAGGGAGTGAGAAGGTTTCTGATTATCTCTTCCGTTCTGCTGCGGGTCGAGAAGATGACTACGGTACGCTAAATCCTTAATTATATTCTCCTTTTATTTATTACTTTTGTGATTTATCTTCTCTCGCTGAATTGTGCTGTAGTAGAGTGGAATTAGAAAATATATATATAGGATGAATTAAGTAATATCTAATTTGTATCCATTGTCAAGATAAATTAAGAAACATAATTAAAAGCCCAACATCTTGTGACGAAGTTTTTCGTGGATAGCCGGGATAAATTAGAAAGGATAGTTAGACGTTCAACATCCGATTTTTTCAACCTCGGACGATTAATTCGGTCCCATAAAAATTTTCAATCGACCGTCAAGGTAAATCGAGAAACACTCACAGTGGACTCTAGAATCCAGCTCCAAGTTTGCGACTCATTTAAGAAAATTCTCAGATACCGTAGCTGAGATCGAACCTGATGCTGGATATGACTAGTTACCCTGCACCATAACCCCCGAGACAAATAGAGTTGAATTAGAGTAAGAGGGTAGAGTATCATGATTACACCCTCCAACATGCTACGATATATTATTGAGGGTTTTTCTCCTTAATAGGTAGCGGATCTGAAAACGTTAGTTGTCAGGCAAGGTTTCACGTGCATTTCTCTAATTTATCTTGGTTGTTGATAAAAATTTTCGTGAAGTCAAATTGATCATTTTCAATATTAGTGGATTCGAAAAATTAAATACTTATATTATCAAATTAGAATTAAAATTATTTAATAAGAGTTAACTACACTTTAAAAATAATTGCTTTAAGTTTTTTCTATTTTTAAACTTTATTTTTTTATTATTAAAAATGTGTTTTTCATCCCTAAGTTGACCTTTTTATGAAGTTTATTAAATTATCAAATCATTGTTTTAAAACAAATAAAACTACATTTTAAAATATGTTTTCTCAAATCTATCCTCCGATTCCTACCTAATAAAATTTTTAAATTAATCATTTGTCATTCATTCGTACTCTAATAAAATAATTGAATAGATGTCAAATGTAGAATTAGATCGTATTTGATTCGTATAAAGATGTTATTGTTAATAAATTTGGGATCCATTTTTAATAGATACGGTGGCATAAAAACAATTTACTCATCCTAGTATCCTTATTAATTTGTCCAAGATTAATATAAAGATGATAAATTAAAAAAATTACTAATTCAGATATTATGATTAACATATGTAAAGTGTAGATAAGGCTGGACTTTACTGGGTTTCATCCCAGTGCAGTCTAGCAAGCAGCAGCCTAGCAATATTTGACTTCAACTTTTTTATGGCATGGATAAGGATGGCTTTGCTGGGCTACAGCCCAGTGCAACCCGACAAAAAGCCCAATAATTGTAGGTCTTTGTCTGTTTAAATATGACATTGATTTAAGAATAAAATGACACATGTTTAAATATGATATAATTAGTTTAAAAATAAATATAGCACCGGTTTAAGCTCAACTTTTTTTAGCACAGGACACTTGAACATACTGACTCTAGATTTTGATTGTCTCCAAATAAATTTGAAAAGCAAACTTCTCGTCCAATAAAATTAACTTGTGATCGTAGTGGGCCATGATTTAATGGGCTTTAATCGTGTCCGACGTTAGGTTAAAATCCGAGGTCTCAGAAGAGAGCGCAAGAATAGATGGCATCGGCGGGGGATATCATCTTCAAAGGGTTGACGGGGGCGCTGATGGCGACGACGCTCTACTTGACAGCTACCTTCTCCGTCAACCTCTATCGGGGCATCTCTTGGCACAATGCTCAATCCGTCAGTTCCTCATCTTCCTCTTTATTTTACGCTTGGTTTCTTCATTCGATCAATAGCGGTTTGAATTTGCTACAGTTGTTTTCGATTACCTAAGCTTTAAGAGTTTGTTTTGGATAATTGAGAAATGAATTAGATTTGCCAGAGTTTTACTCTTCGGTGGAGAATTGCATTTATGTTAGGGTTTACATCACTCTGAGGAGTCGCAAAAGATCCATCTTTTATGTCTTTAGCTTGACATTCTAGGTCTAAATAATTGAAGATAAATCAGTAATGAATTATAACTGTACTCAAAGCTTCCCCATCAAGTCATATTTCTATAATTAGTTTACATCCAGATACTGAATTTATTGCTTTGAGTATTTTTTGGTCAATAGTTGAGTTCCAGGTGTTAGAATAAATCTGATAGCTCTTATGCCAGTTAGGGATTCGATAATTTTTTGTATATTAGGAACATAACAAATACGGATTTGTAGAAGATAAATACATAGAACAAGAAGATAAAGACACAAAAGAAGAAGAAACAACATCAAACAAGATACATGAATTTTGCATGGTTTGGCAAGTTCACCTATGTACACAACTGCACAAAGAGATTTTGTTTGTCTCCCCATTGCCACATATTACACGACCAATATTTCTCATGCTGAAACTGCTACTCACTGTGTGATGGTTTGCCTCTTATTTTATATGCTAAGGTGCTTAGAGCATGTAGTTTCATTGCTATTAGATTCCTATGATATCAGTTTACAAGCCTAGAAGCCTGGAATGGTAAGTTTGGGTTAAGAACATCATGATGGGTTGGTAAACATATGGTTTGCAGAACAGCACCTCCAACTCAATAACATTTGGTTAAGGTGAAAGGTTTGGAAGTGTTATCAACTTCCTCTAGAACTTCTGTAGAGAACTTTTTGGGTCGAGTCAAGGGTGTAGCCCTTGTACCCTTAGTAAGTGCACGTTGTCCCTTTACACCTATATCTTCTTTGGGAGATGACCCCTGATAACTTGCACAGTGCATTCATCTGGTTTCAGATCTTCACTAGAAAAATTGGTTTTACTAGTATAATTAGCAAATTTTTTTTCTTTCAATGCTGAGGCTAGAGAGTAAAATAACTTATTATTTTGACTTTTCTTCCAATTGGTTTAGTTAATATTTAAAATGTTCTAGTGAAATAACTTGTTATTTTGATATTTCTTCCAATTGATTTAGTTAGTATTTAAAATGTGTTCAATGCAACTCAGACTTGGAGCTGTTTAAATCATCATGCATTATCTTAAGCAAGGGGCTTTATTCCTGTATGACTATATAAACAACTGAAGCGAGGTTTCCTTGATCTTATAAATAAATGTTTGTCATGAATAGCTTAAAAAATTGAGAGAGTTGACCAATTAACTTGTTAAGTCCAAATATTCACCCAAAGTACTTAATTCTAACTTAAAGAATAACTCACTCATATAAGCTTATAAAGCTGCTTTATTAGATTGCAACTCACCATGTGAAATTACATCGAAGTGTTACAATTTTTTAGGTTAAGGATTGACATCCACTCATAGGTTAGAATCATCATAATCATGGTGTAGGTCCAATGGTGGCTACACATTCACATAGACTACTCTTTCCAACACCAAATTGATGCAGGAGGATTCGAATATTTTATTACTATTTTTTTATAATTATTTTTTTGTAATTTTTTATATTTTAGGTATTTTTGGTAATTTTTATCTTTTATATTTTTAGATTTGAGTTTATTTAGGGATTTTAGGGTTGTGAGCCTTTTTCCTTTCTATTAGGATTTTTTTCCTTTCTTTACATCTTAGGGTTTACACCCTGTTTGGAAACCTTTTAATTAAGGAATTGGAATTCAATTCCGGTCGGAATTGAATTTCATTCGGAATTGAATTCCAATTCTCATGTTTGGAATGAATTAGTAAACAACAGAATTGAATTGAATTCTCATGTTTGAAATCAATTGTTATATTTTTACCATTTTATCCTTCAAGCAAAATGAAGATCATCAAGCAAAATGAAGGATAAAATTCTTCTTTGTTTAGCTTCAATGTGCAGCAGTCCGAAACGGCGTTGAGCAGCGAGCAGGGTTGTAGCAGTCCGAAAAGGTGCTGATTTGTTTTATTAAGAAGGGCGAATTAGTAATTTAAAATTTGGAAGGGAATTCCCTTCTCAAATCAGACCCAAAGAGGTCTGATTTATTTTGGGGTGTGTGAAAGGAATTGGAATTGAATTCCTTTCCAATTCCTTCCTAAAAATTGCTACCAAAGGAGGGAATTGAATTCCAATTCCCAAAGAAATTCCAATTCCTTCCTTTTTAAACAGGGTGTAGAGTTTATATAAATAATTGTTTAGTTGATGTTTTTGATTTAATAATATATTCGACAGTGTAGTTTATTTTTCAATTTCTTGGTATTCCTCTTCAAATCAACATATTGTAAAAGATTGTTTTCGTTTTCGTTTTCGTGTGTGAATCAATGGATTCAATAGCCCCAGGATAATCAATATCCCGCCTGACGTTAGTTGGTATTAGAGTTCTAGATCTCATGGATGGCCGCCGTGGTCGTGGTTGTGATCGTGGCATTAAAGTTTCCGCCGAGGAAGCTTCGCACCATGATCATAACACCCAAAACGAGATACTTGAAGATCTAGACAAGCCACAAAGTTATCCTAGCCTGATCTTGAAGATCGTGAGATACGTGGTCGAGGTTGTGATAGACATATTCTGACCGAGGAAGCTCACACTGTGATTGTAGTACCCGAGATCTTAAAAGTCATAAGTTCTTTTATTTTAATTTGTATATTTTTTTTTGAAAAGATATGGATGATAAGATCGAAATATAAGGTGATCATATTTATGACGATGATGAAGTTGTCGATGAAGTTGGATCTCCCCTTGGTGTTTTTCTCCTCCGAAACCACGAAGGGAGAATTGATAAGCTTGGATCAATACGTCGAAAATGTGGGTGAAAACTAAAATGCTATATATTACTTGGCAACACACAACCTTAAAAGTGTCAAGACTGTCCCATTCCTGGAAAAGCTTGTCCAAAAGGATATTGAAGTACTATATCTTGTGGAACCCATTGATGAAGTTGTCATACAAAATCTCCAGACATACAAAGAAAAGAAGTTTGTTGACATCAGCAAAGAAGATCTAGAATTAGGAGATGAAGATTAGGTGTAGGAAAGAGAAGAAAAGCAAGAGTACATCTTCTCGTGACCGGATGAACAACAGCTTGGTGACAAGGTAGCAAAAGTCCAGATTTCTAAAAGGCCTAGCTCCTCACCTTGTGTGCTTGTTTCTGGTAAGTTTGGTTGGTCAGCAAGCATGGAAAGACTAATGAAAGCAGAGGCACTCGGTGACGCATCGAGCTTTGAGTTCATGCTAGGGCAAAGAATTTTAGAAATCAATCCTGATCATTCCATCGTGAAAGATTTGAATGCTGCCTGCAAGAATGACCCAAGCAGTGCAGAAGCAAAGAGGGCCGCAGATTTACTATACAATACAACACTAATATCCAAAGGTCTTCTCAAAAAGTATGGTCCCGACATAGTTCTTGATACCCCAATCATTGAGGCTGGTTTTGCAGGGATCGGTGTTGGTACTGCTTACTATGGCATTCGACCTGTTGTGGAGTTCATGAATTTTAACTTCTCTTTGTAGGCAATTGATCATATTATCAATTCTGCTGCAAAATTAAACTACATGTCCGCAGGCCGGATATCTATTCCTATAGTATTTAGAGAACCAAATGGTACTGCTGCCGCCTGCCGGTGTTGTTGCTCAACACTCAGAGTGTTTTGTAGAATGGCATGCCCATGTTCCTAGTTTAAATGATTTAGTAGATGAATCAACCTTTAGAAGACAAGGACCAAATAAAGTTACTCTAGCACATATCTGTCCACAACAAACGATTGTCAATTTGATATCAGATGATCTTTCGCTTAGGCTACGAGAACGAGACGGATGCAGAATGATCTGAAGATTTTTATTACTATTTTTGGTAATTATTATTTTTTAAATAATTTTTTAGTTTTTTAATATTTTAGATATTTTTGATAATTTTTATTTTTATATTTTTGATTTAAATCCCTTTAGGGATTTTAGAATTGTGAGTCTTTTCCTTTATGTTAAGATTTCTTTCCTTTCTTTACATCTAAAGATTTGGAGTTTATATAAACAATTGTTTAGTTGATGTTTAAGAGAAGTTTTTGATTTAATAATATTTTCGACAGTGCTATTTATTTTCTTATTTTCTAGTATTCCATTTCAAATCAACATATTATAAAAGATTGTTTCCGGTATACCTACGTAAATCAATAGATTCAATAGCTTTCAAGATAATTTCTATCCGTCCGATGTCAGTATTGATGGAGACCAACATAGGAGGACTTAATCTTCAACAGGTCATAACTTTTGACTCGGATATCAGATCAAGACTCTGTTTGTACCACGCGTAGCTCTTTCAAATATCACCAAGTTTCGAATTCGAAAATTACTATTAGGACCTTTTCGTGAGATTCGAATATCTTTTTTACTATTTTTGGTCATTTTTATTTTTTTAAGGTATTTAGGATATTTTTGGTATGTCAGGTATTTATGGGTTAAAGTTTGTCTATATAAGCATCTTGTTTAGCTCTTTGAGGGATTATTTTGATTATTGAATAAACATTCCTTTTTGGTAAAATCTAGAGACGACGGCTTTCTCTTCGTTTGTTTTCGAATTCTCTTGTTTTCTCCATAATCCTTTTTCTCCTCAGCCCCAAGATAATTGTTATCCCATCTAGTATCAGTTACTTCGTTTTGGTTTTGAATTCTCTTGTTTTCTCCACAAATCTTCTTTCTCCTCGGTCCTCAAGATAATCGTTATCCCGCATGACATCAGTTGGTATCAGAGTCATGAATAGTGTGGCCTTGAACAAAGGAGATAGGGGCTACTAGAGGAGTGAATTTTAAGCGAAAAGTCCAAGCAGGTCACGGGTAATCGGATGTATGGCGAAAATCCTAGTGGAGTGAACCATAGGTCAAGGATGACCAGATGCTTGACGGAAATTCCAAGGGAGTGAACCCTAGGTGGTGAAAAAGTCTTAGAGAAGAGGAGTGACATCGATTGACCGAATACTTGAGGGGAGGCCCGGAGCAAGTCAATAGTGACCAGATACTTGAGGGGAGGCCCGGAGTAGGTCAAAGGTGATCGGATACTTGAGGGGAGGCTCACACCATGAGAATAATGGTGGTCTTTCATTTGAAGAGAGGATTGTTGGGAATACAATCAAAGTTTCACATTGAAAATACATGAAAAAGATCATGGATTTATAAGATGAAAGATATCTCCATTGGTATTAGACTTTTTGGATAGATTCCAAAAATAAATTCATGAGGTGATTGCACTCACCCTAGGTGTCTCTCACAGTCTTTTCCCAAATTATGTGAAGGGAGGTAAGTCACTAGGTCAACTTATAGTTGACCGCCAAGTGGCTAGGTGGTGAGAGGAAAATAAATCCACAAGGGCTTAGCCCTAAAGTGAATAATATCATATTATTATGGTGATATGTGAATTATTTTGATCTTAAGATGTGATCTCGGGGTTTCTATGGATAGAATATTTTTTCAATCCTTATTCAATGGATTGTTGAAGGAAGGTGATATTCTAGGATTATTACGGGCAGGAGTTCGATGGACAACATCTGTATTTGCTCATGCTCAAAGGGAAAGCGTAGATTTTTTCTTCTCACAGAACTCCTACATTGGCTATGACACAAGGCGAAATGCTCGCCCTCAGCGCCCTTGCCAGCCTGCCCCAAGACTATCATGGAGGAGGTAAATCACGGTGATTGAGAAGGCAAGAGGTTGGGGGAGAGGATTTTTACACAGGGTGTAGGGATTTACGCTCCTCCAGTCCCGTGGCTCGAACCTAAGACCTTCTAGTGACAATCTACCAACCCCTTACCATCTCAGCTATGTCCGTGGGGGCTCCTACATTGGCTACGAGGTTCTACATAAGCTTGCTATTCCACAAGCCTAGACAATACTCGCAGACCAGATATCCTGAAGGTATTCCGCTGGATGTAGTTTATGTTCATCAATCAGTGTTTGGAATGTTAGATGCTGCCATTGAAGATGATGTAGAACATGGAACTGGATTGATGTACTTTCAGTTCTACGACCATATGTTGGTGGGCAGGATGTTCTAAAAATTGTCACTCTGTTCATCTTTGCAGAGAGCAACTAAGTCTTCACAAGCAATTATACTGGGTGAATCTTGTGTTTTTAGCAGCATCTTTGTCAAGGATCTCTTTGAGCGAGTGGAAAACGAAATGGACCTGTTCACGAAGTTCATCGAGCCGGTGGAGAAGTACTTGAGGGGTGCGAAGATGGACAAGAACAGTGTCCACGATATTGTGCTCATCGACGGATCAACGAGGATTCCCAAAGTTCAACAACTACTAGTATATTTTATCGATTTGGTGTTAGATGATCTTTCTCCTAGGCTACTATCCGATATTACTCCAAGCTAGAGGATGAATTCTTTTTAACCTGGAGCCATTGATGCAAAAGGATTCGATGAATCTTTTTTGTTATTTTTAGTAAATTATTCTATTTTGATAATTTCGAATTTTTGATATTTTTTTTATCTTTTGCATTTTATGATTTTGAGTCGGTTTAAAATTTTTAAGATTCGAGTACGTGAAGATTTTTTTTCTATTAGGAATTTTCCTTTCTATTATAATTTCTTTCTTTTTATTTATGCATCTTAGGATTTTAAGTCTATTTAAACAATTGTTTAGGTTGATGTTAGATAGAAGTTTTTGGGTTTAATAATATTATTCCGCAGAGTTGTTTATTTTTCTATTTCTTGATATTTCTCTTTGAATCAACAAGTTGTAGAAGATTATTTTTGGTATTCGTGCGCGAATCAACGAATTCAATAGTTCGCAGATAATTGCTATCCGCTCAGCATCAGTTGGTATAGCGATTATATTACGGGCGAGATAGTGATTATCTTGCAGGCTATTGAATCCATTGATTCATGCACGAATACCGAAAGTAATCTTCTACAACTTGTTGATTCGAAGAGGAATACCAGAAAATTAAAAAATAAACAGCACTGTCAAAAATATTATTAAAACCAAAACTTCTCTTAAACATCAATTAAATAATTGTTTATATAAACTCCAAATCCTAAAATGTAAAGAAAAAAAAAGAAATCTTAATAGAAAAGAAAATGATTTACAATCCTAAAATCCCTAAATGGAATCAAATTTAAAAATACAATAGATAGGAAATATATAAAAAACTCAAAAATTATAAAAAATAATAATTATCAAAAATAGTAATAAACATTTTCGAATCCTCCTCACAAACCATACATTGGATTCCCTCGCAATTCACATAGCAATTTTCACAACTTGGCTTCATTAAGAGAACTAACCCATTAACTTAGTGGATCCCACCACCAGCTCAAATGAGCAAATAGAAGTTAATATGATCTTGCTTGTCCAAGCTTTTAAAACTCCTTTGTTAGATCGCAAGCTATTATATTACATTAAATTAAGGTTTCGTGGTTTAGTCTATCCGTCTTTCCAAACTTTTATAAAGACGTAACTTAGGTGCATTATGCTTTGCATTTGTGTAATAATCTTCACAATGCTAAGAAAACAGTTCATCCATCGTCTTCTTACCTTTTCTGATATTGAATGGCTGCATTGTAATTTTAATTATTCTCTTTTTTATTGTCGTCTTCTTAGTTTTCTTCAATATTTTAACTTTACATTGAGATTTTGGTAGATGAATTATTAACTCATTGCTTTAGTCTTTTTTAGCTAAGAGGATATGACATGGCTAAGATACAAATATTCAAATGAATGTGTTAGTTCTTAAAAATTTAAATAAATTATATTACATGTGAATGGTTCGTAAACCAGAATAAAACATTAAAAAATATAATATATTCAAAATTTACGCAAACATTTCATACTAATGCAATTCTTTGCAGTTGTGAATGATAACGGGAGACTGATAAACATGCTAAAACCAATTTGAAAGATTTGAATTTTACAAGTAATAGTCTTGAATATCTCTAGTAATTTAGCCATCATCATTGTGCACTGTGTTAATAATACTATGCATGAAAGTTACCGGTATCGATTGAAATCATACCTAGTCTTTTAATTTGCAGAAGTTGGAGAAAGAAAAATATGAAGAATGAAGCGGACAGGAAGACTATCTGCTATTCGATTCAGAATATTTGTTAGTAGGATAATAGTCGATATATCCTATTCCTATATTAGTTTGTTATAGTTGGTGGTCTTGAAGCTTAAACACAAAAGACAGATATCAGCATGAGATTCTCTTTTGCAAGTGTTTTTTTTTATCTGAATGGACGTGTAACCTTGTTTTCTATGTTATAAGAATCGTCATGAATGTTTGAAGGAAAAATTGCATTTGAGCTATTATTCTGGTTCAAGATTTGCAACGGAATACGAAGTGCTAGGTGACATATTATTACAACCACTCGTCGTCGTTGATTATACATCATTTCACGGCTCCTTACACGCCTCGCATTCCATCACTAGAAACAAAAGTTTATTTAGTTTTCTTGTTCGATTGAAAAGAAAAATAGAGTTGTACAACACTCTCGTCGTTGATTATACATCATTCCACGACTCCTTACACCGTTACACTCCTCGCATGCCATGTCATTAGAAATAAAAGTTTGTTGTCCGATTAATTTTAAGATAAACAATCCGATTTCATATTGCATCTATCAAGTAAATTTAAGAAATATGCTTGCTCTTTCATATTGCATCTATCAAGTAAATTTAAGAAATATGCTTGCTCTTGACGTTGCGTGCCAGCTTCATTGATAGTTTAATCATCATAAGTATGGCCTCCGTGAGAATTGAAAGTTAATTATTTAGAAAATACATTCTATTTTTGGTCAGATATGATAACGATTATCCTGTCAGTTAATGAGAAGAAAGATTGAAGGAGAAAATACATTCTATTTTTGGCGTCAGATATGATAACGATTATCCTGTCAGTTAATGAGAAGAAAAATTGAAGGAGAAAATAAGAAGAGAAATCTGTCGAAAATAAAGAGGAATTCATCATCTCTAAGTTTGCTAAAAAAAAATTATTAAGAATAGAGGATAATTCCTCGAACAGCTAAATATGATATTGAAAAATGATATGCAGCGAAAATTATCAACGAGAAACCTAACGGGAATGATGTGACACTCCAATTGCAGCGATCCTCGACGAGTTTATCGTGCCCCCCAGGGTATAGTTTGGTTCGGGACGGCGGTCAGCCGTCGTCGGTGTCCAAGCAGCAATCGGATGTGCACAAAAAAGTTTCGCGTCATTTCCGTGGGCTTCTCGTTGAAAATTCTCGCTGCGTATCATTGCTCTATGATATTTATATATACAAATTCTAATTCATTAATATCCATCATATTAAAAATACACTAAATACCATAAAAATAAAAATTACTAAAAATAGAAAAAAAATATTCAGATATCTTCCGAAAATGTCTTAAACGGTAATTTTTTCCTCAAAATTTGACAATCATGGGTCCTCATAATAAAGTAGATCTCTAAATTATGCATGCATGAACATAACCAAAATCTAATTCTGAATTCTGAGTCAAGAGTTATGATTTATTGAAAATTAAATATGCTGATGTTGGTTCTACATCAGTCTCTTACCATCACATTAAACCCTAGAGTAAACCCTAAACCCCTAAATCTTAACAAACAAAGATGAATTCTCGTAAGCAAGAGAGCAACCCAAAGGGGTATAGGGTCGTACAAACTTGTAATCCAAACTTCCTTTGATATGCACTACTGAGTGATCGAATATATATATTAATTATGTTGTAGCTAAGACAACCTTCACATGATGTTGAATCGGTTAGAATGTGACATTCAATTCCCAACTTGGTATAATCATCAATTGTTACAATATCTTATAGCTAAAGCACAATTTAAAAGTAATTTTTAATGATCAAATTAATTAGTTTCTATGGCATTCAACCCATTTTGGGAATTGTTGGACGATCTAAAATTAACTAAATTAAATGCACATTTACAATTTACTGACAAATCAAAATTTAGCGAGTTTACTAATTAAAATTAACTAAAAGTCATTTTTCGTTTCACCATAAATTATATTTGATTAATACAGAGAGATTCAATTCGAACATTTACTAATATCAAGGGCCTATCTGATTAATTGTCGGAAGACTTTTATTTAAGCACGGCACTGTCCTCTGCTTTTAGTATCTGAGACAGAACGATGGCTATTGCCATGGAAGGAGGAGGCGAAGAGTTGTTAATGGAGGGGATCCCTCATGTCCTCATGGTCTCCTTCGCCGGTCAAGGTCACCTCAACCCGCTGCTCCGCCTCGCCAAGCGCATCGCCGCCAAGGGTCTCCTCGTCACCCTCTGTTCCACCCACGACATCCGCCACCGCATGGTCAATTCCAATTCCGGCGTGGCCGCCGCCTCCGACCTTGAGGCGCCCAAGCCTGTGGGCCGCGGCTTCATCCGCTTCGAGTTTTTCTCCGACGGGCTTCCCGTCGACGACGTCCGCCGCAAGGACCTCGACGTGCTCATGACCGCGGTGCGCTTGACCGGCCCGCAGGCCGTCGCGGACATCATTCGCCGTCACGCCGACGCCGGTCGGCCGGTCTCGTGCCTCATCAACAACCCGTTCGTGCCGTGGGCGCTCGAGGTGGCGGCGGAGATGGGGATACCCGGAGGGGTGCTCTGGGTCCAATCCGCCGCCGTCTTCGCCACGTACTACTACTACCACCACGGCCTGGCGGAGTTCCCCACCGAGGAGAACCCCGACGTGGCGGCCGTGCGCCTCCCCGGGCTCCCGCAGCTGAAGCAGGAGGAGCTGCCCACTTTCCTGCTGCCGGCGTCGGAGTACAAGCCGCTGCGGGAGGTAATCTTGGAGCAGTTTGGGAACATCAACAAGGCGACGTGGGTGTTCGCGAACACATTCCGCGAGCTGGAGCGCGAGGCCATGGAGGCAATTTCCGACCGTATTCCGATCATCCCGGTCGGGCCGCTGGTGGAGCCGCCGGAGGAGAAATCTTCGCCGGCCGGTATCCGAGGCGACCTATTCAAGGCGGAGGACTGCGTGGACTGGCTCGACGCGCAGGAACCGCGCTCGGTGGTGTACGTCTCCGTGGGCAGCATCGTGGTGCTGAGCAAAGAAGAGATGGAGGAGATGGCGTGGGGGCTCTGCGACTCCCACCGCCCCTTTCTCTGGGTGGTGCGCGGCGACATGCGCAGCCTCCTCCCGGAAGGCTTCCTGGACGCCGTCGGCGATCGTGGCCAGGTATAATTACTCAGAATCCGAATCCGATCAACCCAAACCCGATTGATTTTTTTATTTTTATTTATAATTCTTCACTTAAAAAAAACATTAAATCTTAAATTCAATCTGAACTCATTTGGTTTTTAAGATTAAATTCATTTTTGACACCTTTAATTAATGGAAACAGTCCATGAATTGAAATAGGTGATCGAGTGGAGCCCGCAGGAGCGCGTGCTGGCACATCCGGCGGTGGCATGCTTCGTGACGCACTGCGGGTGGAACTCTACGCTGGAGGCCTTGACCGCCGGCGTGCCGATGATCACTTACCCTCAGTTCGGGGACCAAGTTCCGGACTCCAAGTTCCTGGTGGAGGTATTCGGCGTCGGGGTGCGGCTAGCTGCGCCGGCGACGAGGGAGGAGATGAAGCGGTGCGTCGAGGCGGTGTCCACGGCGCAGCGAGGGGAGGAGATCAGGAAGAGGGCGGCGGAGTGGAAAAAGGCGGCGACGGCGGCAGTGGCGGAGGACGGTTCGTCAGACCGCCACATCCAGGCCTTTGTCGACGAGATCACCAACAAGAGATCACTGTCGATATAGTTTGATGAATTAATTTTTCTACAAGATGAATTAGAAGATCCCCTAAAACTCTTAAACATGCAATACTTAATTCTTATCTATAACACATGCATATCTGTGAGCGTTTAATTTTTAGTATTGTTGCAATCTCAACTACCAGATAGATATTTTTTCTCAAAAACGAATCAACTCTAACCCGAGCTCGATCAACTTATTTTTCTTAGGTGAAAAATGGACGAGGTGTTACGTTGCTTGAGGTAACAGTGGCTTATGGAAGTAAATCTTCATGTTAAGTTAATATATATTTAATTAATTTTCAGTGTAACAAAGAGGATTAATGGCACGGAGCTGAATTACATAGATATTTTTTTCGACTAAATAAATATATTTAATAATTAAAATTTTACTTTAATAATTATCTGAATTTGGATCATTTCGTCGGAGGATGATTTTTTTCCGTTTGATTGAGTTGGGTCACTTTAGTGGCCATTTGATTATTTTTAAAAAAATCATTTAGTAGAACAATGTCGAACTATTAAAAGTTTTTTTTTTAAAAATGATATACTATAAAAAATTAATCTCTATGGGTATTGTTAAATAGTCAGAATTTGACTAGCCAACATAGATAAATAAACATGATTAAAAATTTTAATTTAATATCCTTTTTCAATTTTATCCTTTCTTATTTATTTTCATATTAAATTATATCTTTTATATTTATTTTCATATTAATTATATCCTTTCTTATTTATTTTCCTATTAAATTAATTTTTTAAGTTATAAAAATATGTAAATCAATTATAAATTTTTACTAAATCATTATATTCTTTTCCAATTTTATCCTTTCTTATTTATTTTCCTATTAAATCCTTTTTAAAAGTATCTTAACCCAATTATATTCTTTCTTATTTATTTTTTACTAAATTATATTTATTTTCATATTAAATTATTTTTTAATTATTTATAAAAATTTATTTTAGATGATCAGATTAAAGATACTGCTAAATAGCCAAAATTTGATGGCCAGAATAGACAAGTACAAATAATTAAAATTTTTTAATTTAATATCATTTTCTAATTTTTTATCCTTTATTATTTATTTTCCTATTAAATTATATCCTTTTCTATTTATTTTCGTATTAAATTATATTTTTTCTTATTTATTTTCATATTAAATTAATTTTTTAACTTATAAAAATATATAAATTTATTATAATTTTTTTTATAATGTTTAATATCATTATTAAAAATATTTAAACTCATTTATATTCTTTCTTATTTATTTTATACTAAATTATATTATTTTTTATTTATTTATAAAAATTTATTCGGATCATCCAAATTAGGATCACGGTCAGTTTTACTTAATTTTCAGAAACTCTGCCGTGATCGCCTGACTTTTGGCGTTTTGCTCCTATGCATGCATGCGTGTTCAGTTGCTTTGTGGCTGTGGAAAGTATACGAAAGAGGAAGAAAACCTTGAGTTAGCTAGCGTCTGTGAAATTAGGACAAATTAAATGAGGTCATTCAATACACAATAACACAAGCATCTAGAGGATTGTGGAAAAGTATTTTGTCTCTAGTAAATTATTTCGAATCGAATTCAAGAATTCCAAAGCAAATTTAAGTCAATGTTGTGTTATGCTGCTTTTTTTTTCTTTTTTTTTAAGTTACTTCTTTCTGAAATCTTCTTCGAGTTTGACTTTAGCGTGAAATCGATGAAAATTATATAGAAAGTTATTTGTCAGAAATCGATTCTTATCTATTTTATAAATCTCATATCTGATAATCAGGAAAAGCTAAGCATCACAGTAGCATAATATCACGTGTTCTAGTGAAACAGTAATAATACAAATTATCAAGTGATTAGAAAATCAATTTAGCTTAAGATAAATTTATTATAGTCCAATATATCTATATCAACCGGGTTAAATTATAAATCTATTAATGCTATTTATAAAAAATAATAATGAATTTAATTTAAAATGCAAGACGATCACAGCGATTAATAACTAGTGAAATGTTAAGTCTTTCGAAAATGCCAAAAACGAGTAACTCCCAGATATTCGCGAGCCGTGCAGGTCGTTAATAAGTCGTATATTTAATATTTAACATTAATATATAATTGACACTTTACATTAATAAATAAAATACCAATAAAATCATGATGAAAAATCATAGAATAAATAAAAAAATATAAAAAAAAAAAAAAAAAAATAAAAAGACGAAGTCGAATATCCGACCATCATAATAAAATTAACCGAGCCTCGATAAAAACAAAAAACTTAGGTATCGGCTCGGCTCGGTTCGATACAGTATGAAATGAATGGACGACACCAGTGAAATGAGTCGACAAGGTAGGCAACAAAAAAGAGATCTTTTAGAAATTAGACACGAGATATAATACATATGATTTATTTGTTTCCGTGAAAATTGAACTCAAGCATTTTCCATAGCATTTATATTGACTTTAATTTATTAACGTTATAACACCTACCCTCGCTAAAACGTATAATATACATTATATTAACACTTTTAATTTCTTACATTCATTTTAACATTAATACTCATTATTTGTTAGATCTATATACCATACAGATATTATATTAACATATTCATTCTCTCACATCTTTTTATTTTATATTAAATAAATATAATTTTAATTTCATTTGTAAATTTTAATTTTAATTTCATTAGTGAAATTTAAATCATTATTATTTAAAATAAATTGATTCCCGAATCGATTCGAGACATCACGACATCAATTAAAATAAGAAAAATGATATGCAGCAAGAATTTGTAGCATGAAACCCAACATGAATGACGTGGCATTCGAATTATAGCGATCCCGACGGGTTCACTATATGCCCCCCAGGTTATAGAATGGTTCGGGGCGGCGACCGGAAGCCGCCGTTGGTGTCCAAGTGGCAATCGGATGCGTATATAAAAAATGTCACGTCATTCATGTTGAGTTTCATGCTACAAATTCTTGTTGCGTATCATTGCTCTTAAAATAAGTCCCAATCAATTGAGAACATTGGAATTAAGTAATGCAAAAAAATTATCTTGGGGCTGCCCCAATCAATTGGGGGCATACAGATTGCCCCCAATCGATTGGGGGGCATACAAATTTTTTTTGGGGGGGGGGAGGGTTGCGATGCCCTGTCACTCTGCTTTTGACGCGTTTAAACGATTGCATATGTTCATCGCGTCAGCGTTTAAACGTTGACGCCATATCAGTATTAACGCACTACGCGCGTTCATCACGTGGGCGTTATAACACCCGATGAACCCACAAATGCAGATGCTCTAATGAGCATCCACATTGGTTTTAACCTAGTGTTGTAACACCCACCACCTTATCAACAAGTATAGGATCCACTTACCACATACACATTATATTAACACTTTCATTCTCTCACATTCATTGTAATATTAACATTCATTATTTATGGGCTTTATACGTCATATATACATTATATTAACATATTCATTCTCTTACATCATTATTTTTATTTTACGTTAAACAAATATAATGTTTCAATTTCATTTGCAAAATTTAAATGATTATTATTTAAAATAAATTGATTCCCGAATCGATTCGAGACATCACGACATCATTAAAACAGGTCTCAACGATTGGGAATATTCCCCAATTGATTGGGGATTTGGTAATACAAGAAATTATCTTGCCTAATCAATTGGGGGCATGGGAGACTGCCCCCCAATCGATTGGGGATGCCCCGTCACATTGCTTTTAATGCGTTTAAGCAATTGAATGTTGACACCACATCGGTGTTAACGCACTACGCACGCTCATTGGGCGTTATAACGCCCGGTGAACACACGAATGCAGATGCTCTAAGTATCCATGATTTATTCTAATGAATTGATAACTATATAGATATTTATTTTAATAAAATTTAGAATTAATTTCAGTATAAAATATTTTATTAGATATTTAATTTTTCTTATACAAACGAACGTTATGTTAGGGGACCAATGATATTTGGCTGTGATTGAGTATTATTATATTTTGCTCTAATTAAGTATTCATGATTCGAATCTCAGCTAAAGTATACTATAAAGTATTTTTTTAGTGAGATGCAAAATTTAGGACGTTGATTGCTAGACGAAAAATCGTTCATGCTTCTAAATTTATTTAATGATAAATGTTAAAATACAGAAAATTTGAGGGCTTAAATACATAAAACCCTATAATTTAAGGGCTTGTTTCGAATTGGCAAAATATGAAGGGCTAAACTATAAAATGACCCCACAAACATAAACCCTTTTTTTTTTCTTTTTCCTCTTCTTCTCTTCTTCGCGAGACCACTCGACGCCCCTCTTCCTCCTATGATCCTTCTCCCTCTCCCTATCGCGATGTCGTAACTCCGATCCACTTGCACCCTCATCTCTCTTCGTTGCCTATCTTTCGATCGATCGGCGATCGCTCGGAGTCGCTAATCCAACCGCACCACCATCGTCGGAGCGCCACCCCTCTTTGCTTCTCCTGGTCGCCTTCCCTTCCCTCATTTAAGGTCGGATCGACAACAATGGAAGCCACCACCCTCTACAAACGCTAACGATCTCTTTCTATGGACTGCCTCATCACCGCCTCAGATTGTAGCTCATTGGAACCATTCCATGGCAATCGGTGACAATTCAGGTAAGATTCCGACTGTGTAGTGCTTAATCCTTGGTTAAATATGGTAATGGATTGGTTAGATCAGTACTTGTAACCCAGAATTTCTCTTGTGATCGAATTTGGGATGTGATGGCAATTTGGTTTTCTAATTTTGTTTTGGGATTTGATTCTCGTTCTGTAGAGTTTCATTATGCTCAAATTGGGTTGTGTGTATTGTGGATCAATGCGTGTTTCACCACTAAATGGATAGTAGACGATGGTTTTATGTGAATGTTGACATTGGGTTGTTTTTCTTGGATTTTTGGATTTGTTGAGAGTTCTTGGTTGATGTTTTGGATTTGGATTTTTAGTTTTGTTTCTTTTTCTATTCTGATGAGCGATTGGATTTAGGATCCCTGTGTAGACTAGCTGATGTATCGGTTGTTGAATGTTGGGATTAGATCAGCAGGATGCTTTTGATCTTGAGTTGTCATGCCTCCAGAGGCCCGTGCTCGTTCGAAAATCGAGCAACACCTCCCCTGTATGGCAGATAATCTGAAACTTATACATACATACATACATCTCAACACAACATGACACAGTCTCACATGGCTGACATTTACACAATCAGAAATAAAAGAAAATATCACAACCACGCAGTTAAATAATTTGCATAATAAATGATAATCAAAATAAGTAAATTTCTATAAACTGAAATATAACAAATCAAAATCGAGCAAAAGTAATCAAATACACGTCTAATGAAAAGTCAAATACCATCCACAAGGATAACAAAACCAAAACAACACCAATACCATAAAAATAACATGAGAGTACGAAAACAAATAAAAAATAATACTCAAACGGGGAGACTGGCAGTTGGATCCTCTCCTGACGACACGAAACGAGACGCGACTATCAACTACCTGAAACAAAAAGGAGAATGAGGGGTGGTGAGTTTCGAGTGGAACTCTGTAGGTATAAGAATAGATAAATGCATGGTATACAAAATGTAAAACAAGCATAAAGAAAGCCAAAGGTAAACAATCCCTGGGATAAAGAAGATAAACCAAAAGCATCTGTACAAATAAAACATACCTGAAACCAATGTACCACGTAGGGGCATGATCTGAAATTCCATTAATACCTCAATAAATTGCTAATACCGTCGAACATATCCAAATCATATAATAAATACAAATCATAATCGCATATGCATGTCAATCAAATGCAACAATCATAGCTCAAACAAGTACAGCAAACACAAGCAAATGCACAATGCATAATACCGCATGATGTTATGACCTATACTCTACACACACCAATCACCGCTACATTGGATAGGTTGAGTAGACAAGATACAAACGCCCAATACCTATCGCTATGCAAATACACCACAACATCTGTGGCCCTGAATTGAAAAAAAAAAGTCGAACCACCTGTGGTTATAAAAAACCCTGAAGCGCCTGTGGGGACTCTAAACACCTAGGGAGTATCAACTTTTTGCACACAACCCTAACTGAGCGTGGCACAATAGAAAAATATACCCGACGATCTATTTCAACCACAAGAGTGACAATGGTCGTCGACTTATATTCTATGATGCATGTCATCAATATTCAATATGATACGAAAACACAAATAACACCAAAGTAAATAAATATGCACTAATCTATTGGATAGAGTTTGTTTAATATCAACCAAACCCTAGATAGGTCAAATGATAGTTCTACAGTACACGCATACAAGCGGTACTCTTTATATCAGAAGCTAAGAGATGAGACTGTATAACTGGACAATTTGAATTACTACTCAAAGGTTAAACAAGAATAAGTAGCAAGTAGGAAAAACAAGGCAAATAAATTTAAGGTAAAGCACCATACTTAGATGATAAAATAACCATGCATTTAAGATAAAGGGAATTATAGAATCAAAAGAAAAGTACCGACCTTTTAATGTAGAATATTATATCCATCTTCAAGTCCGAAGATCGCACCAACCTCCATCCCTACAAATACAATAATACGAAACCATAAACTAAGTACCTACCATCAATGTATCATCCTATTAATTAATTAATCAACTTATTAATTAATTAATTAGTTAATTACCCTTTTAATTAATCCTAACTCTCATCCCTTAATTATCTTTGATATAACCCATCTTTAATCCTATAATTAATCCATTTAATCCATAGATCTAGTCATTAATGCATCTAACAACTAGATTATTTCATGGTCATATCTCAATATCTTAATTGATTGATTAATGGCCTATCAATCAATTAGTCACCCTATAACCTAATTAATTCAATAATCAAGCTATATTTAACCTAAATCACATTCGAAACTCCAAATTAAGCTCAAATCAATACCACCTCCCGATTCATTATCCCATCATTAAACCCATGGAAAAATAATCAAGCATCATCAATCGAGCGATCACAGTAAGTAAATCGTTACCCAGTAAGATTCTTCTCCGACGGTGGTCATAGCGGCACGACATGAGGTGGAAGCCGATAGCGACAACCCAAACAACCCCATAAAACCCTAACTCATCCATCATCAATCATCAATCATCAAAGCACGAAACCCACTTGATGGGCAAGGAGAGGACTCCACTGAATAGAAGATTCATAGAAGATAGCTCGAGCGGATAATGTCAAGGCAGACGAGCTAACCAAATTTGTGAGCTCCCTTGCATTATGGACGCTGGAAGAGCCTAGTGTTGCAGAAGAGGTCGTGGTCTAGATCGAAGGAGGAACTGTGGATACTATATCACATGACTGGAGAAAACCTTATGTGGAATTTTTATGCAATGGAACAATGTTGGCGCGTGATAAGGAAGTTCGATTTTTCCGCCCAGGGTTTCCAGATTCACGCTAGTCGGAGATCATCTATATAAAAGAGTATTTGCTCAACCAATGCTCAAATGTGTTGGTCCAGGAGATATTGAGTATATTATGCGGGAGGTTCATGAAGGCATATGTGGAAGTCATATCGGGGGAAGGTCCATGGCCAGAAAGTTTATTCTCGCCGGATACTTTTGGCCCACGTTGCAAGCGGACGCTACCAAATTTGTTGTCGGGTGCGAAGCCTATAGAAAGAATCAACATATTACTCACCGCCATACTGAACTGCTGTGAGCCTTTACTCTCTCATGCCCTTTCGATCAGTGGGAAATAGACATCGTGGGCCCTTTCCTGATCGGACCTCAATAGTAAAAGTTCCTATTAGTATTAGTCAACTACTTCTCCAAACGGGTCAAGGCTGAGTCGTTCACCCATATCACTAAAGTCGTCGTGATGAAGATACTGTGGAAAGACATAGTTTGGAGGTATGACATTCCTCATAAATTTGTATTGGATAACGACAGACAATTTGCAGGGCGCAAGCACAGAGAGTGGTGTGAAGGGCTAGGTATTCGCCAGACCTTCACTTCAGTTGCTTATCCTCAAGGTAACGACCAGGCGAAAGTCGTCATCCGAGAAATCATTAGGGGGCTCAAGATAAAGCTGGACCAGGTTGGAGGTAATTGGGTCGCAAAACTCCCGAGTGTCTTGTGGTCGTACTGATAGAGTCCTTTCAATTTGGTCTATGGTGTGGAAGCGATAATTCATGTGGAAATAGGCGATGAGTCAATTCGATGACAACATTACAATAAGGAAAATAATGATCAGGAATGACTAATCGACCATGTGACGAAGGTGCGAGACAAAGCCGCTACCCGACTAAATGCGTACCGCCAACGTATGCAACAAGTGTACAATCGCCGAGTGATCACTCGAACTTTTCAGGTTGGGGATAAGGTCTGGAAAAGAACCAATCTAGTCGACAATGTTAGAAAGCTCGAGCCTTAATGGAGTAGATCTTACATTATCGTCAAAAAGCTTGCCGGAGGTAGCTATTATTTACAAGATGCTGAATGCAAAAGATTGGAGAGACCATGGAATGCAAGTCACCTCCAGCCATATTGCACTCGATGAGCCGAGTGAGTAGCACATATATTTATAAGTCTATTTGTATTTCCTTAAAGCTTGAGTAATTAAAGAAATAGAAGAGATATCTCACCAAGACCAAATGGAAGAGTCCAACATCCTACCATCTTATGGCACCGAGGATGTCCAAGATATGTAGACCTGGCCGAGGTACCGAGGATGCCCGACCGAGAGCAGCCCAAGATCCTACCATCTTGTGGTGCCGAGGTGTGGTGCTGAGGATGCCCAAGATGTGTAGACCTGGCCGAAGCACCGAGGATGCCCGGCCGGAGAAACCCAAGATCCTACCATCTTGCGGTGCTCAGGATGCCCAAGATGTGAAGACCTGGCCGAGTCGCCAAGGATGCTCGGCCGGGAGTAGCCTAAGTTCCTACCATCTTATGGTGCTGAGGATACATAAGATGTGTAGACCTGGCCGAGATATCGAAGATACCCCGCTGGGAGCAGCCCAAGTTCCTAGCATCTTGTGGTGCCGAGGATGCCTAAGATTTGTAGACCTGGCCGAGGCGTCAAGGATTCCCAGCCGGGAACAACCCAAGATCCTATCATCTTGTGTTGTCTAGGATGCCCAAAATGTGTACACCTGACCGAGGCACCGAGGATGCCCGACCAGGAGCGACCCAAGCTCCTACCATCTTATGGTGTCGAGGATGCCCAAGATGTGTAGACCTGACCGAGGCGTCGAGGATGCCTGGCCAGGAGCAACCCAAGATCCTACCATCTTGTGGTGCGGAGGATGCCCAAGATATGTAACCTGGCCGAGGCACCGAGGATGCCCGACCGGGAGCATCCTAATCTCCTACCATCTTGTGGTGCCGAGGATGCCCAAAATGTGTAGACCTAATTGAGACGCCGAGGATGCCCGGTTGGGAGCAGCCCAAACTCCTACCATCTTGTGGTGCCGAGGATGCCTAAGATGTGTAGATCTGGCCGTGCTGCTGAGGATACCCAGCCGGGAGCAACCCGAGTTCTTACCAACTTGTGGTGTCGAGGATGCTCAAGTTGTGTAGACCTGACCGTGGTGCTGAGGATGCCCGACCAGGAGAGGTCAAAGTCCTTGCCCACGCATAGTCGGCAAGGGTACTCTAGTGTTTTGACCTTCCATAGCGTGAAAGGAGATTATCAAGCAAGCGGAGGGTAGCTGACATGAAAGCAGTGCTTGGCAGGGAATGAGTTGGCGTTAGCAGAAAAAAAAATGAAGATCATATTTCCATAGTACGAAGGTAAGCAAATAGAATTCGGAAGGAGACAAGTTGCATTGCTAGGGCGAAATACAAAGTGTATTTTACAAAATAAGATACACTCAGAAGATAAATATATAAAACATAGGGCGCAAGGAGTAATATATTCATTTAGGCAGAAAAACAAAGGCGCAAGGCTTACAATCATAAAGGCCTGGCAACCAACCAATAAAGATAAAGACAGATTACACTAAAATTCTTTTACCTCTGCGGACAGTTTATCCCAGGCTCGACCGACGCTGAGTAAGTCTAGGTTGACACCTGGCTTTAGTACCTCAGCTCGTTAGATCAGTTGGACCGTGTTGGATCTTGTACGGTTGCTAGAGGGGGGTGAATAGCACTTTTCGAATCTTCTTCTTCCTACGTTGTTAGTTGCGCAAGCGGAAATACAAAAGAATAAAACTAACAACAAGAAAGCAATGCTAACAATACCGATTTACTTGGTATCCACCCCTAAGGGTGACTAATTCAAGAATCCGTTGATGGATCACTCCCCGGATAACCTCCGACTAGCCCTTGTCGCTCCTTGTGGGTGGAGAAACCTCGCCACATCACCTCGACAATAACCGAGCACTTAGACTACCATTTAGCTCTTACCCAAAGCCAAATTCGTCAGAGATCCCGGCCAAAACGAAGCTCTCTTAAATAGGACTTACCTTCTGTTTGGCTGCCACCAATCGACTGCCCCCACTCAAATTCGACCGTTGACACCCAACGTTCGAATTCTGAGTGCCACCAGTCGACTGCCCCTGGAGCAGTCAACTGGTTCAAGGTTGACTCCCTTTCTGTGAGTTTTATTAGTCGACTGCCCCAAGGGCAGTCGACTGGTCCACTCACACACCTAGGGTTTCCCTTCCCAAGTGCACTTCTCTCAGCACTCGAACCCTAGGATTTTTTCTGAGTATAATCACACAGCACTCGTACTCTCATGACTCAACTGACTCCTCATCAGCAACCTCGACTATTGCCTTCGCGCCCTTTTCATCTTCGGCTCCCGTCCCTCTGATGCACGCAAGCCTCCAGCTTGCCTCCATGCCATCCTTCACGCATGCCTCGAAGTCCGCGCCCTCAGCTCATCGTCCCTGCTCTCCATAGTCCCTCAGGTGCTGACATAAGCCTGCGGCTTGTCTCCTTGCCATCCTTCACCGTATCAAGGCCGTCCAGCTAAGTCCATATGTGTAACCTGTACATCCTGCACACTCACATACACATATCAAATAACAAGGGTAAACCTAACTTAAAACCTTTGCCGAAACATCAAAACTCATAGTCACTCCGGACCACAGATTGCCTTAACAATCTCCCCCTTTTTGATGTTTGGGAATACATTTAAGTTAGGGAAAACAAATAGTAGTCAATAGCAATAACAATGCTAAATAAACATTTGGACTTACACTGCCAAGACTCTATCTTGGACTTACACCGCTAATGCATATGCAATCCATACATGGATCTTATCCCAAGACATCCCACACCTAACCCTTCAAGTTAGGAATTTTCCGAACCGGGCTTTTTAAAACCTATCCCAAGGCTCCCCACACCTAACTTCCCAAGTTAGGAATTTTCACCAAAACGGGTTTTTTAAAGCTTCTCCAAAGCTCCCCCTACATTGGACTTACAAAGGCTTTTTAAGAACCTCTCCAAGGTTCCCCTTACGCCAAGAACGGAGCAACCATGCTCCCCCTTAATCTCAGCTCCCCCTAAACCTAGGGTTTCTTGCAAAGGTATGTTTGGTTTCCCAAAGTAAACCCAACACTTCTCCCCCTTTGCCTAACATCAAAAAGACTCCAACAATATCCCAATTATTAGTTCTTTTAACCACCAATGATCCTAAACACAGTGTACTAACCCCCCATACACTTGTTTTTCATCATTTGGATATAAATCAGCTGCTGGATACCCACACCAGCCCTGACCAGTCGACTGCCCCATACTCTGAAAATCAGCTTTTCTGGCCAAATTCAGAAATGCGCTAGAAATTCCACAAATCTCCAAAAATTCCTAAATTTTGTGGAGAACTTTGTGGTACCTATACCTACTTGGGAAAAATACATTCAATCATGTATCTATCACCATTATCAAGTTTGACACAAAATCCAAAAACTACCTATGAAAATCAAGGCAAACAAGAGCCAACCTCCCCCTTGACCTATGTCTTCTCCAATTGTTAATTTGCCAAGGTTAAGTTCTCCTCAACTTAACACCATAACACCAAGGTTAAGTTTCACCCAACTTAACATCACAAATTTCCCATGTCAAGTTAATCCTAACTTAACAACCCAAGTTTTCTACTCTAGAACCCTCTAGAAAAACCTAGAAAATCTGGAAAAATCTAAAAATTTGCAAGCACATTTGCTAAGATATACCCTATCCTAAAAAATTATGATTTCATGAAGATTATCAAATGTGCTTGACTTTTGGTACAACCTCTAAATTCCTCAAACATGGTTATTTGTATCAACTTCCAAATCTACCTCTAATTCCATGTGTTTGCTAAAGCTTACTATTATAATTTGACACATGAAATTGTCTTCAATTCTCCCCTTTTTATTTCTTAATCCTAGATACATATGGGAAACTTATCAATCTTCCTTGATTTTCAAGATATCAATAAAGTCTTATTACATTAAATCATGGGGTAACACTTATGAAGTCATAATCAAGGATTTTAATCCAAAGTCATATCCTATCATTCAGTTTTGCAATTACTTACTATCCAATATGTCTTTTGGTCGTAACCCTATGGATCAGTCGACTGCCCCTGGGGCAGTCGACTGAAAAATCGAACAGAATGGTCCCAGGATCGAATTCACTCGAATCAGTCAACTGTCCCCCAGGGCAGTTGACTGATACCTGAATGTTAGGTTTTCAGTCTAAATTCAGAAATGCCTAATTAATTCCACAAATCTCCAAAAAATCTGAAATTTCGTGGAACCTATGTCTACCTGGAAAAAATATGTTTCCAAATAAATGTACTCCAAATCCCAAGATTGATACGAAACTCAACTTCTCCTAAATTGTATCATTGAAACCTTATCCAAAGGTTCTAATTTCGACCTCATCTTAATGCCTCTTCCCATACTCAATCACATTACATTTCTAGCACTAAGTTATATGACACTTACACTTTAAAACTAATTTCTCTCAATTATAATCCCATTTTTCATCTTTTCTCACCGTAAATCTTATTTTAATGTGTCAATTCCCTAGAATTAAGACTTCCCTTAGTCTTTCAACCCTTTTGACACATTTCTTAGCGCACTTGGACTTCCTAGAGAGACCATCTCTTGAGATCCATTTATCATGGACCCCAAAGGCTCCTAGAGCTTCCCATTGAGCTCTTAGCCCTAGCCACCTCCCTAGGTGACTGAATCCATACTAGACCACACCGGTGTGCCCCCGGTGATTCTTGGCATACAAATCTAACTTTCTTAACCTTGGACACCTTGTCCTTAGTTAAGTTATTCTTTTTACCTTTTGATGACATTCCCTTGCCATCCTTGGACTTCTCCTTCTTGCCATAATTGTATGCTTCCCCAGCATACTTCTTTTTGTTGACATTGGAGACTCGAGGCCGGTGTCCCAAACCCGATTCATTATAGTTGGGTTTTAGACTATCCAACACCATGTCTAAACCCTTTGATCCAACCTTGAATCTTTCTAGAGTCTTTTCCAATGTATCAAGCTTTGTCCTCAAAGCTTGATTTTCCTTTTCTAGGTTTCTAACTTTAGTGTCTATATGTCCATTTTGGGCATTCCTAGACCTACTCATCTTCCTAGGCATATGTCTCCCCTTCTTGGGATTAATGTCTTGATCCTTAGGTCCTAAGGTCTTAGATTTTTCATGATGCATGCTTTTCTTAGGGTTATCATCTACCTTGTTACTCTTATTCCTATCATGATATTTAAAACCAAAATTATGCATCATCAAGCATTTTTCATGAATTTTAGCATGCATGGATGAGCAATTGACACTATTTTTAACATTCATGGAGGAACTCAAATTGGAATTGCATTTTACCTCAAGGTTAGGAATTACCTCTCTTACCTTTGTAGTTCCCCTTTGATGGAAGCTTCTTTTCTTTCTTTCTTCTTTCTTTCGCTCCTAGCCACCGCCCCAATCCGCTTTCCTTTCTCTATCGCACCGCACTCGATCGTAAATTGACCGTCCTACCAGCGCCACCACGCTCTCTCCTGCTCTCCCTCTTGCAGATGGCGCGACTCACAATCGGCTAGTTTTGACTCTATGGCGAGATCGTGATCTTCTCCTGATCCCAGCAGCCAGCTCCTGCGATAAATTGGGAGATCATTCAGGGACTGGTTAAGCATCACTTCCAGTGCAAATTCCCTTTGCTTGCTTGTTATCAAAGGAAGACTTGTCGCTAGTACATCATAAGGCTAGGTTACTACTTCCAAGACATTTCTACAAGATGCTGAACAATGATGGCGAGCCTGCTTCTGCTCCACAACCTGATATGTGGTATGACCTACGACTAGGTTCCTCCCTCCAAGACAATTCATCAACCAAGTTTTGCACACTTCGATATGAATTTAAGCCTGCATCAATTGACAAGAGCCAACCTGGATCATTGCATAAAAATAAGGAGAACAGAATAACTGTAGAGTTCCGGAATAATCAGCCTGGAAAACAAAATGTTTCATTTGAGGGAAGCAGTGAGGATTACAAAGACAATGATGGAGTTCTGTTTTTTGATGGAGAGACATTTAGGTTGGAACGGTTGCATCGTGCAGTTAAGAGGTTGAGGCATGTGCGATTGCCTGGTGACCATGCTTCAGCAGTTAATATTTCATCTGCACCCTCATCTGGAACAGCCACAGAGTCTCGTTCTCCTCCAGCTGGAAGGATGGCAAAAATGCAAGTGCCAAATAAAACAGTAGTGCATCCAATTCATGTTGAGGTCGAACGAATTGATATCGGTGTACCGGAAAGTCAAGGTTCCAGACCCAGGGAAAAGAGTGCTGTTAATGAATCGGTTCTGGTTAATCCGTCGCCTACTTCTCCCGATAGGAAATCGTCCGAATTAGAGAACTTTGATATTTTTGGTGAAGATGATGGAGGAACGTCAAACATTGAAGTTTTTGGGCAGGATGAGCAAGGAGGATTCGACATAAATATCAAAAATCAAAACGATACAGATGATGAGATCGCCGATGTTGATGTAAGTGATGAGGCAGACGAAGGGCTAAATGCTGCTGAAGCTCTACGAGCTCAGGCTAATGCAGCGGATGGGCTGCAGCAGGAGACAGAGAGCTCCAGCAGCAGCGACGGAAGTAGCGGGAGCGAAAGCAGCAGCGGTAGCGGAAGCAGCAGCAGCGATAGCGATGGAAGCAATGACAACTCGGCTAGCTCTGGTGGCGATCCGGACATTTAGAGCAACACTGAAGGAATGACGGATGACTATTAGGTTCAAGTATTCGGCAAAAGTTTTCATCGCGAGTTACCGAGTGTATCTTACGATTCGACACAACGGATGAGCATTCTGGACGAACAATATTTATTCAATTCCCACAGTTCAGCTAAAAAAAAAAAAGCTTCTTTTCTTTCTTTCCTCCTTCTCCCATCTTCTCAAGTGCTCCATTTTCTTGAGCTCTTTCTTCCTTGGACATTTTGTGTGAAAGTGCCCTAGCTCTCCACTTGTGAAGCATCGAATCTTCTTTCTTTTAGCTTGGGCTTCTTCATCCCTATACCCTATGTTAGATTTAGAAGGAATTGAAATTGGTTTAGGGGCTACCTCCTTTTTCTTACCCTTTGGATACTTAACTTTGTAGTGCCCCTTTCCGTTGCAACCAAAGCATATGATGTGATCTTTGGTTCTTGCTTTGGTGGAGGTTGAAGTTTCTTCTTGCTCCGGTATGGAAGTGGGTCTCTCCTCCCCCTCAATTCTTGAAATTGATACTTCATCTTCTTCTCTTGATGAGGTGGAGGATCTCTCACTTTCTTCTTCCACTTCACTTGATGAGATGATCAATTCTTCTTTATCTTCTTGGACTAGTGTAGGG
The DNA here is from genome assembly GCA_024364735.1 of Boesenbergia rotunda. Classification (NCBI taxonomy): domain Eukaryota; kingdom Viridiplantae; phylum Streptophyta; class Magnoliopsida; order Zingiberales; family Zingiberaceae; genus Boesenbergia; species Boesenbergia rotunda. The sequence continues at coordinate 278,619 of JAGFNQ010000653.1, forward strand.
TTCTCATGAAATTCTTCTATCTTTTTCCACAATTCATGTGCATTTTCATATGCCCCTACACCACTTAATACGTTAGTAGGCAAAATGTTAAGTAATATATCAATTACCTTTTTATTCGCCTTTGATTGATCTTGTTGCTCTTGATTCCAATATCTAGGCCTAAGCTTCTTCCCATGCTTATCCTTTGAAATTTCGAATGGTTCTTCAAGAGTAATCCTAAGGTTCCACTCCATTCCGAACCACGTCTTCATCCTTGCCCGCCAATAGTCGAAATCTTCATGATCGTAGGGCGGTGGAGTGTAGATATCATCCCCCAATTTGCCTTCCATGGTTCTTCTCCTCTAGCTTGTGCTCTCTCGACGGTTAGTCCAATAAGAGCGGTCCTTCGCTCTGATACCACTTGTTGGATCTTGTACGGTTGCTAAGGGGGGGGTGAATAGCACTTTTCGAATCTTCTTCTACCTACGTTGTTAGTTGCGCAAACAGAAATACAAAAGAATAAAACTAACAACAAGAAAGCAATGCTAACATACCGAGTTACTTGGTATCCACCCCTAAAGTTGACTAATCCAAGAATCCGTCGGTGGATCACTCCTCGGATAACCTCCGGCTAGCCCTTGACGCTCCTTGTGGGTGGAGAAACCTCGTCATAGCACCTCGACAATATCCGAGCACTTAGACTACTATTTGGCTCTTACCCAAAGCCAAATTCGTCAAAGATCCCGGCCGAAATGAAGCCCTCTTAAATAGGACTTACCTTCTGTTTGGCCGCCGCCAGTCGACTACCCCCACTCAAATTTTCCAACGTTCGAATTCTGAGTGCCACCAGTCGACTGCCCCTGGAGCAGTCGACTGGTCCAGGGCCGACTCCCTTTCTGTGAGTTTTATCAGTCGACTGGCCCCAGTGCAGTCGACTGATCCACTCACACACTTAGGGTTTCCCTTCCCGAGTGCACTTCTCTCAGCACTCGAATCCTAGGATTTCCCGAGTACAATCACACAACACTCGTACTCTCACGACTCAACTGACTCCTCATCAGCAGCCTCGACTATTGCCTTCGCGTCCTCTTCATCTTTGGCTCCTGTCCCTCCGATGCACGCAAGCCTCCAGCTCGCCTCCATGTCATCCTTCACGCATGCCTCGAAGTCCGCACCCCTCAGCTCATCGTCCCTGCTCTCTATAGTCCCTTAGGTGCGCACACAAGCCCGCGGCTTGTCTCCATGCCACCCTTCACCGTACCGAGGTCGTCCATCTAAGTCCATATGTGTAACATGTACATCCTGCACACTCACATACACATATCAAATACACAAGGATAAACGTAACTTAAACCCTTTGCCCAAACATCAAAACTCATGGTCACTCCGGACCACAGATTGCCTCAACAGACCGCTCCATTAAAGCCCTGCTTGAGCTGCCTCAACACCTGGCCAACCAAAATATCACCAAACTCCTCAGATTGGAGGACTTTAGCCTTAAATATCTCCTTTATCGCCGCCTGCCGAGACTCCTCGCTAGCCTTATAACTCTTTAATTCCTCTAAGGCTTGGTCTCGAGCAGTCCTCAGCTCAGCTGCTTCAGGTGATATCTGATCCTGGGCCGCCAGTACCTACTCAAGCTGCTCTATGGTAGTCGATAGGTGTGACTTGGTCTGCTCAAGGTCCTCCTGTAAGTCAGATACATGAGCAGCAGCAGCTTGTATCACAGTTTCCTTCTTCACCAGCTAGTCCGCCTGCTCTTGGATCTGGCCATTGAGTGCCTCTGTGGACAACTCTAAGAGGTGGACTGTTGGGGCAATCTATGGTCCGGAGTGACCATATGTTTTGATGTTTGGGCAAAGGGTTTAAGTTAGGTTCACTCTTGTATTTAATATGTGTATGTGAGTGTGCAGGTTTGCAGGATACACATTGGCATGGTTGGATGCCTTTAGGTACGGTGAAGGGTGGCATGGAGGAAAGCTGTGGGCTTGTATGCGCATCCGAGAGACCATGGACAAAGCAGGGATGATGAGCCGAGGGAAGCGGACTTCGAGGCGTACGTGAAGGATGACATGAAGGCAAGCTGAGGGCTTGTGTGCGCATCCGAGGGACGAGGGCCAATGTCGAAGAAGGCTTGAAGGCAACAAATCGAGGCTGCTGGAGCAGGAACGATGAGCCGAGGGACGCAGACTTCGAGGCATGAGTGAAGGATGGCATGGAGGCAAGCCGAGGGCTTGTGTGCGCATTTGAGGGATGGGAGCTGAAGACGAAGAGGGCGCGAAGGCAATAGATCGAGGCTGCTGGAGAAGAGTCAACTAGGTCGTGAGGGTTCGAGTGCTAAGTGAATTGTACTCGAAAAATCCTAGGGTTTGAGTGCTGAGGGAAATGTACTCGGGAAGGAGAAACCTTAGGTGTAGAAGTGGATCAGTCGACTGGTGCCAGGGCAGTCGACTGGTGTATACCACAAAAAAATCAGTCGACTGCCCCTGGAGCAGTTGACTGGTGTGGCTGAAAATTCGAACGTTAGGCTTGCAACAGTCGAATTTAGGTGGGATCAGTCAACTAGTAATGGACCAGTCGACTGGTAGCAAGTTTCTCAGCCTTGAGCATTATTTAAAGGGGCTCGATTTTGGCTGAGAGTTCTTGCCGAAACTTGCTTGGTTAAAGCTGGTTAGTAGCCTACAGTGCTCAGAAGTGTTGTCCGGGTTGTGGCGAGGTTTCTCCACCCGCAAGGAGCTACATGAGCTAGCCGGAGGTCATCCGGGGAGTCATCCACCGACGGATCGGGATCGTCCACCTTACGGACAGCCGTGGAGTAGTAGCATCATCTCCGAACCACGTAAACGGTAACATGTTAGCGATTGTTTATTTTTACACTTAGTATTTCTGCTTGCGCACGCTAATATTGTAGGAAGACGAAATCGAGAAAAAGCTATTCACCCCCCTCCCCTCTAGCTTAACGGTAAGATCCTAACAAGTGGTATCAGAGTGAGGTTCGCTCATCTACGGACTAATCGCCGGGAGAGCAAAAAGCTAGAGGAAGATGGAATCGGAAGGTCCGCTAGGATGGGATATTCAGATCCCACCTCCATACGATCGAGATGACTTCGAATATTGGAGGAAGTGATTGGAGGCATGGTTCCAAATGGATTGGGATCATTGGACCGCATTGGAAGTGTCATTTGAAGCTCCAACGGACAAGAAGGGAAAACGCTTTCGACCTTGGTATTAGACCAAGAGTCAAACGGAAGAAGCAGAGGCGGATAACGAGGTAACTCGAATTGTATTAAATTTATTACCTCCATATATTGTGTCAAATGTAGGAGAATACAAGAATGCATATAAGCTATGGAGAAAGGTGATAAGACTACATGAAAATTCGACACAAGGACAAGGAGAAGAAGAGTCCAAGGAAGAGGGGTCATTGGTCCAAGAGAAGGAGAAGGACCAATCGGAAGTTGAGTCAAGTTCAACATCCGAAGAGAAGGAGAAAGTTTACTTGTCCACATCTTCAAGCGAGGAAGAAATAGAAGAAGTCTCCACTTCAAGAATTGAGGGGGAGGAGAGACCATCCTCAATACCGGAGTAAGAAGAAGCTTCCACATCCACTAAAGCAAAGTCAAAGGAGCATATAATTTGCTTTGGGTGCAATCGAAAGGGACACTACAAGGACAAGTGTCCATTGGGTAAGAAAAAGGAGATAAACCTTAAACTCAATTCAAGTAATTTGAAAACGAACATGAGTTGTAGGGATGGAGCAAAGAAGGATAAAAGCACATTAGATGCTTCACATGTGGAGAGCTAGGGCATTATCACACCAAATGTCCAAGAAAAGTATAGCTCAAGAAATTGGAGCATTTGAGAAGATGGGAGAAAGAGGAAAGGAAGAAAAGCTCACATCAATGGGGAGCTACAAGGGTAAGGGAGGTAATCCCTAACTTTTAAGTTTAAATATAATTCAAATTTAAACTCCTCCATGCATGTTAGAAATAATGTCAATTATTTACTCATGCATAACTTTGGATTTAAATATCATGATAGGAGTAGGGTTAATATTATAGATCAAAACCCTAGGAAAATCATGCATCATGATAAATCCAAGACCAGTAGACCTAAGGACCAAGACAGTAACCCCAAGAAGGGGAGACACATGCCTACGATGGGTAGGTCTAGGGATGTCCAAGGTGGACATGTTGATTCTAGGTTTAAGAACCTAGAAAGGAAAAAATCAAGTTTTAAGAGCAAAGCTTGCGAAATTAGAAAAGACCTTATATATATTCACTTTTAAATCTGAGGGTTTAGGTATGGTGTTGGGTGGTCTAAAACTCAACAATGATAGATCGGGTCTAGGATACCGATCTAAGGTCTCCAATGCCAATAAAAAGAAATATACTAGGGTAGCATATAATTATGGCAAGGAGGAAAAATCCAAGAATGGCAAGGGGATGCCATTAAAAGGAAAGAAAAAAGTCTTAACTAAGGACAAGGGGTCCAAAGTTAAGAAGGTTAAGTTTGTAGGTCAAGAGTCACCGGAAGTATACTGGTGTGGTCTTGTGTTTGTGAATGAGTCACCTAGGGAAGTGGCTAAGGCTAAGAGCTCAAGGAGCCAAGTTGGGACCCATGGTTTATGGATCCCGGGAGGATTCCTCTCGGAAGTCTAGATGGGTCATGAAGTGTGCTAAGGGAGTTGGAGATGGACTTGAGTCTCAATTCGTGGGTTTTGGCACGTAGGAGTTGTGTATCATGCATGGAAACATGACATTGGGGTCATATAGCATGAAAGTTGGTTTGTGATATGTAAATGTCATATAAATCAATGCTAGGGATGCATTGTGGTTTGGTATGATCAGAGACATCAAGAGAAGGTCAAAACTAGGACTTTAGGTCAAGGTTCAATTGAACCATTTAGCTAGTTTTGAGTTTTGTGTCAATCTTGGAAATGGTGATGGATACATTTTTGAGTGTATTTTTCCCAAATAGATATGGGTACCACAAACCTCTTCACAAAATTTGAGAATTTTTGGAGATCTGTGAAATTTCTAGTGCATTTCTGAAATTGGGTCAGAAATATTAAAAATGGGGTTTTCAGAGTATCAGTCGACTGGTAGATGGGGCAGTTGACTGATGTTGGCTGAAATGGTTTTTCAGCAATTGGAAGGTGTTCAAATGATGTAAAACAAGTGTGCAATCTAATGGGGGTTAGTAGACTGTGTTTATGATCATTAGGGGTTAAAGGATCCAATAAGAGGGAAATTGTTAGAGTCTTTTAGATGTATGACAAAGGGGGAGAAGTGTTAGGTTTAAGTGGGAAATCAAACACGTCTTTGCAAGAAATCCTAGGTCCGGGGGAGCTTAGGTAAAGGGGGAGCATTGTTGCTCATTTGGTGGCGTAAGGGGAACCTTGGAGAGGTTCTTAAAAAGTCTTTGTAAGTCCAATGTAAGGGGACCCTTGGAGAGGTTTTAAAAAGCCCATTTTTGGTAAAAGTCCTAACTCTTGGGAAGGTTAGGTGTGGGGATGCCTTGAGATAGGATCCATGTTGCATTGGATATGCATTGGCAGTGTAAGTCCAAGGTGAAGCCTTGGCGACGTAAGTCCAAATGGTTGTTAGCTTTGTTGTTGCTATTTGTTTTCCCTAACTTAAACGTATTGTCAAACATCAAAAAGGGAGAGATTGTTGGGGCAATCTATGGTCCGAAGTGACCATGTGTTTTGATGTTTGGGCAAAGGGTTTAAGTTAGGTTTACCCTTGTATTTAATATGTGTATGTAAGTGTGCAGGTTTGCAGGATACACATAGGCTTTGTTGGATGTCTTCAGGTATGGTGAAGGGTGGCATGGAGGCAAGTCGTGGCCTTGTGTGCGCATCCGAGAGACCATGAACAAAGCAGGGACGATGAGCCGAGGGAAGCGGACTTCGAGGCATACGTGAAGGATGGCATGAAGGCAAGCCGAGGGCTTGTGTTCGCATCTAAGGGACGAGGGCCAAAGTCGAAGAGGGCTTGAAGGCAACATATCGAGGCTGCTGGAGCAAGAACGATGAGTCGAGGGACGCGGACTTCGAGGCATGCGTGAAGGATGGCATGGAGGCAAGCCGAGGGCTTGTGTGTGCATTTGAAGGACGGGAGCCGAAGACGAAGAGGGCGCGAAGGCAACAGATCGAGGCCGCTGGATGAAAAGTCAACCAGGTCGTGAGGGTTCGAGTGCTGAGTGAATTGTACTCGGGAAATCCTAGGGGTTGAGAGCTGAGGGAAATGTACTCGGGAAGGGGAAACCTTAGGTTAGAAGTGGATCAGTCGACTAGTGCTAGGGCAGTCGGCTGGTGTATATCACAGAAAGATCAGTCGACTGGTAATGGACCAGTAGACTGGTGGTCAGTCGACTGCTCCTAGAGCTGTTGACTGGTGTGGCTGGAAATTCGAACGTTAGGCTTGCAACGGTCGAATTTAGGTGAGATCAGTCGACTAGTAATGGACCAGTCGACTGGTAGCAAGTTTCTCAGCCTTGAGCATTATTTAAAGGGGCTCGGTTTTAGCTGAGAGTTCTTGGCGAAACTTGCTTGATTAAAGCTGGTTAGTAACCTACAATGCTCAGAAGTGTTGTCCGGGTTGTGGCGAGGTTTCTCCACCCACAAGGAGCTACACGAGCTAGCCGGAGGTCTTCCGGGGAGTCATCCACTGACGGATCGGGATCGTCCACCTTACAGATAGTCATGGAGTAGGAGCGTCATCTCAGAACTACGTAAACGGTAACAGTTTAACATTTGATGAAGTGGCTTCGTACCACTCCGGATGATACATCCTCTCCCCTTCAGGTTTCATCTTCTTACCCTGACCTTTCTTTCCCTTTCCTTCCATGCCCATGATATTGGAGAAAAGAAGAAGATGGAGGCGGATAGAACTTACACGAGAAGGAGAAGCTCTCGTAAGAGAAACTTTAGCAGGCAAAGACAGGAGGCGCATGTTCTGATAGTCGGCGGTGCAAGATGACGGAAGGCCGCTTCCGCCTCCCCTTTTTGTAGGAAAGGAGTAACTATCATGTGAAGGAATAGATGCAAGACGCGTGGATGATGAGAACTGCAAATCTCGAGGCGTCACAGTTCATTATAGTCATTGGTTGGTATGACCAAACTAAGCGTATTGGAGGAAAATCACGTAGAAAGGACCCTGCCACATGGCAGTAATTCGTTCGCAGGAAAAGTCTCTCACCATTAATATACCCCATGTGCCCTTAATGAGTGATGGACAACCATCACTACAGGGCCTTGGAGCTCGTAAAGACTCTTGGATTAACTCAAATGATCTCCTTAGGCCAAGAGATGAATGTTTCGATTCCTAGAACCCGACAAGTCGTTAAGGAAGAATGAATGTCAATATGGGCCTCACATATATTGCGCTTTCTCTCATCCTGCCACCAGCCTAATCAGTCAGCCCCACTTCCTTTTATTAGACTTAAAGGGGTGACTTGTGATAGGCATGAGTAATTGGGAAGGGCACGTGGCACAAGAAAGCTACGTGGTAGAACCAACCAAGCTAGAGACCCGAGGTCAGACCGGAGGCTCAAGCTCCCAAGATTATCTCAGGAGGATGAGGGAAGGCCCCTGAGGTCAGACCGGGGGCTTGAGCTCCCGAGACTATCTTAGGAGGATGGAGGAAGACCCCCGAGGTCAGACCGGGGGCTCAAGCTCCCGGACTATCTCGGGAGAATAGAGGAAGGCCCTCGAGGCCAGACTGGGAGCTTGAGTCCCGAGAATATCTCAGGGGAATGAGAAAGACCCCCGAACTCAGTCTGAGAGATGAGACTCCGATACTAACTCGGAAGAGTGGAGTCCAAAGAGCAGCGTAGGGATAAAAGAACAAAGCTTCAAGTACCCTCCCCTCCTTCTAGAATAGGAAATTCAACAGGTAATTATTACTTGTAACGCATGATAATGATGACCTTAATAGTCATGATAGTCGTTACCAGTCATCATGGAGAGGAGAACAGCTGCCAAATAATCGATGATCAGGAAACGTAGAGCGGGAGGTGGAGATACGTGGGGGGAAGGCGTCAGGTATATAAGATGCTTCGGCACCCAGGTAATAGGGGTAAGATTTTAGAACTCGAATACTTTGGTTCCTTATTTTTCTTCCTAGAAGAAGGAGTTTTGACTTGAGCGTCGGAGAGAGCTTCACCGGAACATCTTCCGGTACATCCCCTTTATACTTGTGTTAATTTCGTAGGCACTGACATCTTCTCCTCGTCATCGTCATCGTGGGCTGCCATTTGGTGATTCGTCATCCCCGTCTAGGGGTGAGCAAAAATTCAAAAAAAAAACCGAATTAACCGAACCGAACCGATCGAATTCTGAAATTCGGTCGGTTAATTCGATTTTCGATTTTTTCCTCAAAATTCGGTTCGGTTTTTGGTTAATTCGGTTCGGTTTTCGATTTTGAATTTTGTAATTCGGTTAAACCGAATAAACCGAATAAGAATATTAATTTAATTATTTTTTATTTAAAAATATAATTAAATTAAATAAAATCTTATTTTTTTTATTAAAATCGAATGAAATTTTAAATTTTCGGTTAAATCGGTTAAAAACCAAATTAATCGATATTTTATTGGTTCGATTTGCTCGGTTTTTATCAAGAAATTCGATCGGTTCGGTTATTTTAGAAAATATCGGTTTATTCGATTTTCGGTCTGTTCAGTTCGGTTCGATTTTAACCGATACTCACCCCTATGACCTCATCATTCACTTTCACTTTCGGAATATATATATATATATATAATTTTTTTCCTTACGTATTTTACATGAGCTATCTATGTTTTTTCCTTTTCCCTACGAGATGCTACTGTTGGATTGTGTCTATGTGCCGAATTGGTGTTGCAGTGAGGATTTTGGTGTGGATGACTTTCCTTTGTTCCTCCATACAGTAAGCTAGCGTATGAATCAGGGTCAGCTCTTATTTTGCTTTGGACCTTTGTTTTGTGTTGATATCTCCATTCTGCCGTGAGGTGTGGTTCTTAGAAATTCTTTTGTTTAGTCTTGGATGATTGAGTTCTATTTTGGGAGTTAGTTTTGGGTTGAGGTTGAGTTGTGGATTCATTAGTGAGTTGATTGCCATGAGCTGTCCTAGTTGTAGTATGGTTTTGTTTTGGGATCATGGAGATGTACCTATTGTCGTGAGTGGGTTTTGGGAAGTTAGATGGAATTTAGGTTAATTGGTAACAAATCATTAGTTAAGGCCAATTAATAATGATTATAAATTAGGATCATCCAAATTAGATTTGGGAGTGACATTTAGCTATTTGTCATTTGTTAAAATAGTTTTTTGTTATAGGACATTGATCTGATACAGTTATTTAGACGTGGGGTTTCTTTTTTTGACACGAACTTCACATTGTAGGCAAGTACATCTTCTTTATGCTCAGTAGTTATTGTACTTAAATACATGATTATTTATTATTAGAGTAGGTTGATTTATCTTAAATCTATTTTGTTTGTTTTCTTGCATGATACTTATTCTTGTTTGACCTTTGAGTAGTAATCCAAAATGTTCAGTTATACAGTTTCAACTCTTGATTTTTTATCTAAAGAATATTGCTTGTACGCGTATATTGTAGAATTATCATTTGACATATTTAGGATTTGGTTGACATTAGATATACCCTACCCAGTAGATTAGTTATATGTTTATTTATTGTGATATTGATTGATTACATGTGTATCGTATTGATTGTATGGTTGTGGTCTGATTGAGGTTGTGTATAGTGACATGCACCATAACATTGTTTGCATGCTGACGACCACCGGCTCACTTCTGATTGTGATGAGTCGTCGGTCATATTTTCTATTGTGCCACGCTCGACTAGAGTTGTATGCAGATAATTGATACCCCCAGGTGTTAGGGATCCCCAAAGATATTATTTGGAATTTTATAGTCACAGGTATTATGACTTTCATGCTAGTCACAGGTATTATAGCTTTTCTGCATAGTCACAGGTTTTTGACACTTGTATTTTGGCCACTCGACCTATCCAGTGTAGCGGTAGTTGGAATGTATACAGATTATGTCATTACATCATGTGCATATTATGCATTGTAAATTTTACTTTGTTTGCAATATTTGTTTAAGCTATGATTGCTGCATTTGATTGGCATGCATATTCGGTTATGATTTGTATTTATTATATATCTAGATATGCTTAGCAATACGAGTAGTTAATTAAGGTATTATGGGGATTTCTAATTATGCCCTTACGTGTTACATTGATTTTCAAGTATGTTTATTCATATAGATGTATTTGATTTTTGCTCTATATTCCGGAGACTATATATCGTTGTTTCTTTCTGCTTAATATATTCTTTTTATATATCATGTATTTATCTATTTTTATACCCACATAGTCCGCTCGAACACACCACCCATTACTTTCGTTTTTATTTCAGGTAGTTGATAGTTGTGTCTCGTGTTGCCAGGAAAAAATCTACCTGTCAATCCCCTGCTTGAGTATTTTTATTTGTTTTTATACTTTCTTAGTGATCTTATCTTATTTGTATTGCTTTAGTTTATTTGAATTGTATTCAGAGTTAGATTTAAGGAGTTGATGGTTATTATTTTTTCATTATTTAACTATATGATTGTGGTATATCAATATTTATTTCTGTTATTTTCAGGCATATTGGTTGTATATATATTATGTATGGAAATGCATGTATATAAATTTTAGAGTATCCATCATATAAGAGAAATATTATCTATTTTTTGAGCAAACATAAGCCTTGAGACGTGATAATCGATCTATGATCCCAGACCGTTCACTTTCAAAACTAGTTGGAATGGAGGCTCTAACCTATTCAAAAAAAACAAGAGACATATGGATCTTGCTCAGGAGTTATGGTGTGATGAATTTTCTAAACAATAAAATTCCAATCTTACCCCTAATATATTACACTTGAAAATTCTTAAAAAATTATGATGCTGGATCTTTCGCTAGGATCCATATACGAATCCGAATCCAAATCCGCGAATGGACACGTAGATAATAAAAGGCCATGGAAGGGTTTGTCAGGCTGAAGCTTTAGCCAGCCTATGGGAGAGAATAACCATTTTTATACATAATTCAGGTATTTAGATTCAATAATCCTGGAGTGGATAATGTTCTCTCTGGGTTCGTCCATCATCGGATAAATTTGAAAGCACGAGATACTCCTTACTCAGTAACAAGGTCAAAAATTGATTGCCAATAGATTGCACTAGAGTCGATGAGAGAAAGAACGACAAAATTGATTTATACTCGAAGAAAATAAATGAAATATGCCAGCATCAAATATTTAATATAATGAACACAACAATAGCACAGCCATAACCAGTTGGACTACCAGGCCAACAGAAAATTGGAACAACGATACAGATCTTGACAACTCGACGTACCCAGAATAGGTGCCTCCGGTGATGGTGGAAGGCAGATTGGATGATCCTGTGTTCTTGCAAACTCCCGTTGCTGCTCCAGCCTGAAAAGGTTAGATTATTAAGATGGAGTATTAGGGCAAGAGATTCAAACTTCAAAAATTACTTAAATTCTCACTCGTGTTGTTTGAACAAATCAATTGTAGTTCATCCACATTAAGGGATGAGTATCAAGAATGTAAATATATATGACGTTGGTTCTTCCTTAAAAGTTAAGCTTGGGAATAAATGGTTAGCTAATCAGCCTTTATTATAAATAAATAAATCCTTAAAGTAAATTGACATGATACAAAAACACAAACTGAAACTCAAACAGAGAAATGAAACAATTTAAAGGCCCAGAAATGAAAACAAACCTGACAGGCAGTGATAGTACTGCACCCACAAAGTGAAAGTCCATTTATTCGATCTTGTATGTCGAAAACACCGCCTCCGTTGCTTCTCTAGATATGTACATATTCTCTAGTTAGGGACATGAGACAGCTTAAGAATTTTTCACTTTGGAACTTGACACTTGATGGTACCATGTAAAAGTTTACTGCAATGAAGTTGGGCATCATATTTCCGGCGGCTCTGAAACAGGCATCAACCATTTCAGCAAGTCCAACAGAGTGTTCTTTGCAAGCTTCATTTTCGTATGGCATTGTGGGGAAGTAGTTTTGTAAAAATAATGATGCATATCTTGAATTTAATGGTTGTGATTCCTTCCTATTCGGGCATGAACCTGGTAAGAGCCCTGGATCTCCAGCTGCCATGGCAACACTTTAAGAAACAGTCTAGAACCTTGCAAATCAAATCAATAAAAGAAAAGAAAGAGGGAAAGAATTTCACAATCCACAGGTTCCTATAACCATTTTTGGTGAAACCATAGGTCCCTGTTTTGGTGCCCAAAGTGATAGACAAGTGAAGAAAACATAACTTACCAAACTTAATCAAAGTTTATAGTTTAGATATATGCCATGCCAGTTATACTAAGCTTTTTATAATTCTTTGTTAGAACATCATATTTCCCCTAATTAAGGTTATTTGAGAAGTAGTACCCAGAAATATAGTGACTGAAGAGCTTATAAGCAAATTACAGTATCTAAAAATACTTTAAGAAGATTAGACAGAGATATAAATAAGAAATGAACATATATATAGAGTATAGTTAAGCTTCAGTTCCTAATCAAGAAATGCAATTAACACAAGAACTATTCAACAACTAAAAAAAACTACATTAAGATAAATATCACGAGAACATCACTTGGCCATCTAACATTCTAGGTATTAATTTCAAAAGCCCACCAAATGATGGTCGAAACTAATTTGGAATAACATCTCCAGCAACTTACCTTCATTTTCCAAAAAGTAATGCCACTGATAGGCAATACCCTCGCTAGCTTCCTTGGAAGCATCAGAGGTAAAGACCAGCAGCCTATGATTCTTTGCTACCATATCAGTCACACTTGGCCAATCCATCCCATTCCTCGGCATTTCGGAGACTGGATACCAGAATTTGACCAAGCCTGCATCCGCAAACAGTTTGGTCAACCCTCTTAGAGCGTGCACGTAATCTTCGATGATGATCGTCACTATCTCTGAAGGATTTTGAGACAAAAAAACTTCAACCTCCTTCAAGGTGTTGATTGCTGGATCCTACAAGTATGGACCAACGATGTGTTCTAAATGATAATACCACAAGACGTACACGATATCCAAAAGAACGATAACAATATGAAAGTGCTCTCACAAATGCTGTGAAGTTGAAGCACTGCCCCTGAAACGAATGGCACAGCCATATATCATTCTCAAAATCGTACATATCCAGCATCAAGCCCCTCACACCATTCTACAATCGCACATCGACAATCGGGCGCAAGGAGAATAAGAGAAACATCAAAATGAGCAGAGAAAAAAAATGCGGAGCACTAACCCTCAACTGATTCGTGACGGTGTCTTCTTGGTTGTAGAAAGTAACTCTGGGCACACCGGTGGAAGATGGTTCGTCCACAATCGAGAAGGAATTGTGGGTAACCAACCATGTGTACCTGTTGAAAGGCAATCCCTTGACCTGAAACCAGATCAATCGCTCATTCATAAACTACAACAAAATGAGGAGGAAAAAAAGATCTTTTAAAGTAAAAAGGGATTGAAATCGGGGAAGTACGAAGGAAGTGGGCAGGTTGGCCTGGTTGCGAACGCAGGTAGGTTGGGTGTTGCCGGAGGCGGGGCAGCTGCCGCAGTAGAGTCCGGCGGAGCAGTCGGCGGCGGTGGAGCAGGAATCGAGGAGCTGCTTGACGGACCAAAACAGCGAATTATAAGCTAACTAGCACCCAAACAACGGCAAAGAAGAAGAGCACATCGGGGATGTGATACCTGACAAGAGCGAGGAGAGCAAGTGGCGGAAGAGGGACGAAATAGGAAGAGCGCCGGGATCCAGAGGAGGAGAAGAAGAGCAACGCGATTCATAGCTCGGGATCGTGGACGAGATGAAGAAAGAGATGGGAAAGCTAGGGGAGAGGGAACACAGCCACTGCGATGCTGCGAGAGTGCCCTCGGCTCGAATGGCAGTCGCCTTTTGGTGATAATTAAATAAAGTATGAGACAAGACAAAAGGGAAGTCAAGTAGTCAAGCTATAACACGTGATTTATTTGAACACCAATAGAGCTGCAATCGAACCGAGCCGAGCCGAATACCTGAGAGTTTGAGTTTGACTCGTTTATTATCGAGCCGAGCTCGAGCTTAATTTATCGAATATAGTGATGGCTCGCGAGCATATTCGAGCCTAATCGAGCCCTAAACGAACTTACCAAATATAAATTATTAATTAAAGTATTCATCAATCTATTAAAAAAATAAATTATATATTCTAAAAAATATAAAATATTTACTAAAATCTATGATTTTATTCATACAAATGAGTTTTATTGGATATTTTATATTTATTAAATGTAAAAGTGTCAAAATTATATATTTAATATTAAATATTAATTTTATATTTTACGAACTAGCTCACGAGCTTATTAACGAGCCTGTTCACGAGCTAATGAGTCGAATACTACTGAGTTTGAGTTTGGCTCGTTAATATTAACGAGCTTTATTAAACGAGCTCGAACGAGCTTCTATCGTGAATTCGTTCTTTTATCCTCGCGTGCAGTTGAGTTACCATTTTTCCAAGATTCGTGAATTCGATGATTAGTTCTTTTATCCTCGCGTGCAGTTGCTTCATCATCTCTCCTTTTTCCAACCGGAGGTTGGTGAGTTAGTTCCAAGGATATCTCCCCGTGCCATCTTCACTTTCGAGGTTCCTTCATGCAACTCCAAGAATTTTACCCAAAGCTTATTTGTTGACTTGTAGGTTCCGACGTGGTTGACTTCTTGTGCCAATAGAACGGTTAGCAGATGAAATCCTGCTTTTCCGTTTACCATAAAGTATGCTTGCTCCTTTTTCGTCCAGAGACTCTCGTCTTTGTCTTTATTCTCAGCATCTTTGGGGACTTTAAAACCATTCCTCATTATTAATAATAAATCAAAATAGGTCTTAAAAAAATACCTGCATATTGTGCTTCCAAGTCGCAAACTCCCACTCGAATATTAGCGAGTAGATGGTTGGTGTAACGCCTCGAAATTTCCCATATGAAATATGGTGAAATTCATGAAATAGTATCATGAAATATTATGAAATATTATGAATTCATAAATATGAAATATTATGGAATTCATGAAATAGTATCATGAAATATTATGAAATATTATGTATCATGAAATATTATGAAATATTATGAATTCATAAATATGAAATATTATGGAATTCATGAAATAGTATCATGAAATATTATGAAATATTATGAATTCATAAATATGAAATATTATGGAATTCATGAAATATTATCATGAAATATTATGAAAATATTGTGAAATCATGGAATATAATTAATATTATGAAATTTCATGATGGGCTTGGCTTAATGGGCTTTGATATGGATTAGTGCAAAATGTGATAAAAAGGAGGAAGCAAGGATTGAACCTTGAACCTCCTAGTTGCATTCACCATGTCATAACCAATGAACCAAGCAATGTTTCTTGTAGAGGGAATAAGAAACATGCTTGTTAAAAGCTAGGGAGATGAAGAGACATGTCTTTTCATGAGAAAAGTATAAATAAGGGAAGTTGGAATAACTTCCCCTTTCTCTTCTTCTTCCTCTTCACTTCTCCACCGAAACTCAAGCTTTCCCCTTCTCCATTTTCGAAAAAGAAAACCTAGGGTTTTAACCCTAGGGAATTGGAAGGAAGAAGAACCCTTTAAGGTTCTTGCCTACTACTAGGGCCAAGATTGCTAAGAGAAGGAAAACAAAGGAAATACTCACCTTCCTTCAACCAAGGGCACCTTAAGATCTTAGAGAAGTAGAAATCAAGCGAAAGGATGTAAGTATCCCCTCGCCTGCAGTGTAATAGTTCGTGAATGTGGTATCCTTTAACATGTTGTAAACAAAAACTTAGGGTTTTTGTTCTTGTATGTTTCGGCCACCCCCCTTAGGGGAAGGCCTTGTTTTCTTTTGTTACATGATTAGACCCTTGACACTTAGGGAATATGTGTATATTGATTTCCTTCATGATGGTTGAACAAAAGGGAAGAAGAACTAGGGTTTTGGTTCTTGTAAGATTCGGCCACCCCCTTAGGGGAAGGCCTTGTTCTCTTTTGTTACATAATTAGACCCTTGGAACTTAGGATATATGTATATGTGTGGTTTATGCAAAATGTTGTGAACAAAACCTAGGGTTACACCCTTGTGTAGGTTTCGGCCAACACCCAAGAAGGGACCTTGGTTACCCCTAGATGCATGTGAAGACCCCTTGGAATTTAGAGTATACCTATATGTTGTGTCCCTACATTTTTGTGATAGCAAAACCTAGGGTTTTGAACTTGGATGGGGTTCGGCCAAGGCTTAGAAAAAGGGGTTAGTGAGGGTTGAATTAAGTATACAAGGTGTTTGAATAAATGTATGTGTGAATGATTAATGCAAAAGTCCTAATATTTCCCTACTCTTGATGTTTCGGCCAACCCACTAGGACTAGGGTTTGTAAAGGTCAAACTACCCTATGATATATGTTTATGGTTGGGGATGATCATATGTATATGTATGTGGTGTTAAATGGAATGGTTGATAAGGAAACCTTAATTGTTAGCATGCTTTGATATGTTTATGTATGAGGTGTTTAAATGAGATGTCTGATTGAAATCTTAATTGATAGCATGCTACCACTTTCTACGATATGAGTATGACCTATGTGACCAAAGCTTGTCAGGTCTAAGGTAGGTTAAGTGGTTGAAATATGATGCATGATGAAATATGATGAACATGTATGAAATGTGATGTATATATGAACATGTATGACATATGATGCATGTATGAACGTGTATGAAATATGATGAATATATGAACATGTATGAAATATGATGTATGTATGAACATGCCTTATAGCCCATGGGGCACACTTATGAAATTGCATGTGATATGTTAAAATGCTTGAAGGGATACTCAAATAGTATGGGATCAAGAGCACCCGAATGTGTGGTGTGTCCCTAGGGGATCTAGAGCACCCTTGAAGAGTGGTGTGTCCCATAAGAGTAAATATGGAGTATTCCTTAGCATATATGTAACAGCATGATAAGTATTTTACTTTTAAGTTGTGTACCCGACTCGGAAGGGGGTCGTTAAATAAATCCGGGGTGCATGTTAACGTGGCTCCGGTAGGACGGAAGGGTCCTGCTCTAATGACTTGGTGGCTCGCTACCCCAATTCATTAGGGAACGCGCAATAGTTCCGCGCGATAGTTGGTACACAACAGGGCCCGATATGATATGGATGTATTTTTAAGTAATACCATTATGGAATTGTTTTGAAAACATTCATTAAAAGCATTTATTATATGTGAAGAGTATGCTTATGGTACTTGATACTGCATGCTTAGAAACTTAGATGTTTGATATGCTTTGATGAACTTATACTTGTGATTAATTATGTGTACATGTTATATTCTTTCGTACGGATTTTGCGAGTAGGACAGGATCCTTACTAAGCATTGTGCTTACTAGTTTATGTGTTGTCTTATGCTGCAGATAACACTTAAATGGAAGGAAGAGGCAGGAGGCTGAAGATGTGTGGGGTGGTGGCTCGGAAGTAAAGACTTTTTATATCTACTTTATTATGCTCATGTTTATGTTCCTTAACAAGGAATGTTAGTGACTAGGATTATATTATGGTGTGAAACAATATGTGAACCTATCATGTTATTTAATGTCACTTGATAATTTTTGCAAGCATGCTTAGTACCTAGTTCTCTTAAGTCCTTGCATTGTTGTTATAATGTCATGTTAGAAGATAGAAAAAAAATATTACTATATGATTAAATGTACGTAACCCCGCCCCGAGAGTAGATATAAGGGCGGGCGTTACAGTTGGTCCGACCATTTTATGAGTTGCTTCAGATGGCGATTAGTCCTTCTGGAGCGTCCTAACTCTGATACCACTTGTTGGTGATCGTGCGATCGGTAAGAGGGTGGTGAATTGCCCCTACGAAAAAAATCTCTATCTCTTGTTCTTGCTCAACAAAGATGGATGTTAATTTACAATAATAATAAAGAACATCAAAATAAACTAGACATAAAAAGAAAAGAGGCATACAAATTTACTTGATTTGCAACCAGGAAGGTTGTTAATCCAAGGCAAAATCAAGCGCAAACTCCAGATGAACTCTTTGGAGTGGAGAAACCTCTTTACAAAATGAAAATCTCAAAAAGACAGTGAAAACATAAAAGAATTCATTTACAATTGATGAATGTCTTAGAATTGAGCTCTGGGGGTCTATTTATAACCTCGGTCAATTCTATCCGAATGTTGACATGGCACAATAGGGGTGCCTGAGTGCTTAGGCGGGCCTGACACGTGGCCTGGAAGTTATCCGCTTCGTAACGTTCGTAAACGGCTAGCTGACAGATAAAATTTGGTTCTTAGGCGCCTATATGCACTGGGACGCTCGGGAACAAGGGCGTCCGAGTGCATAGGGGCACCCTCATTCACGTCCGCCTAAGTGCTCTCGGGCGCCTGAATAACTTTTAGTCAGCCTTTTGCTGACCAGTCTCCAGCTGGTCTTCTTGGGTAATTTTCGAGCTTTTCAGAGTTGGGCTCACCCGAACCCTCCTCTGGCCTTCTCCTCGAGCAAGTTTCCTCCCGACATTTCGTCTCTCGAACATCGTGCGCGTCATTCTCGCTCTACCGGCGTACTCTTCCGCAGAACTCCGCGTCCCTCGGATACACCAAGCTCATCGGCTCCCTTTCTGTGTCATCCTTCTCGTCCGCTGCGTCTTCCGCTCGACTTCCTGTGCTTCTAAGCTCCTGCATACTTAGACACATAGATCAAAATACAACAAGACCTAACTTGAGTTAATTGACCACATCAAAACTCACCCGGGATACTTATATTTTCTTACACTCCAAATAGGAGTATAAGGAAGTTACGTTCCCTTTCTTCCCCTCACTTCTCATTCAATTAATGAACCTCTTCTCATCCCATCCAAACATAGGATAAGTATCTATCCTCTAAGTTAGTATTCTCTGTAATTTATCTTCTCCTCCATGTTGGGAGGATCACGAATCACTCTTACGATTTAAGATTATAATTTCATAATCAGAAACTAACATTCAAGTTTAGTCTTATGTTATACAATGTGCGGATCTGGATCGAACTCTTTCAAATTGTTATTAGCAGGAACTTATTCTATCTACCACTGTATGGGTTCATTGAGGTCTGGAAGTTGAATGGAATGTTTCCTACCTGGAACATTAGATGGAGTGTCGATCGGTGGATGATCCGCAGGTTGCTGATCAACAGGGAAAGTCCTTATCTGATCAACGTACAGTCAGGCAAAGGGCCGCAAAACATAACAAAATAAGAAAAGGCATGAGCTTTTGGTGGTAGCCTACCTCATGTAGATTGCCATTTTCCACCTGTTGGAGTTATTGATTCCTTGTAGACTTGTATCTCCTCGGTATTTGACTTAGTCGATTTATGACCGTCGGATCTTCTGGAAGGTTGCTATTTCCTCGGTATTTAACTTAGTTGATTTACGACTGTCGGATCTTCCAGGAGGTTGCTCGGAGGAAGCAAACCGATTGGTTGACGTCGAGGCTAGTGTTTGACACTGTCTCCGTAAAATGATATTGCTCCGCTACTGGTGCTCACGGATAGCAGCAATTCGTTTCCAAGATACAACGACGTCGTCTCGGAATAGTAGCACTTCAAATTTCGAGATCGGCGAACCTTTTCGCAGGCTTTTTGGAATCTCGATGCAGAAGATGGATGAGTGCAAATAATTTAGATTGCAATGCTTGAATGAATGAAATGATCAAGTGGAGGGATCTCTTTATATTGAGTGAAGAGGTAAGTACCCTTTGGTTCGGACAGATCTGGACCGTTCATAACGAAAGGGTATAACCCTTTAAAGGTCTCTTAATCTCGTCCCTTGATCTGAAGAGTTATAACTCTTCAGATCCATCTTGATCTCAGCCGCCAGATTAAAACATTTAATCTGACGCCTCAGATCCTTTCTCCCTCTTCACAGTCAGATTTGAATCTGACGCTCCAGATCGCACGTATCTTGAACAATTAATTTCTCATTCACCCTTAATCGGTTTTGAGCAAATAAATAGTCCAGATTTATCTACGCGAAACGTAAATTTCGATTTTGAAGTCAAACTTGACTTTCAACGATCAATGATATCAAAATTTTGCTTTTGCAAAATCATATCCAACAATCCCCTACATGAATGGAAATTAATGCATGTATTGCATGTATGTATGTTGACACTTTACAAGAGTCCAATCGATAAGCCAATGCATCGGGAAAGGTAGTTTGTGGCTTTGAACCTTCCGTAGTGGAATGCTATCGAGCATACTAGGCTGCGCAGTGAACGTGATGTCTTGAACTGCTCAGCTATTGGTGTATACTAAGACAATAACACCCACACAGAGACTTATTGATAAGTGTCATTTTATTGATCATTTTATATGCTTAAATCCGTGTTTGACCCATATTTTACTTGTGTAATTGTGGATTTACCCTAGGTTTTAGGATTTATACTCTTTTTGGACCTAATTACAAATTTTGATATATTTGAGTTGTTTTGTCACTAAATTTTTGATCTACTTTTGTAGGCTTCAAATGATCAGGGACCTAGGTCATATTGGGTCAAATGTTGAGTCAAAAGTGGACTAGATCAAGTGATCAAGCGTCGACTCATATGAACCGTCCGATGTAAGAACGGTTAGATCTAGACCATCTGAGAACTTCTGATCAATCCGAGCTGGAATTAAGGTTAATCAAGCGATCAGATCAAGATCTGAAGGTTTCATCCCAATCGGAGATCATCTAGCCGTTGGATTACGATCAGAGGGATCTAGACCATCCATTCAAAGATCAAGGTGATCTGAACCATCCGTTGTAGATCTGGCAGATCCGAGCTACCCCAAGGATGATCCTGACCTCTGATCAAGATCTGAGAAGTTTGAGACAAATCAGACGAAGATCAACCGTTGGATGAGCGCTGGAGAATCTGGGCCGTTCACTGCTTTAACTATTTAAACTGCTCCCCTGTTCAGATCTCAGCGTCGCGTCTTCATTTAGTTCGTAGCTGTTCTTCATCTTTTTCACTTGTTCTTCATTCCGTTCGTAGATTTCTTCATCCGAAGGCGTGTCCAACTCGATTTCGACCTTGGATTTAGATCTGGATCGTTGGGAAGTTTTCTCCGTGAAGTTTCCAGCTCAAATTCGGCCAAAACGGAGATGATTGAGGGTTTCGTCAAATCTGTAATCTGATCGCTTGGATCGAGTTTGTGTACCATTTCCAACCATCTGAATTACCTGGAGGGGTCCTTTGGGTGATCTGATCATTCCCTAATCATCATTGCATCACGGCACAATGAGATCGAGGAGATCGGATTGTTTCTTCAGAGACTGAGCAGAGTTTGAGCAGATCTAAATTGGAGCTAATCTTCCCATTGATTTACGAGTTGAAGGGGTTCTTGGCTTGCCCTTGCGTGACGAACAAGGAGATCTTGAAACATGGGAAGGATCGAGGCTTAGTTTTTATGGCATTTCTTGTTTTCTTTAGCTGTAATTTCAATTTATGTAATTAGTTCTGTTTCTGTTTCGTATCATCTGCTGTAAGTTTCTTTTATGAATGGTTTCTGCTTTAATTAGGGTTTAATTCTGCAAGTAGTTAGTTAGTGAGCTTGTTTAGTGAACAATTGTCACAATTTTAGTTCATTTCCTGTTTAATGGTTTGCGTATCAGAATTGCTAGTTGTGTATCAGAATTTCTGCTTCCTTCCTCTGCGTATCAGTTTAGTATCTGCACTTACTTCAAGTTCAGTTTATTTTTGTGTTTTAATTCCTGAAAGTTAGAGGTAATGTTTAGTTGTTAAAGCATTCAGTCTTGGCTTGCTGTTCAGTTGATCATTTCTGCAGATAATTCTATTTTCATCTTAAGTTTCAGCAGTTGCGTATCAACAACTATTTTTGTAAGTTTCAGCTGCTATTCTGAACTGTGTATCATTGCCCCTTGATCTTTTAAACCTTGTCTGAGTCTTGGTTGGAATTTTTTTCAGCTAATTTCGTGAATTTCAGAGCTTGGTTTTCTTCTCAATTTCTGCATGTCACTAAATTCTGCATATCTGTTTAATGTCTGAGATTTGGTTTCAATTGAGTTAGTTTTTGCATCCTTTAGCTACAGAATTTTGTTCTGCTTTCAGCTTGATCTGCATTCATTTCCTATAAAGTCTTTTGCTTCATTTTAATTGCTTTGTTTCATTGCTGCTTTCAGTTGCATTCTTTAGCTGCTAAATTCTGTTCTTCATTCAGAAATCCAGCTGAGTTCTGTTCTGCATTCAGATTGCATTCTTGCATTCGGAATTGTTTAGTCTTTTGCTTAGTTGTTGCATTGTTCCATCTATTCAATAGATCATGTCACCAATAGCTTTGGTTTCCAAACAGAATTGATCTGTTGCAACTCAGAATTGTCAGTTACAGGCAAATCAATCTAGTTCAACTTTTGGCATATAAGTTTTCTTTCCTTTGTGTATCAAGTGGTTTCACTTTTTCCACTTTGTATCAAGATAAGTTTCGGCATTAGTATCAAACGAGAATTTCAGTTTCGATTTAATTCTTTTGCTTAACATTTGGTTTGCAATTTTAATCAGCATTGTTTTCCCAAAAGATAGTTAAGTCCCTTGGTTGCTTAGGTTTCCAATTGCTTGATGTCATTAGTTGCCTTATACTTTGTTTAGCTCACTTAGTCAAGTTTCTTACATTTTCTTGCGCTTTCATTTCCTTTTCATTGCATTGTTATTTTTATTTGCAAGCAAATCCCAGATTTTATTTGAAACCCAAAAACATCGACGACACATAACTCGAGTACGAATCGAACAACTTGAACTAGCCCTTGGAAAAATACGACCTGTGGCCCCTTACTACGCCTTTCTTCTTTGATTGCAAAAAGGATTTCCAGCTTTATAAATATCTAAATTTGAGACCCATATTCGTGACAGTCTATTTGGGTCCATCACCTATCTCACCCACTTTTAGTTCTCATGGTTGGTTCCGTTTTGGCCATGGACACCATCTTGGATTCATGAGTGTTTCATTGAAGCGGTCTATCTTCACACTCATATAGGTGACACTTCTATCAAGAGTATCCTACCATACTCCACCTTAAAGGTATAGAAGTCATTAAAAGCATAAGCTTATCCTCACTACATGTGGTAGGACAGCACCAAATCATCCTAGGATTGGGATAGTAGAGATAATTATTTCTCTTGTGCTGTTACATAACTTCTGTAACTTCGTTGTCCCATTGAACCAAGATCTTGGGATCTCCAGTCAACAAGGTTGGGTTACCGCTACAGTCGTTTTTAGTTGTAGATTTTCAATCTCATTCTCTTGATGAGCAGTATACTTGATCTCGATTTAGCCCCTTTGTTAGGGGATCTGCCAAATTATCCTTAGATTTGACATAATCGATTGCAATCACTCCGTTCGAGATCAACTGCCTAATGATATTATGTCGACGACGTATATGTCGTGACTTACCATTATACATACTACTCTGTACCCTTCCAATTGTCGATTGACTATCACAGTGGATAAGTACGGCGGGCACAAGTTTTATCCAGCTCGGAATATCTTCCAAGAAATTCTGTAGCCATTCAGCTTCTTCAACTGCTTTGTCAAGTGCTATAAACTCGGATTCCATTGTTGACCGAGCTATGCATGTCTGCTTAGTGGATTTCCAAGATACTGCTCCTCCAACGATCGTGAATACATATCCACTAGTGGATTTGGAGTCTTTTGTATCGGAGATCCAATTAGCATCACAATATCCCTCCAAGACTGCGGGATACCTTCCATAATATAATCCGTAGTTCATAATATATTTTAAATATCTAAGAACTCGCATCAGTACTTTCCAATGGGTGTCGTTTGAATTGCTCGTGAAACGACTCAGTTTGTTGACCACACAGGCAATATCCGGACGAGTAAAGTTTATGAGATACATCAAATTGCCAATTATCCGGGAATATTCCAATTGCGATATGGGTTCGCCATGGTTTTTCGGTAAGTGTTGACTTAAATCCATAGGTGTTTTTACAGTAGAGAGATCGTATGCATTGAATCTTTTCAATACTGACTCTACATAATGGGATTGTGTTAAAATTATCCCATCGGACGTCCTGAGAATTTTAATTCCCAATATGATATCTGCTAGACCCATATCTTTCATGTCGAAACTATTGGTCAACATTTTCTTAGTACTCATGATGATATCATGATTACTTCTCATTATGAGCATGTCGTCTACGTATAGACAGTCGATTACATAACTCTCAGGTGTGCTTTTGACATAAATGCATTTATCACATTCATTTATTCAGAATTCATTTGACAACATTATTTTGTCAAATTTTTCGTGTCATTGCTTTGGTACTTGTTTAAGTCCGTACAACGACTTAACAAGTCGACACACCATTCCCTCAGTTCCAGAAGCTATGAACCCCTCGGGTTGCTCCATGTAGATTTCTTCTTCCAAATCACCATTTAAGAACGCAGTCTTAACATCCATTTGGTGTATTTCAAGGTCATACAATGCTGCAATGGCTATCAGCACTCGTATGGACGTAATCCTTGTCACCGGTGAGTAGGTATCGAAATAATCAAGGCCTTCCTGTTGCTTGTACCCTTTAGCTACAAGTCTGGCCTTATACTTGTCAATCGATCCATCAGCTTTATACTTGCGTTTTAGTATTCACTTACAACCTAATGGTTTAGTACCAGAAGGAGGGTCTACTAATTCCCAAGTATGGTTATTCATGATGGACTCGATTTCACTATTGACAGTTTCTTTCCATAATGGGCCGTCGGGACCAGAGAGAGCTTCGCTTAGTGTTCTTGGGTCCATTTCTGACATGAATGTCATGAAATCCGGCCCGAACGATTTCTCAACTCTAGCCCGTTTGCTCCGACGTGGCTCTTCGCTTTAATTGTCAATAGCCCTTTTATGACAACTAAGTTCTGGAACATTATCTTTGTTAGAACTTCCATTGTCATTATTTTGAACGTTTTCCTTCTTATTTGGGAACACGTCTTCAAAAAATATTACATTCCGAGATTCTATGATTGTACCCACATGAATATTAGGAATGTCTGACTTATGAAGCGATATGCACTACTGTTTTGGGCATATCCGACAAATATTGCATCGAACGTTTTAGGTCCGATCTTAACTTACTTTGGCTTAGGTACTTCGACCTTTGCTAAGCACCCCCACACTTTCAAGAATTTGTACGATGGCTCGCGGCCTTTCCATAGTTCATATGGTGTTTTATCATTTTTCTTGTGAGGGGTTTTGTTGAGAATGTGGTTTGTTGATAATATGGCTTCCCCCCATAAGTTTTAGGATAAGCAGGAATAGCTCAGTTGGTTAGAGCGTGTGGTTATTAATCATAAGGTCGGAGGTTCAAACCCTCCTGCTTATGCTTTTTAGGTAATTTTTAGAAATCCTTCCATGAAGCAGGGAGTTTCTCGATTACCGCAACAACTTTGAATGACTCATTCAGCGGCATTCCTTCGGCGTCTAGATCATGCATTATCAGTTGCATGTCTTGGATTTGAGATGTGACGCTCTTGGAATTCACCATTTTGAAATCCAAAAACCGGCCGACGATGAATTTCTTCAGTCCGACGTTTTCGATTTTGTATTTCTTCTCCAGCGATTCTCACAGTGACTTAGCCGTCTCCATTATGCAATATACGTTATATAACGCATTGTCCAGCGCATTAAGAACGTAATTACGACACAGGAAGTCTTTGTGTGACCACGCATCGTGAGCAGCCTGGCTCCCGGAATTATTTTTCGTAGCGGCTGGCGGGTCTTCACGCAGGAACCGTACAAGGTTCAGCGTGGTTAGATAGAACAACATCTTCTGCTGCCATCTTTTGAATTCAACCCCGTTGAATTTCTCCGGCTTCTCGGCGTGAGGGACGGCGGTTGGTATATTGTTGATTTTGAAGTCGGCTCCATTCGGCTTCTCGGCGTGAGGGACGACGGCGGTTGGTACATCGTTGACTCCGGCCATATCAGTTTGCCAATATCATTTTACGATTGTTGGAGTTATTGATTCCTTGTAGACTTGTATCTCCTCGGTATTTGACTTAGTCGATTTACGACCGTCGGATCTTCCGAGAGGTTGCTATCACCTCGGTATTTGACTTAATCGATTTACGACCGTCGGATCTTCCGGGAGGTTGCTCGGAGGAAGCAAACCGATTGGTTGACGTCGAGGCTAGTATTTGACACTGTCTCCGTAAAACGATATTGCTCCGCTACTGGTGCTCACGGATAGCAGCAATTCGTTTCCAAGATACAACGATGTCGTCTCGGAATAGTAGCACTTCAAATTCCAAGACCGACGAACCTTTTCGCAGGCTTTTTGGAATCTCGATGCAGAAGATGGATGAGTGCAAATACTTTAGATTACAATGCTTGAATGAATGAAATGATCAAGTGGAGGGATCTCTTTATATTGAGTGAAGAGGTAAGTACCCTTTGGTTTGGACAGATCTGGACTGTTCATAACGAAAGGGTATAACCCTTTAAAGGTCTTTTAATCTCGTCCCTTGATCTGAAGAGTTATAACTCTTCAGATCCATCTTGATCTCAGCCGCAAGATTAAAACATTTAATCCTATGCTTCAGATCCTTTCTCCCTCTTCACAGTCAGATTCGAATCTGACACTCCAGATCGCACGTATCTTGAACAATTAATTTCTCATTCATCCTTAATCGGTTTTGAGCAAATAAATAGTCCAGATTTATCTACGCGAAATGTAGATTTCGATTTTGAAGTCAAACTTGACTTTTAACGATCAATGGTATCAAAATTTTGTTTTTGCAAAATCATATCCAACACCACCTTCGGCTTCTGCAATGTGCTCCGCCACTTCTCTATCTCCTCCAACATTTTACGTAACAGAAGCCCGAGAATTTAAATTCTCAGCAAAAATAACAGAGAAAAAGTTTTTTTGCCTTGAAGTATTTTCGTCTGAAGTAACAGAAGCTTGAAAATTTAAATCCTCAGCCTGGGGATGGCAATGGGTCGGATTCGGGTCGGATTCTATATCCTTCGTACCCATACCCATCGGTATCGGATATCCATCGGGTATACCCATACCCATTAAAGGATTGGATATCTTATATACTAATAATTTTTTTTTCTATCCAACTATATCATTGAACAAAAGTACATTATAATTAACATTAAAGTTAAAAAAAATATATCTATAATTTTAAAAATAGATTAAACATATATATAATCTATTTCTAACATTAATAAAAATTATTAGTATGTTTTGAGAAAAAATCTTTAATATATATATGTATTTTTTATTTAATCGGGTATTCGGATCGGATATCGAGTATTGGTAGTCCCTCCATATCCTCCTCCATTCGGGTCGGATGTCGAATTCTCCGTCGAATTCGGATGAAATTGTCATACCTACCTCAGCCTGAAAAACAGAAGCGACCTGAAGTATTTTTGCCTTCTCTTCGACTAGAGCCGCCTGCACGGTCTGCAGTTCCACTTTCGTCTGCCCACCCAACCATACGACAAATTAACAAGAAGACAGAGCAATTCCAACGAGAACAAACAACTTAATTGAGGACTCGATGCTTACCCTTTTTTTCGAGGACGACCTTCGGATGCGGCACGAGGCTGGGTTTATCGAAACCTCAGGTGCATGCAGGTAAATGGCAGTTCGGATCCTCTATCCCGAGTCTCCCTCTGTCCCTCTGTCCCAACCAGAACACGACAAAAAAACGTGCCACTCGTGTGACTTCGCCCAGTCTCGCGATCAAACCGAACCGCGCATGCCCTCCAGCTCTCTTCCAGAAGTGATGCGACGATAACCGAACACACCTTCAAGGGAGTCGGCGACCTCATCAAGCTCCTCCCCAGCAACACTGTCTTCCTGTTCCAGTTCCTCAACCCGCTCCTCACCAACGTCGGCCAGTGCACCGCCGTAAACAGGTGGCTCTCAGGCGCGCTCCTCGTTGCCTGCGCCTTCAACTGCTCCTTCGCCGACTTCACCGACAGCTTCCTCAACCCCGCCGAGGGCAAGCTTTACTACGGCATTGTGACAGCGTGCGGGATCTGGCTTTTCTCCGACCTCGGCGCCGCGGCGAGGAATGACCTCTCTAAGTACAAGCTCCGGCTGGGTGACTTCGCCCACGTCGCCCTCTTGCTGCTCGTGTTCGCGGCGGTGGCGCTGCTGGATAACAATATGGTGACGTGCTTCTACCCGGCGCTACTTGTCCAAGAGAAGATCCTGGTGATTGCGCTACCGCCGGTGATCGGCATAGTCGCCGGAGGCATCTTCATGCTGTTTCCTCAAAATAGGCATGGAATCGGGTATCCACCGTCGACAGGCTCTGCTGCTGCAGAAAAAAGTGTTGAATGAAGGAATCGGAAGAGGAAAATGAAAAAAAGTGTTGATTGTCAACGTTTTCATCATCTTCTTCATCAGGGTTAGAACAAATCCTCGAATGCAGCCAGACATCGCTTAGAAGCTGACCTTCAGCATTCTCTTTCATCAAGCAGTTCAAGATAAGCAATCTGATATCACTTCAAACTATTGTGATTACTCACATATTAGATTCCACATGTATGAATGAGAGTTGGGGACCAAACCAATTTCTACACGCCTCAATTTTCCTCATTCGCTTCGTTTACATTTCCTCGATCGTCTTGGCACTCATCACCCAAATTCCTATAACTCAATTCGGGCTAATAAAACTCGCACGGGATACAAGAAAACAATAAAAATTTGATTCTGATCCAAAGAGAAGAAAAAGGGGCCTACAAAAGATTGAATTTTAGGGTTGTTCCTCCCTTGTTTTCTCCCATGAATCGCGACCTAGGGCATGTCATTCGAGCCGAAGCAACCGCCTCAAATCTCTGGTGGCGAAGGCAGTCACATCCTCTGTCCTCATCGAGAATCTCGGCGGCGGCGGCGGCGACGGCGACAACGAGCATGCCGCCCCCGCGTACACGTCCTGAGGCAACGCCAATAGGCATGGAATCGGGTATCCACCGTCGACAGGCTCTGCTGCTGCAGAAAAAAGTGTTGAATGAAGGAATCGGAAGAGGAAAATGAAAAAAAGTGTTGATTGTCAACGTTTTCATCATCTTCTTCATCAGGGTTAGAACAAATCCTCGAATGCAGCCAGACATCGCTTAGAAGCTGACCTTCAACATTCTCTTTCATCAAGCAGTTCAAGATAAGCAATCTGATATCACTTCAAACTATTGTGATTACTCACATATTAGATTCCACATGTATGAATGAGAGTTGGGGACCAAACCAATTTCTACACGCCTCAATTTTCCTCATTCGCTTCGTTTACATTTCCTCGATCGTCTTGGCACTCATCACCCAAATTCCTATAACTCAATTCGGGCTAATAAAACTCGCACGGGATACAAGAAAACAATAAAAATTTGATTCTGATCCAAAGAGAAGAAAAAGGGGCCTACAAAAGATTGAATTTTAGGGTTGTTCCTCCCTTGTTGTCTCCCATGAATCGTGACCTAGGGCATGTCATTCGAGCCGAAGCAACCGCCTCAAATCTCTGGTGGCGAAGGCAGTCACATCCTCTGTCCTCATCGAGAATCTCGGCGGCGGCGGCGGCGACGGCGACAACGAGCATGCCGCCCCCGCGTACACGTCCTGAGGCAACGCCAATAGGCATGGAATCGGGTATCCACCGTCGACAGGCTCTGCTGCTGCAGAAAAAAGTGTTGAATGAAGGAATCGGAAGAGGAAAATGAAAAAAAGTGTTGATTGTCAACGTTTTCATCATCTTCTTCATCAGGGTTAGAACAAATCCTCGAATGCAGCCAGACATCGCTTAGAAGCTGACCTTCAACATTCTCTTTCATCAAGCAGTTCAAGATAAGCAATCTGATATCACTTCAAACTATTGTGATTACTCACATATTAGATTCCACATGTATGAATGAGAGTTGGGGACCAAACCAATTTCTACACGCCTCAATTTTCCTCATTCGCTTCGTTTACATTTCCTCGATCGTCTTGGCACTCATCACCCAAATTCCTATAACTCAATTCGGGCTAATAAAACTCGCACGGGATACAAGAAAACAATAAAAATTTGATTCTGATCCAAAGAGAAGAAAAAGGGGCCTACAAAAGATTGAATTTTAGGGTTGTTCCTCCCTTGTTTTCTCCCATGAATCGTGACCTAGGGCATGTCATTCAAGCCGAAGCAACCGCCTCAAATCTCTGGTGGCGAAGGCAGTCACATCCTCTGTCCTCATCGAGAATCTCGGCGGCGGCGGCGGCGGCGGCGACGACGGCGACAAGGAGCATGCCGCCCCCGCGTACACGTCCTGAGGCAACGTCAATAGTGCCGTTTTCACCCGTGCCTCTCTCAAGGCCACATCCCGCGCCAACGGCCCTGGGACGCACTCCGACACGACGCTGGCAGCCGTGATCTCGCCTTCCTTGGCTTGGATCCCTGCAGACACTCGCCTCGTCTGGAGACGATGCGCTTGGAGGAAGGGTTTCTGGTTCGGCGGAAGGGCTTGGGGTGGCGAAGGAGGCAGTCCTGGGGCCGTAGTACCTCGGTTCCCACGGCGGAGATCGATGCGATGTCCTTACGGATCCGGTTTGGAAGGGCGAATTGGGTCGTTGGGTCGCCAAAGTCACGCGTACAGCGCGTGAGTTTTTTTGTCGTGTTGTGGTTGGGACAGAGGGACAGAGGAAGACTTGGGACAGAGGATCCGAACTGGGTAAATGGCCGCCGCCGCCGCCACCTGCATCAAAAGGCTGGATGTCGGATCCTCTGTCCCGGATCCGGCCTCTGTCCCCTTGTCCCGCTTGTCGGCGATCGCTGGTGAGCCGTCCGATCGACGATCGGACATCATCGGCAGCCTCCGACCGCCGTCCCGAACAAAACTATATCCTGGGGGTATGGTGAACCCGTCGGGTATCGCCGCAATTGAGATGTTGTATTCACCGTCGAATCCGACAAGATTGCAATGCGATGATTCCGATCGATTCACCGTTTTCCGAGGATATCGTCTTATTCGGGACGATGATAAAAAACGATTGATAGAGTCTGATCGTCAATCGGACGGCTCGTCGACAATCGCCGATGAGAGAAACTCTGGGACAGGCCTCTGTCCCGGGACAGAGGATCCGGCGCGAAAAGGCTGACAACGTAAAAAAGTGAGCCAGGGGAAGCCCTTCGTCGGCTGGCAGATTGGTAAATGCCACCGGAAGCACAACGTCTCCAATCAAAATCGAGGTAAGCGAGGGAGTTAAGGTTGGGTCGGTAAGACTCCGAGTTGTTTTGTTTTCGGACACGTTTCTCTACTGCCCCCAACGAACGAAGCAAGCGGGCCCGATCGGAAGCGGCACTCAAACGCCCCGCAATAGCAAAAGTGGAGTGGAAATGCAACAGCATCGGAGATAATGCGAGCGCTGGGGGTATTTTCGTCACGAGACAAAGAAAAAAAAGTGAGGGAGAGGGACGGAAGAAGTGAGAGGAGGGAGTCGTCACCTCGCTGCGGCATTCTTCCATCTCCGCAGGCCTGGCCCTGGGCCAGGGCAACCAGGACGGGTGTCCATGGCCCAAAAAATCCATGGCCCAAAAAATCTAAAGCCCAATATATATATATATATATATATATTATATATATATATATATATATATATATATATATAAACCTAGAATTGAGTATCCTTATTAGATCAAACTGGCAATGAATCCAACTGGCAAGCTCAAAAGATTCTATCTTGAGCTTACTTTATTTCTGAAGCTCTTGAACCCATTTCTTAGCCCTCTCAAATGAATCCTAAACTCATAAGAGAGAAAATAAAGTTACGAAGCCACGAACAGCGAGAGAAAAAAAAAGGACTTTTATCCAGTGAAATAATCAGAAACGGCACCTACCATTCTTGATATATCATACACAATTATCGCGGCTGCTGCTCCTCTATAATACATCGGCGCTAAGCTGTGATACCTCTCCTGTCCCGCTGTGTCCCAAATCTCAAGCTTTACTGCGGCATCGCTCACCGCCAACGTATGTGAGAAAAAGGCCGCCCCGATCGTTGACTCCTGTAACCAGATAATAAACCCAACCATAAAAAGTCTAGATTTCAACTCTAAATAGTCCCAATTCCACATTAGTTTCACCGAAGGAAAGAGAGAAGAACAAACAGAACCTGGAATTCAAGGAATTGGCCCTTGACGAACCGAAGAACGAGGCTCGACTTCCCGGCGCCCATGTCGCCCAACAAGACCTACGATAGAAGGAGATCCGCGTTTTAGGGGGGAGGATGCGAGAGCAGGCGGAAACGAGAGAGGGCTCGCGAGAGAAGGTTTCCGACGCGAGCGAAGGTTTCTGACGCGGACGTGAGAGCAGGTAACCCGGACGCAAACGCGAGAGCAGGCGGAAATGCCAGGGATCGCCGCGAGGAGGGTTAGGGTTCGCCGCGAGAGAGACGACTTCGGGCAGGCGCGAGGAGTGGAGTTGCGAAAATGAAATCGCGCGATGACCTTTTGCCCTAGTTCCTCTGCGTTGCCACGCTGGCTTCAGCGGCTTCGGTCCGCAAGCAAGCGCGATGCCATGCAGGCGTCGTCCGCAGCCGGTCCGCACAGGATCACTTCTGTATATATATATAGAGAGAGAGAGAGAGCTTTGATCTCCTGCGGACCGCAGAGTGCGGACCGCATTGCATGACCGATCAAGGACTTCCCTGATCGGTCACGCACGGCATTGCGCTCCCGTGTCGATCGGAATCGAACACCATCGGCGGCCTTGAAGGCCGCCGCCCCCAAACAAAACT
Organism: Boesenbergia rotunda; assembly: GCA_024364735.1. Taxonomy (NCBI): domain Eukaryota; kingdom Viridiplantae; phylum Streptophyta; class Magnoliopsida; order Zingiberales; family Zingiberaceae; genus Boesenbergia; species Boesenbergia rotunda. The sequence goes on from JAGFNQ010000653.1 coordinate 311,522, forward strand.
ATAATCCTAGGGGGTGCGGTGAACCCTAGGCGGTAGCGATGAACCCGTCGGCGCGGTGAACCTAGGGGTAGCGATGAACTCGTCGGCGTACGTGACCGATCAGGCAATTGTCTGATCGGTCACGGTGACCCATTAGGCAACTGCCTGATTGGTCACCGTGACCGATCAGCCGTTGTCGCGCATGTCGTCCTCAGGGATCGGTCCGCAGGAAATCAAATTCGTATATATATATATATATATAGATAGAGAGAGAGAGAGAGAGAGAGGAATGATATGGTGCACAACTTATGGTGCACAACCATGGGCACCTGCATAGGTGGCAATCTGCACATCACCCATCAAAAATGCATGATAAAGATGAATGATCAAGATTTCGCCACCTAAGCAAGTGCTCATGGTTGTGCACCATAAATTGTGCATCATAACATTATATATATATATATATATATATATATATATATATATATATATATATATATATATATATATATACACACACACACACACACACACACACGGATTTGCTCTCCTGCGGACCGCGTGCGCGACCACGGTTGATCGGTCACCGGGGGCTCGGGAGCGTCCCCGACGGGTTCACCGTACCCTCTAGGGTTCATCGCTCACCCCCTGGGTTATAGTTTTGTTCGGGGGCGGCGACCGAAGGCCGCCGATGGTTCCGATCGACACGGGAGTGGCGCTCGCCATGCGTGACCGATCAGGGAAGTCCCTGATCGGTCGTCTGCACCCCGCGGTCCGCAGGATAGCAATGCTCTCTCTCTCTCTCCTCTCTCTCTCTCTCTCTCTCTCTCTCTCTCTATATATATATATATATATATATATATATATATACGATTTTGTTCTCCTGAGCGCTTGTTTGTGCGCAACTCATGTGCACCCTCTCGTTGACCGATCTGGCACTTGCCTGACCGGAGGAGGGCTGGCGATCGGAGAAGGTGTGGTGTGCCCCGACGGGTTCATATATCCCCTCCTGGACCCTGGTTATAGTATCGTGTTCAGTCCGGCGGCCATAGGTGGGTTGGTGGTCGTCACTGGCGAGTGATGCCCAACCTAGCTCTCGCACGAACAAACGGCACGCCTTCACTCCCTCTCTCAAAGGAGCACTCCCTCGGCGACGGCGAGACGAGCTCTCTTTGGTTCTCTCTCGGTCTCTCCCTCTTCTCCCGTGAACTAGATTTTCCGACCCTCGCTCACCGTACGCTCCTTTCTTGACACGACGAAACTCCATCTTCCCACAACATCGAGCATATTTTCTATAATTCTGCTCTTCCTGACTCCTACTACTAAGCCCTAAGGTGATGCATTTGATTTTTATGTATTCTGATGGTTCAAATCTAATAGTCTAATGGAATTGCTGTGGTATATTATCTTCACTCCTAGTTCTAGTTCTATTTCTATTTCTATTTCTCTATTTAAAAAATATCTAATTTAGGGATTTATCCATCATCATTTACTAGAAGTTACTTAGGGGATTGGTAGCACTTATCTAGCAAGTATCTATTAAATTTTGTTCATCTTATAATTTTTTTTATGAGATAAAAAAACTTTCTAATTAGTTTGCTCTAAAACAATTGAATTGTTATGTTTTTCTTATAACTTACAGAATATCTATATAAGATTTTATATAAGTGGATTTTGAATCGAAGAAAAAATCTCCATCTTAAATTTTTATTGTTCTTTGTTTATTGTTTATTATTCATTATTATTTATCATCATGAAATAACTCTCTGGATATCGAAAAGAAAAAAAAAAGAAAAAAGAAGATGAGATAGCCTAAAGCTTATGAGGTTCATTGAATAAATATTTTAGTAAAGAATCACTTAACACAACGGGAAACTTAGTTCAGAACTACAAATTAATGTGATTAAAGAAAATATTGACAATTGATAAAGAAATACAAGAACAAATTAAAAAAGATACACAATATTGGAAACACATTATGCTAAGAATAGTTGTTGTAGTCAAATATCTTGCTATACATAATTAGACATTTTGTGGTATACATGACAAAATTTATGAAAATGGTAATGATAATTTTTTAGGTTTACTGGAAATGATTACATATTTTGATCCAATGATGTAAGAGCATTTTTTACTCGTTCAAGATAAAAAGATTCATTATCATTATTTTAATCATAAAATTCAAAACGAGTTAATATCTATTTAGCTTTCAAAGTCAAGAATACAATAATAAAAAAAGTAAAAGAAGCAAAATATTTTTTAGTAATTCTTGATTGTACACCGGATGCAAGCATAAAGAACAAATGACTCTCATATTAAGATGTGTAGATGTTTTAGAGACTCCAATTAAAATAGAAAAGTACTTCTTAGAATTTATAAATGTAAAAGATACAACTGGTTTAGGTCTTTTCAATGAATTACAAGTTGTTTTACAATCTTTAGAACTTAATATTGATTATGTGAGAGGGCAAGGTTATGGTAATGGATCTAATATGAAAGGCAAAAATCAAGGTGTGCAAAGGAGATTGCTTGACATTAATCCTAAAGCATTTTACATGTCATATAGTTCTCATTCTCTTAACTTAGTTGTTTGTGATATGACAAATTCTTGTGCTAAAGCAAAATTATTTTTTGGAGCATGTCAATGTATGTACATCGTGTTCTCTAATTCAACAAAAAGATGGAATGTTTTGCTTAAATATATTGATGGATTAACTTTAAAATCATTGTCAACTACGAGATGGGAAAAGCCATACTGAAATCGTCAAAGCAATGTTAGTACCTTGTCGTTCTAGCTAGAGGGGGGTGAATAACTAATCTTCGATTCTTCTTCCTACTCGGGTTAGCAAGCGCAAGTGGAATAACAAAACTAAACAAAACAATGCTAACACATCACCATTACGTGGTTCGGAGATAAAGCTCATACTCCACGGTTGTCCGTAAAGTAGGCGATCCTGATCCGTCGGTGGATGACTCCCCGGAAGACCTCCGACTAGATCGTGTAGCTCCTTGTAGGTGGAGAAACCTCGCCACAATCCAGACAATACTTTTGAGCACAAAGACTACTAATTGACCTTTAACCAAGGCCAATTTCGTTAAGAACTCTCAGTCAAAACTAAGCCCCTTTAAATAGTGCTCTAGGCTGATGTGGCCATTACCAATCGACTGGTCCAAAGCCAGTCGACTGGTCCCACTCAAATTCGACCGTTACAGCTTAACGTTCATATTTGCTCAAATTTGACCATTATATTATTGAATAAAAATATTAATTTTTTACATTTTATTTCCTTTTTCTATTGATAAACCTAGCTGTTAGTTTATTGTGTTCTTAGCATCATAACCCTCTTTAATTTTATGATTCTCTTCTTTAGTATTTGTTTTTTCCTAATTGAACGACATAACAAACATCAACGATATGCTGAAAACAAAATACATGTTGATCCACTTCTTTTTTTATTTTGTTTCCATATAAGTATAAGAAAAAAAATTAGATAGATGATGCAAAAAAACAAGATACACAATGATGCGGCTTGCAAATCGGAGAGCTGTCGGGTTTGCTGCCGGAACTAAACCGAAGGAGGCAACCTCCGCAACATGTTTGTTAGCATTACCCATAATTTGCCTACACTAAACTAATATCCTAGCTCCGCCCCTGCAAATTACAATACGTCAAATACATAACATCGCGTGATTAGATCATGCAAACGGAAGCCCGTTGCCTGGTGGTGTCACGTGTGATAGCCACCGCAACAATTAGCTCGATTAGGTAGCACGAATAGTCATCGTTACGCGATTAAGACGTAACTAGTGTTACATGTTGCAGGACGAAGAAGACAATCGCGGAAGAAGATTAAGATTACCTTTTGTTCAGTGAATTTGTGCCTAGTGTTGTGTGTTGTAGGACGAAGAATCGGAGAAGAAGATTAGAATTACTTCTTGTTCGGTGAATCCGTGCCTTAGTGGAAAGAAAGTCAGAGAAAAAATCACGTGTAAAAAAGAGTCATGCTTTGATGCGTGCCTTAGAACCATGAGAATAGAATTTAGTCGATCCATACCTTTCATTTTTTTGTATAATTAAAAAAACCCCTTTAGAAGGCTAGGCCCTGAAACGTTTGTCTATCTCATCTTATGGACGATACAACCCTAGTCTTATCTTTGGTTTTAGCTAAGAGAATCTCCAACCCATACCAAATTTGATGTCAAATCTACATCATTTAACTCTAACCAATATACTAAATTCCCACATCATATTTGGTGTAGGAATAGTGTATTACCAAACCCACACCATATTTGGTGTGAGAATTTTCTAAGTTTTTTTTTATTTTAAAAAAATATTATTATATTATATAATTAATAAAATCAAATATTATATATATTATTAAATATTATATTATTTATTATCATGAATAAAACTTAATTTGTAATTATTATTTTTTCCTCATAATATCAATAATTTATTATAAATTTAAATTTAGTATATTTTTATTATTATGAATATTTATAAAGATTTTATTTATTAAAAAATTTATTTATAATTTATTTAATATTTTTTAATTATAATTATATTTATAAATTATATTAGTAATTTTGAATGTTAAAATCTCATGATATTGAATTTTCAATTAAGTGTTATGATTTGTTTTAAATAAAAATTAGTAACATATTTTATCTTAATTATGTGTGATTTTATAATATTTTTAATATATATATATGTCTGAATAATTATTTAATAAATGTTAAAAATAAAAATCATAGTTTTTTATATATATTAGTTGAATGTAAAATTTTAAACTATTAACCTATTAAATATAAATGAAGTATTACTTTTAAATATAATAATTATCATAAAAAGTTTAATAAATTAAGAATGTAGGTTGATAATTAAATTATGAATAAGAAAAAATAAAATATTCTAATGAATATTATTTTTTTGTGTGATATAACGTGAGTGCGATTAGAGCTGAGATAATATTTGATGTTTAAATTGTATTATTTTAATATAAATATTATATCAAATATAATATTTGTGATTGGAAAAGATCTAAGGAGCCAATGGCTGCCAAGACAAATACACTATCAAACCAAAAATAACTCTTATAATCGACAATAAGTCCACTTTTTTGCGATTTTAACGTAATAAATGCATGATCAAAACCGTATTAGTGAATCCAAATAATTAATGTTGTTGTATTAACTGAAAAATGGCTAATTGCTTGTCAATCTTAAATTTTTCTTCATGGCGTGACGAATAGACTTAGAACTGCAATTTGAATTCCAATTTAAATCGGGGAATCATGACAAAATGATTAAACAGCTAATTTTTCATAAATCAGATTTAATTCAGTAGGGAAAAAAAGCAAGAAATTAGAACAAGCAGACTGCTGCGATCTAAAGCCGAAGCGTCAAGTCAAGATTGGTCAACTCTTCCGGCTTCATATCGGAATTTCCTCCGCCTTCGCCGATCCGCCGCTTCCCGTCGAATGACGTCGACGCCTCCTCCAATTTGGCCACCTGAAGTGGAAGCGGCTGTGGGACTCTCCCCGCCGCAGCGTAGAACCGAAAATACCCGTGGCGACGCCCATGTAACAGCCCGCCGGCGGCATCGGCGGCCAACGGCCCCCCGACGTAAGGCTTGTGAATCATGGAGCGCGCTTGGACACCGATCTTACGTCCTGAGTGAGGAAACGGAAATGTCCCGTACGGCGGAACATCAGCGGCGGCGGCGGCTTCGCGTTTGGCGAGGTCGCGCTCGCGTTTGTGCGCGTTCTGGTGGCCGCCGAGCGCCTGCGAGGTGTAGAACGTCCTCCTGCAGTAGTTGCACGGGAACACCCGTCGCGGCCGTTCCGGAGCGACCGGTTCGGCCTTCCCGACGCCGAGCAGGTCGAGCTCAACGGCGTTACTGGCGCCGGCCGCGCTCAAATCCAAGAGGAACTGCGCCTTTGTCTCTGCTTCTTCTGGTCTCTTTCCCTCCCTTTCGTCTCTGTTCTTGTTCATCTTCTCCTGTGCCATGGCGTTCCGGTTTGCTGGATAGAGAGAGAGAGAGATTTGGGACGACGATTTATACAACGAGAGCGAGAAGGAAGGAGATCACAGTAATTCAATGCGATCTCTCAAGTATGGAATCATGGCTTGATTTCGTAGCTTAAATGGAGTTACAGAGGAAGGATAAGAAACAGAGCAAGAAAGCATATCTTACAAGGGAACTTAGCAATCAATCTCATACATTCCCCTTTTCTCTCAACTATTTCCCTTTATTAATTTTAATCTATGGCAATTTCTAATATCTCCATATATATGTTTGATAAAGATATCTCCAAGAATTTTGGATACTGAATTACTAAAAAAATTGAAAACATATACAATTTTGAATATATTGTGGAGAAAAGAGTTAGTAGTGCATGCATGAACTTGATGGAGTATAAAATTGCAGCATTCTTTTAAGAAGCAAACGTGAGTTTGATTTGACGAAGAAGATGTCTGTATTTATTTTGAACAATACATCCGAATCTCTTAAAAATGTGTATCCACACATTTATTATTCTTATCAGGGAGTTTAATGTCGTAATCAAATTTTTTCTTTGGGATTAAGGATAGTGTTGGTCGTAATTTAAACCTACAATCAAATTATGTAATTTGAATGCTTAATTTTCGGTTTGCAAACATCATTGACGAATTTAAGGTCCACTAAACTTAAGGATTTGATTGCTGCATCAGTTGAACAATGGGGAAAAAACCTAATAATAAGAAGGTAATAATAAAGCCTGTTTAACTTATGGAGCAATCAAAGGGCTACATATAGAAATTATATGCCAGCTTTATATATCATAAATGCTGAGGATGAGTAATTTCACTAACAATTTTTCTCCTCTTTTTCTGCAGATCATCCAAAAATAACAATCGTACTTGAAGGCATAACTATTATTCTCACAACCTGCGATGCAAATCTAAATTTTAAACAAGAATTTCATCTCACACATCACTCACCATACTTTCTTGGAACAGATCAACAGAAACAAGCATACATAAATCAGCACGAGCTAAACTGAAATTAGAGTTCATCATATTTGGCAAATCAAAATGGAACAATTCAAAGTTACAGAAAACCATCACCTAAAAAGCAACTAGAATTTACTATGCAAAGAGACCAATAAAAAAAACAACAGAAGTAGAATTAAACCAGCTGAAACAGCATAACTTAATTTGCTGACAGAAGAAGCAAGAAAATCTATCAGAAGAAGCATACTAAAGGAGACACCTTTCTTCATTACAAACTGTAATCAGTAAGTACAGCATGAGATACTAGAAACAAACAGATTCACAAGTATCAATGGATCAAGTCTTCTCTCTTTTTTTTTCTCCCTCGAATCCATGATTTATTGCTAAATTTGCTTTCGACATAGCCTAATTATGGTTGTTATGAGCACTCTCAACATCTAAACCAAACAACAAGCCTACATATTTCTCCATGGATCCTACAAAGCGGTGTCCTCGCATCTTCATGAAGGCCCTGGCCGTGAGCAAGCTATCGGATCCTGCCTGATGGCATGTCCCGACTCTCTCCACCTCCAGCATCTCGGCGACCTTGTTCAGGCCGCCGTAAAGGTTGTTGTTAAGATGGATCACGCGCTTGATGTCGTATATCACCGGGAAGAACACGCGGAGAAGTTCCATGAACTCGGTTCGGGTCTCCGGCAGCTTCCTGCAAGATAGGATTTTTAGAAGGTACCCGAAGTCGTAGGCGCCATGGAAGGCGACCCAGTGGATGGAATCGTTAAGCACGACGCCGGAGGCCATGAAGAGCTCGGCGAACCGTCTGGCGTCGACGCCGTGCTCGCGGTTCTTCTTGAAGTCGAGGCCCGATTTCTTCAGGAGCTCGATCGAGTCGGGGACGAACACGTCCCGGTCGACGTCGAACTCGCAGAAGTTGAACTGCCACACGATGGGGCGGCCGGAGGACGGGGAGGTAGGGAGATTCCCTGCATCGTCGGAGAAAGTGAGGCCGAGCTGCAGGAGGTGGAGCAAGTCGACGTTGGCGCGAAGGGTGTGGTAGTGTGCATCGGCCGGTTGCTTGAAGTCTCCAAGGTGACGGATGACGACGCCGGGGAACTCGGTGTCCATCGCTACGAAGGGGAATTCATCAACGATCTCGCTGATCACGGCGAACTCCGAATCGAGGTTCTCAGCCCACACCTCCCGGATCTCGACACCATCGTCCTCGCCCTTCAACATCTCCAATTCCAGATCCAATCGGCGGCAGCGTCAGCGAACAGGAGCATAAAGAAATCGTAGCAGATCGGCGGTAAACGCCGGGAAACAGTAGATCCCGGCCGAGTGATGGCCGAAACCCCGAACCAAGAAGAGCAGACCAACAACGGAGGCTAGGTCTAAGAATTTCCTGTGCAGATCTGTGGCGAATTGGGGCCAATTTCAAGGGTTCCAGATCAAAAGGAGAGATTTGGGGGAAAAAAGGAGAAGTTTTTCGTAATTTAAGCCATCTTTATGGGTAAAGAGGCGAGCGAGAGCCTTCGGGAAACGCGTTGCGAGCTCACAGGCGTCTAAAACCAATCATTGAGATCAAATAATTCCACCTCACGATATCACGTTCCATTGCTGGACCCTTCGTCTAACCGGATCGAATCACATCGCAACAAATATCTATAATAATTTTATTCAAATATTTATTTATTAAAAAATTTAACAAATATTTTTTTAATTAATCAATGAAAACTTACCAAATCGAAATTGACTTTTACATACAATTTATTTGATTGTTTTTTAAATGCGCAGAATCCAAAGAACATTACTATTTGATTGTTTTTTAAAAAATAAATAAATAAAATAATAATTTCCTAAAATTAATATTACCTGGAGGAAAGGAAAGCCAGAAGGAAGGAAGGCAAGCTGTGTTAGAGTTGAATTAGTTAGTGGGTCATATAACTTTTTTTATTATTGGACTGAACTTTGAGAGAGATGGGTGTATTATTCTCCCAATGACAAGATGCTGATTCACGTGGCTTAAAACTTCATAAATTTCGGCTGGTTCATTCACCTTTTTTTTTTCTTGTTTTATATTTCTTTTTTATATGTGAATTTAAATTTTGACTTGATTCTTCTAGTAATTTCCTGTTTTGCTTTCGTGTTTAGAATGTAAATTATATAAATGATTCTCGCTTTAAATATGTTAGATAAGTAAATTGTATCTCAATGATTCTTATTGTGAATTTGATTATTGTCCTGTTATAATAGTTTAATGGTAGGAGAATATCTAAATTATAGGAGCAGATATGTACGCTTGTATATATATTATATTTTTGTTAATTAAAATAGATTATTATCATCTTCTATTTTTTTATTTTAAATGATATCACGGCTGTGATTATTTATTCTATTTTTACATTGCCAATGGCTAAGATTCCAACTACCCATATTTTCTATATCATTTTGATCCTCAGGGAATGATTTTTATTTGTAAATTTCTTAGTGGTGACAATCATTCAACATGGAGTAGAGCGATGATCATCTCTTTAAATGCAAAATCTAAATTTCTTCAGTAGATAGTGACTATTTATATACCCTGACTACTCACGAGAATATCCATGATAGAGTGTTCTTCCTCAATTAGTAGCCGATGAGCTAGATAGTAGCTACCTCATCCCGTCTGCCTACATGATTCATCTGTGATAGATTGTTTCTCTAGTCCCCGGACAATGACTATTTATATGTTTGTTATATATTGGTTATATGCTGAGTTTATGCAAATGGTTTTTGGATGTATTGTATGTACTCCCGATTTATTAGCTATACCTGGTGAAGCAAATTAGCGAAGAGTTATATTGTTACTTATAGTTGATTAGTATATAATTTTATGTCGAAGTTTCTACTTTTGTAGTAAATAATATTATTATTTCATGAGACTGTTCCTTTGATCTCCTAATACTTAGTATCATGCACTATATTGCCTATACTTGCTGAGTTGTAGTACTCATTATCCCTTATTTTTATTTTTATTTCCAAGTTAGGAGGTAGAGGATGTGTCGTGTTGCTTAGAAGTCCTGGATGTTGGTTCCACTCATGTTTGGATGTCTGTTTTCGAGTCATTTGTTTTCTTTTCCTCTTTCGGTTTATGAGTTTCTTCCCTCATTGATTCTTTAACTTTTGTATGATTTTTATCTTGTTTAGTTAGTATAATCATATGTGCATGCATACATACACATATTAGCATTTATAAACTTAATGATTTTTATATTGCATTGGTGTTTGTGTTGACTTTAAGTAGTTTGGTATCAATTATTTCTTATATTATCACTAAAGGTACCATTTGATTTGGTGGACAAATATACTCTCGTGGTGTGACAACATGACATGGAAAAAAATGCAATGATATGATATTATCATGAATTCTTAATTCTTTAATACCTGGTATTGCAGATAGTGTTATTTTTTATGACACTGTCATGAAATTTGGGAAGATTTTTGAAATCGTTTTTCTCAAAGCAATGCACCACGAATTTTCTAGATCGAGAAAGAGATTATTGGTCTTAGCAATGATAGGGAGAGTGAAAATTATAATAAATAATGTGGCATGACGTGGCATGACATGACATTTTACATGCACACGTCCGATTATCGCTTGGATACCATCGGCGGCCTTTGGCCGCCGCCCCGAATCAAACTATACCCTGGGGGGCACGATGAATCTGTCGGAGATCGTGCATGTAAGGTGTCACGTCATTCACTATGGTTTTCACTCTCCCATTTTCACTCTCCCAATTATTATTCTATTGGTCTTGCTCAAGAACAAATGACAGCGCACCTTATTAAACGAAGTTAAAAAAATTGTGGATGAGTTAGGATCCTACAATGATGGTATTTGCACATGTGGATACACAATAAAAGACGTAAGTTGATACAATTCCATATGGGATTAAATGTGTCTTATAATACAATTCGTCGTCAACTCTTTCTCATTAATCTATTATCTACTGTTTCACAAGCATATTCTTTCATTATTCAAGAAGAAAAACAACAAAATTTGGATGTAAGATGGAGACAATAAAAGCTCCTGCCATGATCATTCAAAAAAGTGAACCAGCGGCCCTTACTATTCAACACAAATCCAGTCCTTCCTCTCGTCTTAATTTCAATAATCGTTGTATTGTTCTTATTGTGATAGCTAGAGATCATCATACCAAAGAGATGTAGGATCGAGTAGAGCGATAGAGGAACGGGTGAATAACGCTCTTTAAAAACTTTCAATTTCGGAAACAATTACACAGCGGAAATAATAAAGTTGAAAACAAACAATGCTAACACAGTTTATTTTTACTTAGTTTGGAGTCTGTGATGACTCCTACTCTAAGGCTCATGGTCCTTGATTGTTTACTTTGGGCAATTCACTATAATCTGAAATGATGAGTACAAAGTATGCAAGTAATGAAAATAGAACAACAATTATACCAACAACAAGAAGTGTAGAAGATTACACAATGTGTTGTTGGAGCAGCGTTACAGTGTCGTTCAACGATCTTTTGCTTAGCACACAAGAGAAGAAATCGTAGTAGCAATGGTGTTCTTGATGCACTGGTCGAAGAGCTCTTATATACGGTCACTTGGGTGCCTGAATCACAATCTTGCTGACAAAAGGCGATTCGCTTGCCCCCAGCGCCCCAGCCAACTAGTTCCAGGGCCAACACAGAGGAGGTAAATCACGGGGGCTACTTGCTCGGATGCTGTGGCTAGTGCGTGGGAAGGGCGGACATATTGGCTTTGCCAAGTTTTGACCCCCAGACCTTATGCTGGCAACACCCACGTACTAACCATTAGTCCATCCCATGGGGACCCTGAATCAAAATCTTAGGCCCTTATATAAGCTGCTGACGTGGTCATCGATCGTCGAAATTTCATCCAATCTCGGGTGCCTAAATCAACATAGGCATCTGATCAGTGACGTGGACCAGCCATTGTGCGTACACCAGCTCAGTCAAACCTCGACTAAGTCGAGGGTGTCCCGGGCGCCTAGGACCTCTCGAGCACCTGAAGCTTTGGGCACCCGAGTCTGTCTCGGGCGACTATGTGCCTTGGCACCTGAGCTACTCTCAGGCGTCTGAATGCAGTATTTCATCTTCCTTACTTTCTTCTTCTACAAAATAGATCTAGGAAAAAATCAGACAAATATATATGAAATGAAATGACATGCATTTTGGCAGTCATAGACTATCCGATCTTGACTTTTAGGTTTCAACCGAAACCCTAGGTCAGACTGATGCCTACTATTCCTTCTTCCGGGGAACGCATCCTCATTTACTCTTCTCAGGAGAGATTACCTATTATCAACCCCCGGTTTGACTTTTACTCAACCTCCGATGACTCTGGAACTAACGTGAGAGAACCATTGTTGATGTGTTTACTAAACCATTAGAGAATGAAGTTTTTTTCACAATGAAGCGCAAGTTGGGAGTTTTTGGTATTCACTCTATAATTTAAGGGGGAGTGTTAGGATAAGTAAATTGTATTACATAATTCTTGCTCTAAATATGTTAGCCAAGTAAATTGTCTCATGATTTTTGCTATAAATATGGTAATTGGCATATTAAAATAGATTGATTGTAGGAATATAATTATTGAATGATAAGGCCAGAAGATATGTAGGTTTGTATATATATTATGCACAGATTATTATCATCTTCTATTTGTATTTTACAATTGGGGATTGACTCAAGCTTTTTAATTCATTTTCAAGTTATCATTTGTAAAGTGGAACTATTTATTGGGCTGGGCTTGATAATTTGGACTAACATGAGACAGATGGGCTTGGAGTCAAATTGGTTAAGATTGACAAATCCAAAAGTGAATTAAGTAAATTGCTTTTGTTTGTTTGTTTTGTGTTAGATAATTTACATCAGTAATATTTTTTTAAAGAAATAACATATATATATATATATATATATATATATATAATCTTAAGAAAATAATATCTAATTTGTATATTATTAATCTTAAGAAAAATAATTCATTTAACTTTATGCTATTGATTGGTGGACCAAACCAATTGACACATGCAAGGAAATTATTGTTGATTGCGACTCATTTAGGTTAAATAAGCATAATCTTATAATTTCAGTTCTTGTACTGAAATTATTTTGAATCTTTGAATGATTTCAAAGTGTCTTTATTTGGTCACCTAACTTTCAACAAATTTCACCTACCATGAATACAACTTTCCCTATATGCCACGCTATACTTTTTATTTTATTAACAAATAATTATGTTAATTTGCACTCCCTAGAAACATGGATTATACTTGATTGACTCGTTTTCAATCCCAAAATACTCAAATTTTGTTTGACTTTACTTGCAAGCCTTGAATCCGATAATAGATGATTTTGTTCCTCCTAAATAATCCAATATCATCAATCCCATAATAAAATATAGATAAATAAATTAGGATATATAAGAACCTTTTGAGTGGGAGGACATAATCTAAGGGTGCGCTTGGTTCAAACGGAGGAATGGGAATGAGAATGGGATTGATTGAGGTGGGGAATGGGAATGGGTATGATTGATTACAAAGTGGTGTTTGGTTAGGACTGTGTAAACATTACCATTACCATTGATGGTGTTGGGTTTACCTATAAAGGAATCAATATTAATATCTCATCTCATTTATTACATATAATATTCTATTTAATTAAAAATATAAACTGTATTCTGCTAGCTGGCGCTTGGGATTTTTCATTCCCTCCAAAATGGGGTGGAATGGATGAATACATCAAATAGCATAATCAAAATAATGTTCCGTAATTATACCATTGAACCAAACGGACGGATTGATTTCCTTTCCCTTTGTAGAGCTTAAATACCACGTACCAAGCGCCTCCTAAGATTATGAAATCCGTCCTGAGACGTAGCTTCAATTATCTTTTGAATTGAATGATACTAACTTAAATTTTAAGCTATTAGATTTTGTTTTTTTCATAATACAGATATTCAATTTTTCACAAACCACTAGCTAAATTAGAAAGCTCTCTAAATCCTCATCCAAATAATCAACTTTCTTATATTTATCATTCAACTCAAGAAAAAACTCTACAGTTTAATGCAACTAACATTTAAAATTAAAATTTAAATCTTAGATACCTATTAACGACTCTCATTCATTAAATTTTAAAAGGCATTCACAAGCCCTAGGACATAGCACAGACGGTGGACGGATGATAATTCTGACATAATGGTTAGGGGTCAATTTTCGAGAATTGATGACCTCGTGCTTCTCCACTATATGTCTCCCGTCTATGTACTTGTATTTACCTCTTTTCATATCTGTGAATTCAATTTTAAAGGGGTCACCGAAGCAGCGGGTCTGCCTTCTAGAAGGCCTGCACAGTGGAAAAGAGTAGATAAAGGGAAGTGAAGACTGCTCAGTCCTTGGTAGATTAAGGGAAGTGAAGGCTACTCATTTCTCCCTTGCTTCCATTGGAAGAGAAGATAGTAGCTAGGGATGCAGGGGAACACTAAAAGGAGAGTCTTGAAAAGAAATGTGGTGGTGGCTGCCTCAGCTACTAAAACAAAGATGAGGATAGATGATGCAAATGGCAAGGAAAATGATACCAATACCGGCGAAGAAGGAAGGCGAGCTCATCGGAGATTGAGGAGAACCCCGAGTGACTGTGTCGCCATGGGAACAAGAATTGCCGCCCCATCAGATTCTCCGGCACAGAGTAGTCGAGCGAAAATCAAAAAGGCCTTCTCGGATTTGTCGAATTCCAGAGCGAGTCCAAGGAAGAAAATTGTGATGATAAGAGATGGCAAGGAAGAAGTGGCGGTGGAGAACTTTCTTGATAAAAAAAAATGGATATTCCTGAAGACAAAGCCATGGCAATGGAGGAGGAAGAAGAGGGAGAGGAGATTAATTATAGAGATCACGAAATCTCCAAGTTGTCACAAGATCACTTCTCTCCAAGTTGTCGCTTCTCACTCATTTTGACCCAAAAAAAAAAAAAATTTATCCCCGTGCGCAACTGACGACCCTCGAATCTGTGACCTCGACCAAATCGGTCAGACGCCTTATCATCCGATCCAGCCCGTGAGAGCATATTTTGAGTTGTTTTCCTGAAATTAAATTCCACTGATTTCTGAATGCTGAATCAGTAGAAGCTACCGAAGAACTTTATGAAAGAACCTCAGATAGGCATAGCAGAACACAAAGCATTGGTAATTTCTTTCACATCTTTTTTTTTTTATCAAACGTTGTCTCAATCTCTCGAGTTGTTTAATTATTTCAGTAAATCTGGTTATGTGGAAAGAAGTACCAAAAACTACCTTTATTTTTGGTTCTGGAACATTTGTTCTTGTCTCCTCTTACTTTGCCAAGGAATTCAACATCAGGTCAGACATCAAATTCTGAAACACCACCATACGAAAAAAAATTATTTTCTTGAAAGAAATTCCATCCACCTTTGCAGTTTGGTTTCAGTGAGTTCGTATGTGGGACTGTTGCACCTTGCTTTCATGTTCCTCTACAAATCCATTTTACGCAGGTAAAAACTTCAACAACCTGAATTCACATTATAAGTCAGTTATTTGTAAACTTTATGTCATGCAGAGGAGAGAATATGGAACGCTATGAGGATTATATTATGAGAGAGGAAGAGGCAATTTGGCTTCTGAAATTGCTCCTCCCTTGTGTCAAGGAACTTCTCTTAAAGCTAAAAGGTTTAACATTGAAAGTAAAAGGTTCGGTAATGACTTGCTCTTAAATATCCTCTAAATAATTTTGACTCTGGTTGTTGCAATAGCTTGTGGTGTTCTTAACACCGAACAGGATAGCAATGGATTATTCGGTGTGCCACCGAGAAAGAAAGATGGAGGAGAGAGCAAGTAGAGGATCTTCGAGTTTTACCATTATAAAAATATTTATTATGAATAGAGGATAAATAGTCAGCATCTAAACATGACTCTTATTTATTCTACAACACTCAGATAAAAGGAAAAAATTATAATTAAAAGATTTTAATTCCAATTTTATAAAGAAAAGAAATAGATTTTTACCCGAAAAGCAAAATATATAACTAAATACTCTTAACTCAAAACAGTACACGGATCAAGACAAATCCTCTCCTATAAATATTAAAAATATCAAAATTACTCTAAATGTCAAAAAAATAAAAATTACTAAAAATAACAAAAGGATTTAAATTGCGGAATAAGAGTTTGAAAAAATTGTAATTACGGTTTCACCCATAAAACATAGCCTTTCGAATTTAGGCGCGTGACTACCGACGGAACCTAATTTCGAGTCCTGAATCAAAAATTATGTGTTTTTAAAATTTGAAGGATCATATTAAAGTTTCAAGATTATTCGGTGGGCCACCGAGAAACAATGGCGGAGTCAGAAATTATAATTTACTCGGGCTAAAATTTTTTTAAGACGCTTGAACAAATAACAATTTTTTTTTTTTGATCGTTAATGCATATTGTGAACCAAAATCCATACAATCTAAATACATACAAAGTTTCAAGATAATCAGCAAAAATTCAAAGTTTCAAAGGAGATACTTAACAATTGATGGTACATGTCTTCCTCCAAGAAGAGCACAATCACCTATTCAGATTTTCCACCTATTCTGTAAGGAAAGAATTTTAAAAATCAGATGAGTTTAATGGTACAAAATAATATACGGATATTAATTTACTAAAAAGTAACATCGCTAATTAAAGTGGATAAATTACTTCTGAATTCACAGTTCGAGTTCTGTATTACAGAGTAGAGGCAACTACGCCTAAAATACGTATCCAAATTCAAAATAAAATAATTAGCTAATACAGTTTAATTGCCGCTCTAGCTATAATTTCCAATTGAAGAACTTTCACGCCATCAACTTCCTACAGAAAAATAGAAAAAAAAATTAGCATAGATAACTCACAAAGTAAAAAAATCATTTTATGATCGATATATACATACACATGTTATTGAAGTTGTGCTCTACGATTCTTCAAAGTATAATATTCATCAATTATAGAATCTGAATCAATTTTTGAAGCAAACTCTTTCTCAATGTAGATAATCAAAGAATTTGTCAGAAAATCATATCCCATTCTATTACGAAGAACTGTCTTGACATGCTTCATAGCCGAAAATGCACGCTCTGTAGTTGCCGTAGAAACAGGCAAAGTTAACACTAGACGAATCAACTTGTCAATCAAATTATAGTATTGGAATTTTTTTGTTTCAAACAAACCTGGGCACAATTCTAAGATAGTGGACATATTCTGAAAATTTTCATGACAAATCACATCAAGCTCATAATGTTGTAGTTGACACCTCAAATTATGCATTTCTTGTTCGGTGAAGTCCTCAGGATAATACTTCTCAGCGAGAGTACAAATCTTATCAATATTGAACCAATTAAAGTTATCTTTTAGATCCAAAGCAGAGCTAAGCATAAGAAGTTCTACTGTCTCATTACTAAATCTAGAGTTTAACTCTTCCAACTGAAAATCTATTGGGCATTAAATATATCATAATGAAAGTGATGCTCAACTGTGATGGTATCCTTTTGATGGCATGAATGACTAGAATGTTTATAATGAGCACTCATCTCTAGTATATCAACGTCCAATCTTGTGCAAAATGATTTGACATATGAAAGAAGAATATCAAAACTTTCATTTCTCAATGTAAGAAGAAGTGCTTTAGTTGTAGAGACCAAATCCATTGCATTTATGATATCAAGAGATTTTTTTTCTAAGTCACGACAAAGTAAATCTGTGATCCCCATAATTTTATACATCAAATGCAAAATAAAAATAAAATCAAAAGACTTCATCACTATTAAAGAACCACTAGCTTCCCCATGCATTGAAGTAGATGAACCATCAGTGATAATATTTTCAAGCACATCAATAATTGCATTATACTTATCTATTAAGCTGCAAATAGAATCAAAATGGGAGCTCCAACGAGTAGTTCCTGCTCGATGCAAAGTACCAGTTTGATTAGCTCCTCTCCCAGTTTCGTGTTCACCAGCACCAATAGAACGTGCAATTTCATTAACTTGAGCAGATTGTAACTCAGCATTGCGTTTGGAAGAAGAAGAAACCAGATTAACAATGGTTGTCATATTTGAAAAGAAAAGTCATATAGAGGTCTCATTTTCAGCAGCTGCAACTAACACTAGTTGAAGTCAGTGGGCAAAACAATGTACATAATATGCATAGGGGCAATCTTTAAGAAATAAAGCTTGCAATCCATTAAAAGCACCACTCATGTTGCTAGCACCATCATACCCTTGACCCCGCATATTATGTATTTCTAAATTATATCTAGTGAGGACATCACATATCTCTTTCTTAAGTGTTGCAGCTATGGTGTCATGAACATGCACAATTTGAAAAAAAACGCTCCCGTAAATAACCATGGACATCAACAAATCTCAAAATTATTGTCATTTGTTCTTTGTTAGATACATCCTTTGCTTCGTCCACCAAAATACAAAACTTAGAATCTCCAATTTCATCACGAATTTTATTTCTGACTCTATTACCAATAATATGTAGGATTTCTTTTTGAACTTCTGGTGAGGTATACTTTGCATTTCCTGGAGCTTTCTCTAAGATAACATCACCAATATCAGTATTCCATTTTCCCAAAAGTTTTAGCATCTCAATGAAATTACCACAATTTTGGAAATCTAAAGATTCATCATGACCTCTCAATCCACATGCTTGCAAGCTAAGCCAACGTACACTCTCAATTGTTGCTGCAAGCCTTAATCGATTCTTTTGAATTTGTTCAGAAAATTCTCGATTCATAACTTTATCTATATGTCGAGTTACATTCATCACATCAATAATAGATTTAGCAGATTTATTATGCACTAAGTTACAACTTCCCATGTGAGACAAAAAGACACACTTGGCTCCATCATTAACGCGCTTCCAACTTTTAAACCCTTCAACTGTGAATGCAGATTGTTGTGCTTCACTTGTTTCAAAAAGATAACATAGAAAACAAAATGCTGCATCCTTTGTAGGAGAGTACTCTAACCATGAAAATTTTTTAAACCATGCATATTGAAATCGACGATGTTGCTTTCCTGATTCAGATCGTGGGTACTCTTGCAATTTAGGTTGATATGACCCCATTTTGATATAAGCTCGTATAATTTCATCACGATGATTAACATGATGTAGCCACATGGAAATACGCAATCCAGGATCTCGTTCAAGTGATGTTTCATCAAACTCAACTCTTTGAGATTTAGAAGGAGATTCGAACTCCTCATTAGGAACGGATATATTAGTCTTGGCCCTCTCAGATGATGAAGGATTATCAATTCTTGGCTTAAAGAATGATAGAATATTGTTTCCTCCTTTTCTCTCTTGATTTGACATTAAAATAACCTAACACAAATAAATCTTAACATGATTAACATAGAATCTTATAAATTTTAAATAATGATTTCTAATAGATAGTAGGGCACCTAATCCAAACATAATAAATAGATCCAAGAACTGGCAAAATGAACTTACATGAATTATGAAAATTGAACATTGACAAGGTTAATTTTGTCTATATTCTTCAACAAAGTTAAACCATCACTGCGAATTTGAAAGGCGACTAATAATATTATTTAATCAAATAACACAAAAAGTTACCTTATCAAATGTTGCTTATGTTGGATCGAGGAGCCCGATAGAGGGGGGGGTGAATATTGGAAAACTTTCGGATTTTAATAAAGAGTAAGTACGCAGCGGAATTAAACAAAAACCAACACAAAGAACACAGAGATTTTTACTTGGTTCGGAGCCTGTGTCGACTCCTACTCCAAGGCCCACGATCGTTGATCGTTTACTTTGGGCAATTCTATATGAGCGCAAATTCAGTTTACAAAAAGGAGATTACAAGTATAGCAACGTAAACTGTAAATTAAAATTGAAACTCTTCTTTTACCGACGTCCACGATCGTTGATCGTTTACTTTGGGCAATTCTATATGAGCGCAAATTCAGTTTACAAAAAGGAGATTACAAGTATAGCAACGTAAACTGTAAATTAAAATTGAAACTCTTCTTTTACCGACGTCCGGATGTAGGTTGACTTTCCGGAGCAGCGGGACGTCGTCGGCTCGAGTTGGGCAGTTTTCGGAGCAGGGCGTGAGCACAGAAGAGTATGGAAGCGTTGGAACGAAGTTGATGTTAAGCTTGGGGTCGAGGGGTGCTATTTATAGCACCTAGGGCGCCCTGGACGTCGGGGGCGCCCTGCCACGTGTCAGTCGATCCGTGCTTCGCTCGGTCAAGCGTTATCCCACCGTAATAGGGATGAGGTTTGACCTCTGGGGCGCCCTGGTCGCTGAGGGCGCCTTGGTTGACCCGGTCTTCTCGGCTGGATAGAGTTGATCGCCTTTGCTGGCTTAAGCGTGAAGCACTTGGCTCCTAAGGGCGCCTTCGGCGCTGAGGGCGCCTTCGGCGCTGAGGGCGCCCTGGCTGACGAGGGCGCCTTGGCTGCTGAGGGCGCCTTGCCAAGTAAGCAGCCGAAGCCCATTTTGCTTCGCTTGGTTCTGGTTCACCTTGAGGGCGCCCTGGACACTCAGGGCGCCTTAATCAGCTGTTGCCTCACTCCTTTGAGGCTCTCTGAGTTGCAGACACACGTTCCTTCGGTCCTGCATCAAGGGTTAGTCCAAAACACAATAAAACAATTAATTTTATACAGCCTTAGCTGTCTTGGTTCTGACTTTGGTCTCCAAAATGGAGCCCTAGGTCGAACCGACGCCTACTGTTCCCTCGACGGGGAACGCGTCCTCACCTACTCCACTCGGGAGAGTTTACCTGATGCCAACCGCTCCTTTGGTTGGACTTTTGCCTGACGGTCCTTTGTCAGGTCTTGTGAACTGGCAGTCCTTTACCAGTTGCCTAGCAGTCCTTCGCTTGGGCTTTTGATGCTGGCAGTCCTTCGCCAGTGCCTAGCAGTCCTTCGCTAGGGCTTTTGGTGCTGGCAGTCCTTCGCCAGTGCCTAGCAGTCATTCGCTAGGACTTTTGGTGCTGGCAGTCCTTCGCCAGTGCCTAGCAGTCCTTCGCTAGGTCTTTTGGTGCTGGCAGTCCTTCGCCAGTGCCTAGTAGTCCTTCGCTAGGGCTTTTGGTGCTGGCAGTCCTTCGCCAGTGCCTAGCAGTCCTTCGCTAGGGCTTTTGGTGCTGGCAGTCCTTCGCCAGTGCCTAGCAGTCCTTCGCTAGGGCTTTTTACTGCACACTAGGTTAACTTGTTAGATCACAAACAAACTTAACTTTGAATCCTTTGCCAATATCAAAACAAGGTTCGATATGGTGCTTCTTGCACCAACAATCTCCCCCTTTTTGATTATGGCAACACAATTCAAAGTTAAGTAAAAAACTTTATAATAGTTGAGAACATAATGTAAAAATGAAGTATAGCAATTTTACACAATTCAATGTTAAGTAAAAACTTTATAACATTTAATAACAGAAGATAAAAACACAATGAAGTATGAACATAATAGATTTGAAAAAAAATCCCTTTATTTCTCAACTCCCCCTAAGACCCTGAATATATAGTACTTAACTTTAACCTTTTCTCCCCCTTTGACATATATCAAAAACGTACATGGGCGAACAAGGTAAAATTTTGAGAAATTTTGCAAACCTAAATTTTGTTAAATAACATTTACTTACAAGGTTTTGCAAAAAGAAATTTACTTAGGCAAAATTTTGAAGGCAAATTTTCCTAACAAATGGTTGAACTTTGAGAACTGGGAGAAAACCTTGCTTGGAAATACATTGTGTATTTTGAAAAACAAAATCATAAAAAATTTCTAGACAAGTTTTTTTTTCACTAAGACAAACATTTGCCAAAATTTTCAAAAAGTCTTTGCTTAGGCAAATTTTGTTTACTAAGTAAAAATCTACTTAGAACTATTTGTTTGGAAACACTTTGTGCATTTTGGAAAATAAGGTCTTTAAGTATAAGTTTTAAACCATTTCTAAGATAAAAAATAATTTATGTATCAGAGCCTATGAGTTTTGAAAACATAAAAATACTTAGCATAATTCTTGAAAGTATAGCAAAAAAAACTTTAAGCTGCACCAACAAAACTCTACTTAAAAAATATTTTATATTTGTAGGCAAATCTTTTAGAAACTTCATGCACTTAGAACACTATTGCCTTTACAAGTATTAGTACTTTTCAAAACATTATACTTTGAAAAATAGAAGTACTTTTGAAGATTATGCAAAAAAAATTAATTTTATTTTGAATACTTGACTTGATTTCTTTTCCAGTCTGACACAATCCTAGGAAACCTTGTTAACTACAAGGACATTTTCCTAAGTGTCCTGGAAATTTTTCAACCCAAGTAAAATAATATTCCTAAGTATTTCAAAAATAATTTTATAAGCCAGAAAAATTTCGACAAATAACATAATAGTCTTTTTTTAAAAAAAATTATTTAAGTTTTCAAACAGATTTTAAACTTGCAGTCCATGAAAACATATAGTTTTGAAAATGTTCAATAATTCTTTTAATTTGATCTCCCCCTAAACTTGACGCAGTCCTTGGAAGCTTGTTAACTACAAGTATTCTTCCTCTGAGTTCTTAGGGTTCAGTTCAGATCAAAGGAATTTATCTAACAATTTCAAAATAATTACCAAAAATATTACAGAAATTCTTCTTTTAACTCAAACTCCCCCTAAATTTGACACATCCTAGGAGTCCTTGTAGATCATGAAGTGGACCTTCCTCTGTGTCTTTAGGGTTTATTAAAATTAAAAGAATAATTTTGAATAACCTTCTGAGTATGATAACTTTCAAAGAGATACATTTTTGAAAATAGTTTTCGAAAAATATTTTGAAATGATGATAATTTTCAAACATATAGTAGTATACGAAGGTTTTTGAATTAATTTTTGAAAACCTTATCGAGATGATAATAAGATTTAGAGCATAAGGTTTTTGAAAAACAATTTAATTTTTTGAAAAGTATTAAAAGAAACTCCCCCTGTATCTGACACAGTCTGACTTTTGTCTAAGTTCTTTTAGGGGTTTCAGTGTTGAGCAGGTTTGACTATGTTGACTAGGGTTGACTATTTTGACCAATCTTGACCAATCGATGACAAAAAAAACAAGCCCTAGATTATATTTAAAACGAGTCTATCGAGATATTTAACATGAATTTTTATAAAACAAATGATAGAAAAAGTAGGGTATAGTACAATAAATTGACAAAATAAAATAGAGATAATTTTGTAAACCTTCCCATTTAAAAGGATAGTGAATTATACTTTTAGGTCCTAGATGTCCCACCCAGTTCTACGTCGTCAAGCATGTTAACCTTATGGGTTATGTGAGACAAATATTTTAATTTTGAAAATAAATGATTGACAATAATTACATTGAATTAATTGAATTAAATTGATTTAATTAAGATTTAAATGAATTTAATTGATTTAATTAAGACTTAAGTGGATTTAATTGAATTAATTAAGATTTAATTGGATTTAATTGAATTAATTAAGATTTAATTAGATTTAATTGAATTAATTAAGATTTAATTGGATTTAATTGAATTAATTAAGATTTAATTGGATTTAATTGAATTAATTAAGATTTAATTGGATTTAATTGGTTGGGTTGGACTCAACTTTTAAGTCCTAAGCATTTCATCCATTTCTAAGTGACAAAACAGGATATCCTTAACTGTTTTGTGAGATGCATATTTTAATAGAAAGATTTATTTTGAAAAGGTCATGATTAATTTTGAAAAGTTGAATTAATTTTTAAACCCAATTTAAATTTATTTTGAAAAGAGATATTTGAATCTAAAATTAACTGAAAATTTGTGTTAGATTCAAATTTAACAAAGAGTAAATTGAATTTGAATTTCAAAAATTGGCTTCCAGGTCTTGGCGAGGCACAAGGCCTTCTTTGGCCGTAGCCTTATGGGATCATCCACCCTTTCCTAGACAAAGCCTTTTAGTGAAATTTCATCTTCAAAATTACTTTTTGGTAAATTCTGGTCTAACTAGTTTGGGTCTTGGATCGGTAGCTTC
Source organism: Boesenbergia rotunda (assembly GCA_024364735.1). NCBI lineage: Eukaryota > Viridiplantae > Streptophyta > Magnoliopsida > Zingiberales > Zingiberaceae > Boesenbergia > Boesenbergia rotunda. Next base: position 335,558 of record JAGFNQ010000653.1, read on the forward strand.
GGCTAGTTTCACCAGTCTAAAGAGACCAAGTAAACTTGATCTTATTAGAATTGGCTTCCCTAACGTACTATCATCTCACCGCCATCCAATACTATGTTGTCAAATTTCAGTTAAGTTGGTTCAGTCCTTAAACTAACCGGTCCTAATTTCTAAGCAACATAAAATAAAATAAAATAAACATACAAATAAAACAAACAAAAACTGATCTAAGTTACATCATAATTGAAATAAAACTTTGGTTTTTTAAAATTAGCATGGTTATGAATTAAGTTTTCTAATGTACTAACCTTAACTAATTTATACAAATTAATCATGTTATTTGAGATAGATATTGAATTTTCAAATATTGAAAACTTACCTTCCCCGATCGTTTTTCCAGTGTTCTTGTAATGATCTCGAGCTAATTGGACCGGTTTGGGTCGGTCTCCTTCTTTGTCGTCAAATTCTGAGTCTGAGTTGGACTTGGGTACAGGTTGAATCTTCTTCTCTGGTGGTTCTCTTGGAGCTTTCCCTGCACTAGAAATTATACCTTCCTCGACCATTATAGTATCTGTTGGATTATCTAATCTTGATTCAAAAAGGGATTCGAAATTGGTTACCATTTTTGTCTCAGTCAATTCATCTTCTGACTCTGGCTCGAGTTCGCAGTCAGGTGCTAACTCAATTTCGGAGCTCTCTTCGTGTAGATTGATTAGTTTCTCCCACATCTCTTTAGCACATCCAAATGAACCGACTAGCTTGAGTTGTTCGTTGGTTAGACCGCATTGTATGATTACTGTTGCCTTAGCATCAGTCTCGATCTTCCTCAGAGTTGGTTCGTCCAATTTGTCCCAAGCGATCGATGTTCCATCTTCCGTGGGGAATCTGAACCCCGTTTGGATTATCGACCATAAATCTAGATTAGCCTTCAGGTGAGATTCCATTAGACCCTTCCAGGTTCTGAAGTTCTCGCCACAGAATAGGGGTGGGCGGACACTATTCCACTCTTGGATGGTCATTTAGATTATACCTTGTACACAAAGGAAACACCAAAAATGTACCAAGACTTGGTCTTGGATTAGCAGTGCGGGAGAAGGGGAAAAAATAGCCAAAAAAATGCACGAGTTTCGAGGCAGAATAATAATAAAATAACGAAAATAATTTACGACAAATTTTTGAAAATGTTGATTTTCTCAATTTTGATTAATAATGAAAAAATAAGAATTCAATGTTTGGGAAAAAAAATTGCTTGAATTAAAGCAGCACGAATTTCAAAAAAAATATTAAAATAATAAAAAAAAGTTTATGACAAATTTTCAAAAATTGATTATTTTAATAATTCTAACTTATGGTGAAAAAATGAGAATTCAAAATTGAAAAAGCCGTAAGGATTTTTTAAATCCACCTACAGATATTTTTTATTTTAAAATAAAAGACGAAAAGATCTAGTGGTATTGAATAACTAGAAAGAAAAGAAATAATATTAAAAATTTTGTAAATCCGAAAAACTTTCAAACTGGTGGTTGCACCAAGTTTGAACTACTCCGCTCTGATACCACTTGTTGGATCGAGGAGCCCGATAGAGGGGGGGTGAATATCGGAAAACTTTCGGATTTTAATAAAGAGTAAGTACGCAGCGGAATTAAACAAAAACCAACACAAAGGACACAGAGATTTTTACTTGGTTCGGAGCCTGTGTCGACTCCTACTCCAAGGCCCACGATCATTGATCGTTTACTTTGGGCAATTCTATATGAGCGCAAATTCAGTTTACAAAAAGGAGATTACAAGTATAGCAACGTAAACTGTAAATTAAAATTGAAACTCTTCTTTTACCGACGTCCGGATGTAGGTTGACTTTCCGGAGCAGCGGGACGTCGTCGGCTCGAGTTGGGCAGTTTTCGGAGCAGGGCGTGAGCACAGAAGAGTATGGAAGCGTTGGAACGAAGTTGATGTTAAGCTTGGGGTCGAGGGGTGCTATTTATAGCACCTAGGGCGCCCTGGACGTCGGGGGCGCCCTGCCACGTGTCAGCCGATCCGTGTTTCGCTCGGTCAAGCGTTATCCCACCGTAATAGGGATGAGGTTTGACCTCTGGGGCGCCCTGGTTGCTGAGGGCGCCTTGGTTGACCCGGTCTTCTCGGCTGGATAGAGTTGATCGCCTTTGCTGGCTTAAGCGCGAAGCGCTTGGCTCCTGAGGGCGCCTTCGGCGCTGAGGGCGCCCTGGCTGACGAGGGCGCCTTGGCTGCTGAGGGCGCCTTGCCCAGTAAGCAGTCGAAGCCCATTTTGCTTCGCTTGGTTCTGGTTCACCTTGAGGGCGCCCTGGACACTCAGGGCGCCTTACTCAGCTGTTGCCTCACTCCTTTGAGGCTCTCTGAGTTGCAGACACACGTTCCTTCGGTCCTGCATCAAGGGTTAGTCCAAAACACAATAAAACAATTAATTTTATACAGCCTTAGCTGTCTTGGTTCTGACTTTGGTCTCCAAAATGGAGCCCTAGGTCGAACCGACGCCTACTGTTCCCTCGACGGGGAACGCGTCCTCACCTACTCCACTCGGGAGAGTTTACCTGATGCCAACCGCTCCTTTGGTTGGACTTTTGCCTGACGGTCCTTTGTCAGGTCTTGTGAACTGGCAGTCCTTTGCCAGTTGCCTAGCAGTCCTTCGCTAGGGCTTTTGATGCTGGCAGTTCTTCGCCAGTGCCTAGCAGTCCTTCGCTAGGGCTTTTGGTGCTGGCAGTCCTTCGCCAGTGCCTAGCAGTCCTTCGCTAGGGCTTTTGGTGCTGGCAGTCCTTCGCCAGTGCCTAGCAGTCCTTCGCTAGGTCTTTTGGTGCTGGCAGTCCTTCGCCAGTGCCTAGTAGTCCTTCGCTAGGGCTTTTGGTGCTGGCAGTCCTTCGCCAGTGCCTAGCAGTCCTTCGCTAGGGCTTTTGGTGCTGGCAGTCCTTCGCCAGTGCCTAGCAGTCCTTCGCTAGGGCTTTTTACTGCACACTAGGTTAACTTGTTAGATCACAAACAAACTTAACTTTGAATCCTTTGCCAATATCAAAACAAGGTTCGATATGGTGCTTCTTGCACCAACAGCTTAAGCCTTTTTAGCAGTTAGCACATCCCATCCCTTCTTTGTGCTGTCATCAAGTAGGCCTCATTGGTTAAAGCCCATCAAATGATCAAACAACACTTTAAAGTCCACTTCTCTTCGTTCACTTTAAAGTTCGCGATTGAATTGTAAGGCCAATGGATGCTACGGCTATGGCTGCTAGCCAAAAAGCTTATACAACTTCTTTGTTCTTACTCCTTTCTTAAGTAAGAAAAAAGGCGAAAGAAAGATTCCTTATATACGCCATATTGGGCATAGGAAAACCAAAGAGCGGAGATCCTGTATCGTTAGCATAGGTCGGAGTTCACTGTAACGAGGAGTTAGAAGATTGACTGCTTCGTCAATTTATACCGAAGATCGATCGGCGTGTAGATCTCCTGCCAAACAGCGGTCGGCCGCTGGAGTGCCAAACAGCAACTTCCCGCTATCTCCTTTCGTTCGCACAGATATGCACCTCTGTCCTCCGCTAGAGGACCTTCCTTCCGTCCTTATGCTCGATCGATCGGCGTGTAGATCCAATGAAGCCAATCCACAAGAGGACCGGAGGAGGACGAGGAAATAGGAGGAGTTCCGAACTTCCAATGGTGGCGTCGCCTTATGATGTTTGGCGTCCAGGACTCCAATTTCCGTCGGGCAAAGGCGACGGATGCGAAGGATTTAGGGATAGCAAATTCCCTCTTTTTCCTATTTGCAGGCAGGCTACCGGGCTATCCTATTTGCAAGCTATCGGGTTAAATATTAACATGAATAACCCAGGCTTGTTTTAAAATAGTGATAATAGGGATTTAATTAAATGGACCCCGGGCTACAGCCCGGGTAAAATTAAATGTGGCTCCGCCCTTACCAAGAAAGAAAGATGGAGGATCTCAGAGGATCTTCTAGTTTTACCATTATAAAAATATTTATTATGAATAGAGGATAAATACTCAACATCTAAACATAACTCTTATTTATTCTACAACACTCAAATAAAGAAAAAAAATATAATTAAAAGATTTTAATTCCAATCTTGTAAAGAAAGAAAATAGATTTTTATCCCAAAAAGAAAAATATATAACTAAATAATATAAACTCAAAATAAAATACAGATAAAGATAAATCCTCTCCTATAAATACTAGAAATATCAAAATTACTCTAAATGCCAAAAAAATAAAAATTACCAAAATTAACAAAAGGGTTTAAACTGCGGAATAAGAGTTTGAAAAAATTGCAGTTACGATTTCACCCGTAAAACATAGCCTTTCGAATTTAGACGCGTGACTACCGACGGAACCTAATTTCGAGTCCTAAATAAAAAATTATGTGTTTTTAAAATTTGAAGGATCATATTAAAGTTCTATTGGTTCTTGTTTGTGATGGCAAGATGTGGAAATTGCATTACGATTTGGAGCCTTGCCAAATTACGTAAGATTCAGAAAAACAACAATCTGGCATCAATAATTTGATCATGAGAAAAAACAGAAGGAAGAAAATTTTATTTTTTAAAAAACTTATGGTTTGCTTGTTGCAGTCTTGTTTTCTTGAGTCTTCACTGCCCCCAAAATATGCTCTTCCTGCTCACCTCACATGGCAAAATTTGGTCAGTGAATTCTGCAGAGAACTTGGATGATTTCCGACATTCAGGAGATTTATATATTAGATTTTTGGATGTTTTAGGAAGATTTTGGTCAGCGAGGACTCGAGATCTTCTGGGTCAATCTTCTGTTTTTGAGCAAAAGTCAAGATAGACATAAAAATCCAAGGCACAAACATTGATTTCTTAAACTCGAACCTTCCGACCTATGGGAGTTGCTTGCTTCTTTAAGTTTTTTTTTTTCTAAAAGTCAAATTCAGGCAAATAAAAGTCAATTTGGGTCAATTCTCATCAATGTAGATTTAGCTCGACTGAGTTGATTTGCTATTGTTTATTATAGCAAAAAGTTATTAAGCTTAGATATCTCTTTTGTTTTTTTTTTATTTTAGGAAGAAATATATATTATAAGATCAATTCATAGTTTATTATGATTTTATTAGAAACTACTGGAGCTATAACCTTCTTTTAAATTGTAAATCGCCCATAATAGATTTTTTTTTACAGTCAAATATGTGTTGATTATTAATGTAGGATAAATTCAATAGGACCTTTTTCAATTTTAAAAGGTTATAATTTTTTATTCAAAATTTGAAATCAAATTTTCTCAACGCTCACGGCTGCAAAATTCAAATCGTTTTGGATTTAAAAATTACTATTTATGGCTTAGAGTGTGTTCTTATTATATTCTGTTATTTTTTTATTAAGAAAGTTAGGGGGGTTTGATTTACTTCATTTTATATTTTTATTTTCTAAAAAATCATATTTTCTTATTTTTGAAAAATAATTTTCTTTTATTCATTAGTTTTCCAGAAAATGCTATATTTTTTTTAGAAAATAAAGCTGAAAAATACAAACAAACATGTTTCCCAAAAAATCTTATTTTCTACATAAAATAAAAATGAAAAATACGTATACCAAATGCCCCCTTACTTTTTTAATAAGTCTTTTTATAATATAGAAATTAATATTCATATATTATGATTTTTTTATTAATTTGTAACATAATCACTTACTATGATGTCTTGTCGGTCAATTATCCGTCTGTCTACAACTCAGAGAAAACTAATTTGGAATAATAAATTTTTTAATCATTTAGCAAAAGACTACTAATGGTATATTTACAATCCCAGGTTAATTACCACACTCATGAATCATGATCATCTGCAAAACCTTCCAAGGATGAAGACGATCACTGCATAAACTACAAATTCTAGAAAACCACTAAACACGAACCGGATCCAAACCGATCGATCGATCGATCGATCAACGAAGCATCCTCCCGGAAATGGCGGCCGTGAGCGCGCTCCTGAATGCCGGGTCATTAATCAACGACGCCGCCATCTGCTCCACCAGATCCCGGCGCAGCTTCGGCGGCGACTTCAACCCCTCGTCGACCTTCGTCGACTTCGCCGGGCCTACTTCGACGGCCGGAATCTTGTTCTCCGCAGCCGGAGGCGGGCGAGATTGCTGCCCGTGGTTGTGCTCGCCTTCATACGTGGCGACCAGGATCGACGCGTCTTCGGCGCTTCTCTGCACCTACAATCGATTCATAAAAAACATCAGTTCGCATCGATTCAATCCGCAAACAAACCTCAAAATCGTATCTTGGATTGTTCTTCTTCGTTAAAAGTTGATGATCAAATCAAACCGCATACCTTCTTTTTAACAGGGCAAGACGGGGCAAAAGAGCATCTGAAGTAAGCTCTGGGACACGGATTGTCTCTGGTCACTTTCTGCCCATATTTCCGCCACTGATATCCATCTTTCAAGATCTAATTAAGCAAAAATATTCATCTAATTAAAAAAAAAATTCTTATTCAAACGATAAGAATCGTTAGGACGGAGACGATCGATCACTCACGAGGCTCGTATCCGACGGATCGGTGCGCACATGAAGCTTCGAGATCTTCGGCTTCATCGTCTCTTCCCTCGCTCTGTTGTTCCAGTTCAGTTCGTCGCCGCTCGATGTGCTCTCCAAGGTCGAAGCTTTCTCCCCGCCGGAGTCTCTCTTCCTCTTCAAATTCGCCGCCGGAGAAACAGAGCCGCCGTCGGAGGAATTAGCGGCGTTGGGCGTCGTCCCCAGTTGGCTCACCTGGCTTCGCAGCGCGCTGTACTTGTCGACCATGTCGGCCACCATTTCCTTGAGCTTCTTGTTCTCCTCGCTCGCGCGATCGAGCTCCCGCTTGAGCATTGCGATCGGCGGCTGCTGTTGGTCGTCGGGGAAGAAGCAGAGGGAGGAGCCGATTGAGAGGTTGAGGTCGATCTCCATTGGCGGACAAATCTAGAGAGCTTAGCGGATGAAGAATGGGCATTTGATTACTGATTTAAAGAGAAGAGGGCAGCGTCGAGGAAGCGTGGCGAGGCTGGCTTCTTCTTGGGGATACAGAAAAGTCAAATTGCCGGCGGCGGAGTCAAAGGCGTGTCCAGACAAACGTTGACAAGTGAAGGAAGATTCATCGCCCGAATTAGATTTTATTTTGGGTAATAAATGATGACGTGCCGAATCCGCATTTCAGCACGTGCGAATGAAGTAAGATTCTTGCGTTGACATGGCGTGTGTCGGCGTCGGCCTCCGAATTGTAGAATAAGTGCAGTCTTGTGTTGACTGTCGGGCGGTGGGTCGAAAATTCAAGGATCTGGCGTATCGATTGCGTCCCGATTCATGATCTTCTCGAGTTCTTCAAAATTCCTTTTATTTATTCAAACTTGACGACTCTATTTTATTGTTATTATTTTTTATTTAATTATCTCAGTCATTTGGATAAATCTCCATGAATATTTTTTTATTTATTTTGATAATTAATGAAAAAATTTTATGAGATCAGATCGGTCTTTTCCGAGATTATTCGTTTGAAAAATTAGATAATTAGATTATAAAAAAAAATGAATGATAATTTTGAAATACACACGGCGTAGGACAATTGATGCTCGAGTGACTTATTTATATTTTATCATGGATCGATGATACTAACTCGTCTAGGATGAATAATTAACAATAGAATAAGAGTCTTGAAAGAAATCATATCGTTCATATTTATGAAAGTGATGTGACATTTGGATTTTGGTGTAACAAACAAAAACATCTCTTACGAGCTTAAAGTGGGTACCTATGTCTTGGGACGTAACCGAGTCAAATAGATGGGTAGAATTGAAAACAAATTGAATCTCAGCGAAAGTCATGAAAATATTTTATTATATAAAGATCTAATCGATATCTAATTTACGATTCATTCAATCTTACCCAAGAGAGTAGGACCTGAACCTATCAATGCTTGGCACGTGTCATCCTTTTGTCGAGGTCTCAGACGGAAATTATTTTGGTTTTGAGATTTCGGATAGTCAATTTAACCACGTTGATTCTCTTTCACCACGTGCAATTTCTATTGGTCCACTCAAAGTTTTCCAACTTTAAGTTTTTATTTTCAAAAAAGAATATTTAATTTAATTTAATTTTTGAAAATTTCATGAATTCTTATTCTCGTGGCATGAGTCACGTTGATAAAAGCGCAGACGAGTCAAGTACGGAACAAGTGCTGAAGAGCACGTACGAAGAAATTGACGCAGTTATCGTAATTCGAAGACGATCTGATTCAAATAAATTCTGACATGGCGTCTTACTTAGGAGATAAATGAAATAAACGTCCATAGACAAATCAAATGTTATCATAATTATCTTGTCGAAGGGTAAGATAGACTCTCAATTTGACGACGAGATTAACTTATCGATGAATGACGCTGAGAATTATTTCGACTAAGGAGTGTTTATCCTGCAAAACAAACGACCGTTAATAATCCACCGGGAGAATTTTCCGACGATAAAATCAAAATCCGATGAAGAAAATGGAGCGGAGGAAAAAACGATTGTAGTTAAAAAATATATCACACATATCTGTGGGTGAAGAAAGAAAAATCTTATATAGCTGGGGGAGCCGACAACCCCTGCCCCCTTCTGCCATATTTTTGTCTCATGCGGGGACAGAATCAGATACCACTGTCAGCTTGCCGACTAGCGTCGCCTCATCCTGACATATGTAGGGGCGCTGTGGTACGGGTTACTAAAGCTTGTCAGGAATATACTATGTCAACGAGATATCCACGATTCGGATACGAGTGGTGTCAACTCCGAGCCGACCTGCGCCGACTCTAGCACTACCTTTATCCGCGTGGTGCTAGAGGGTAGGTACTACTGCGGATAACGAAAACTTTCAGCCAGAGCACACTTATGGAGTGTGCCGATCGACTATCTCAAGTAACACCAAGCTATGGAGCAAACGACATGTTAGTCGGAACATATACGACATACCGAGTCGGGGGTACTCGGACATCGGCCGACCGACTTATCCCCCGAAAGACAGAATTATAATGTAAGAAGTATGTCACGTCGATCAGCTGATATTAGGTTGTACACTCGGTGCCCTCCAATGGGATTAGTTTAAGATTATACCCGACTAGCTATCCAATCGGGACATCGACCCAGGTGGAATTCGAGACAATGACAATCCGCCCTGTTTCATGTCCCGCCACGCTGGATTATCCGACTTTTCTCTGGAAATGACTCATATTTATGAAATGTTATGCTAACTGACCGAATTATACACGAGCTAGGTCGAGATCAATAACAAATATATATATATTTTTAAAAATTTAGTATTGATAATGAAGAAGTAAAATTGGCAAGTGTGTGAGCTACTTGATTTGTTGTCCGTCGTATATGTAACACTTCAACTCCATCGATCCTATCCAATAAATTTTCTCGATAAAAAAGAAAAACTTTCCGTAAGTTCCTCTGCTTTGACTTCTTAACTGACCAATAATCCTTTAGCCACGTTAATTCATACTCACCCACGCGCAGTTTCTATTGGTCAATCCAGAGTTCTCCCACTTTATTTTTTTTATATTCAAAAAAATAATATTTAATTTTTTTTTGTTGGAAAATTCCATGAGTTCTTATTCTTGTGGCTGCGCATGAGTCACGTTGATAAAAGCGTAGACAAGTCAACTACGGAATAAGTGCCGAAGACCACGTGCGAGAAAATTGACGCAGTCATAGTGGTTGGAAGACGAGATCCATGCATAAGACCATTGCACCACACGAAATTTTTGTAACTTATCTTCCTTCCCTTTCAGATCGCATAGGGCCACTGTACTAGAAATTCTCGTAATTTATCTCACTTACATCTAGAACGATTAATGATCTCAACGTGCATTTGAGAATCGATCAAAAGATGAAAAGAACTAGGAAAAGCTCACCTTCTCTGCGCCCCTGCTTAATGTCAGTTCCAAGTCGACCCCTTCCGGCATTGTAAGGTTCTCATACTTCTTGTGAGCCCCCTGCGCTTAGGGATGCAGCCGCTACGCACTCCTTGAAACGAAAGCAGCTGATGAGGTGGTCATTTGTCAATCCAGCAGCCTGCATGAAGGAGTAGATTACCGTCGGGCCGACACAGCGAAAGCCTCGTCGAACCAGGTCCTTGCTCATGACATCGGCTTTTGCAGTCCTAACCGGCACCTGACGTGGATGTCGGAATTCACAGACGATAGGCTTGTAGTTCACAAAGCTCCAGCAGTATCTATCGAATGATCCAAACTCATCTAGTATCTGTTCAAGTATTCACAGAAGGAAGGTAATTAACTTTAAATGAGAAATAATGATAACATGGAAGGGAAAGAAACTTGAGACTAGAGTTACCTTGAGCATCCGTCGTGCATTCTCGATGATAGCTCGCAACTTTGGCTCCGACAAAAGGGAGCTACCGACGCTCCCGGGCGCAACAATTTTCTTCTCGTTCAATTTGGAAACTGCAACCGGATCGAATTTGAAGAAAACATCCCTAAAATAGTGGCCCCATGAGTGCTAACCTGATAATTAATCATCATGTCGCTTCCAATTTTTCAATACTGTACCTAAATATGTGCCTTTTGTTAAGGATAACTGGCCATGTAAGCTCAGCTAGTGCACCTGATAGTACAAGAAGTTCAAATAATTTCCTGTGGATTATTTCCAGACAACAACAAAAAAAACATATTATCAGTTAACCCAAAGCAATTGTGCACTCTCAGAATTTAGATCATAGGAAATTGAGAAAAGAACAGGTTATCGTTGCATACTTATCATCATGAATAGGAACTCCCCATTCTTCATCATGGAAAGTGGCGTAACAAGATTCTGTAGTAAACGCAGAAAAAAGAGCCTCTACTTAGCTTTGTGTGACATAGAAATTAAATACACTTCTACAACATAATCGACAAACAGTAGTAAAGATTATGACAGCAAGCAAGGATTAAAGCATACATGAAAAACAACCTTAATAAATGGAAGGAATAAGTGTGGAGATAATACAGGACAAGAATTCACTAATTATTTTGGACGCCATAGGGATCCCACAAATCGAACAGATTTTGTAAGAAAGTGTAAGAGGACCATACAAAAGCGAAATAAACTGGCAAAATGCCAATGGATTTAATAAAGATGGAAGTAATCAACTATTATTAATAACAGCCAGTTAACACAATACTATTTGGAACCAGAAAAAAAGAAATCTGATGTTGGTCTTTTTAATAAAAGCATCCACTTACCTTTCAATCAAAAGGACTGTGATACTGAGTTGCACCAACAAGTCCACCATAAGGAAACATAAAGATAAACTGATATAAAAGCCCTGTCAAGCCATAAGATTTTCCTCTGATTACGTGTTTTTCTTTTTAATTTATTCTCTACTCTGAACAATCTTCAAGTTGTTATTTCTTAACATAATTTACTGATTGAACCAATATTTTTTAGTTGTGACCTACAAAGACATTCTTAACACACTATTAAAGCAAACACCTAAAGTGTGGTTCATACTATTAAAGCACACGCCTAAAGTGTGATCCTTTTTTCTTTTGAAAAGAAGTGTGATCCTTTTTATTAGTACGATTGGTGGTCCTTGCAGGTCCCAGATTGGTGACGATACCTTCACAAGGACGATAAGGATTTATCAACAAAGTAGGGCTTGATGGCAATAAAACCAATAAGTTTTTGCCTCGGAAGACAAAAAAAGCCAGATTCATCTTCACTAATTTAGTGTATGATGATAAAATCTTCTTTTCAAACAGAAACCATTCTGTTCTCACACTTTCAAAGTTTTCCACAAAAATTTCAGAGCCAAGATGATGAATTAGGTTCCTTGTGAACTAATAAGCAGTAAAATGATGTTGAGATAAGTAGATAAACCACATTTAAGTAAGAAGCACAGCCCAATGTGTTCCCTATAGAACCCCTCATCAAATAATTCTTTGGATTTTAAACAATGCTAAATTAAACTACTGCTACAAGGAAACTATAGTGGTGGATCCTTAATCACAAAACAGTCAATTTGTTCCGATGCATCTATTTATTCTACTACAACATAACCCAGTACAATGGCTTCCCACTTGTGGAAGAATCTTCAACCATAGTTTCAAAGGAAACTCTATAACCTATACTGTCTGATAAGAGTGTTTAACTTAATACTAATAATTTTGTGACACATGTTGGACACCAAAGTTTAGAGACATAGTCGCCGATAAAATTTGACAACAGAATGTTTCTTCCATATCCGACTACAACGAGGAACTACATGGGAACTGATTGTTTATTCGGAGAAAACCAAGTCAAACAAAGACGACCCATTGCTCCCTTGCCCTTTGGCCTTCTTACCTTATCTTAGTACACATCCTAATGCCTTCCGTTTCAAACATAAAGTATTGTACAGTGCTGAAATACTTAGCCATGAAAAAACTCTGTTATTCTACAAGGTGTTTGAAATTCCAGATAAAATTAATTGCTTCCGACAATAAATTGGCTTGACAGACATGCGAGAAGTTTTCAATCCTCCTAACAAAAAGGGGAAAATATTCACAGTAAAGAAAAAACTGATACTATAACTTTTATTCTTGGAGCAATGCTACTTAGTATTAACTGAAAGTGAAAAAAAAACTCATTAAATAAGTAAAAGAAAACCAAGGTGTTAGCACATCAAACATATCTAAGCAAGCAAAACAGCTCACCTGTTCTGGGCGTCACCCAAGCACACTTCTTCTTTCCCTGAAATAATTCTGCTGGAGGAACATCCTTCTCCGCCTTGGCCACAATCTTAATTGTTCTTTGATTGCTCTGTCTCCGCTTGCTTGTCAAGCTTGTTCTGCCAATCCTTCCTGTGGAGGCTTGGCTACAAAACGAATCTGTGGAAGCATCAGAGGAGCAAGAAGCACTCATCGACAGATTTGGCTGCGACAACAAATCATGCCCCCTAAACGCAGAGAGCGCCATTAAACTAGATCGAATGCGTGGGAGATCAGCAGCAGAACTGGCAGCCTTCTTCTTCTTCTCAGTACCTGCAACCTCTAAGCATTCTGTTTTATTCAAAGGCTTCGAAACTGGCTTCTGAGCAGCGGCCGGAGACTTGGCCTGGTTCCCGCCAGGCATTAGGACAGGTCTCGCCTCGGAATCCGCTGCATCGGAGGATAGTAAATTCGGAGTTCCTGACATGTGTTATCCAATTAGTTTCTCAAATGAAACGCCTTGGATCCAAGTTTGGCCAGACACCGTGATTCCCAGAGAAAAATCAAATCAAGGCTGCAATTTTCCAGTCAAAATCTCAAGGTTGCTCTCCACCCATCGATCGAACAACCACTGAATCAAGGCCAAGGAAGCGCTTTAAAATTCCTTTTTTCTTTAACAATCGTCTTCATTGTCACGAACTGCGACCCAAACTAGGGTTTACGAGGCGGCAGTCTCCGACTGGAACACAAAAAACGATCACTGCGAGAACTGTGGACGAAGTATCAATTGGCGCAACATTTTCGAAACAGACAAAACAGCACGCGCGCATCCAGAGACGGCTCACGAGAAAACCCAGTATCTTTTAGATAGCCGACAAAATGCAGCGAATGAGCTCGAATCCTACTAATTAAAGGGCATATGGAAGTTTAAATACTCTGTTACGCCGCACGAAGCTGCCGATCCGGCGACAGGGCGTCGAGTGAAGCCGGACAAGAGACCCTCAGGAGGAAGAAGACAAGTGCAGCGGAGAGAGAGAGAGGCGTCGTCTAGCGTTTTAAATGATGAAGACGGATAGTCACCGTGAACAAATAAATAGGCAACCCGCAGTAGTGGACGACCGGACACCACTAATAAACTTTTAGCATCTCCCGAATAGAACAATATCATATGTTAACGATGAATCAATCGAAATTATCATATTACAATTTCATCAAATTTGACGATGAATACGACAAGATTATAATTACGACAATACCCGACAGGTTCACCATACCTCCAATATATAATTTTGTTCGGGATGACGACAGGAGGTCGTCGGTGGTGTCCGATCAACGATCGAATGACTCGTCAACCATCGTCGACGAGTAAGACAGAGGATAGGCTCGTCTTGTCAGTGACCCGACTTTCTACTCCTTCAAACAAAATAAAATAATAAAATAGAAGGAAGTTTTTTCAAAATATATATTTAAAAAAATAAAAACAAAATTTTAAATGTTTTTTAATCGATATATTTTATTTTTAGGATATATTAATTTAGAAAATTATTGATTTAATCTCAAAAAAAAATTCAACTACCATTATAATAAATCGAAAAATATTTATAAAACCTGACCAACATTTTAGATATTTTTATTAGAGAATTTTTTATAATATATCATAATTAAAATTAAAATCTTAAATGATCCTGTCACGAAGCGAGGTGGCAATTCCGTGGACCGGATGGTCTCCCGGGTGGCACAAATTGGGGAGGTGGCAACGACCTAGCGGTGCTTCGACTTGGCTTTGCAAAACAGCGACCGTCAGTAAACCCGCCGGGGATTTTCCCGGTCAGGCACTCCGACGGTTAAGTCAATATCCGCAGGCGCAATAGTGAAATTGAATTGAACTGAGGCAGTAGATTAGAGAGCTCGCGCGCGCATACCTGCGATAGGGGAGTGCAGAGTTTATATAGTCAGGGAGGACTGACATCCCTTGTCCGTAATTGACGAGACAAGGGTGTGATATTGTCAGCCCGTACGAGAGTGCTAAGGAGCTGCGCGATAGGGCGCGGGGTTCTCAGGCAGTACGATAGTACTGGACTGGCGGACTAACGCAAGATGTGTCAGAGCCGAGTAAGGCGTGTAGTACCCTGACATCAGGGTCATACCCTAGTTATGATGATATGGGGGCCTAGGGCGAAGTAGTCCGACCCTGAGCGCCGACCGGCGAGTCCGGGTGTCAAGGACCGGGTCGAGTATTGGCCAGGGAGCGTGGGCAGCCACGCGTCTGACTGGGAGTGTTGAGGCGCAGAATACGCCCTGAGTCGGGGGTTTGCCGAGATATGCCTGACTAACTATGTTAGGTGTTTGGTTCGTATGGTAAGCCAGGAGCGTGGGCCGCCACGCGTCCGGCTGGAGCGCATGACCTAGGTCTAGGTCGGGAAATGGGTCGAGGTGACCGGACGAGGAGAGGCCAGGGGTCGATCCGACCGACCCTGCCTGCTGCTGGCTGAATAGCGCCCCCGGGAGGGGGCCTCCGGGCTCAAGGACCCCCCGGGCGACGCCTTTGCTAATCCATCTGCTGAGTCTCCGTAGTGCCATGCTGGCTGGCTGTACGGACCAGCTTACCCGTAGACAAGGTCGGGTTCATTAAATATCTTGATTATCTATTAAAAAATTTAATGATACAGTTGCTTTGTTTTTATTTAACCTAATTGTTTACCGGAAGTGTTTAATCAAAGGCCGGCCAGGATTGTCTTATCACGAAAAATAGAGATAGCATCCAATGCTTATTCTAATGTACTTGCCTGTTCTATGGAAACTCAAGTACGCATGGCCACATCGACAAAATTGTCACGAAGCAGTACGTGTCACTGTTGCAATTATATGGTGGCAAGCTGGCAAGCATGGTTCCTAAATCCTAATCCTAAATTTTAAAATGTTAGATTAGTTTTTCTTAATGAAAAGTTAATCTAACTATAGGGGGGGAAAAACCCCATCTAGATGAAGCTCAGAATATCTTATATCTCATCAAGTTTGAAACCCATAAAATCACATAGTCGTTTTTATAATTTTATCTCGATTATTATTTCCAATCGATTGAAAATGATTATGTGACCGTATTACACTCCGATCTATCGAAAACGAATTGAAACAAATCACTTCTCGCAAAGTAGTATATGCGGCATAAATATGTTAAGGGGACTTAGGAGTGCAACGTGTTGATCATAATATAGTCTCTTTCGGAAGGAATCGACGTCAACGGTCAGTAATCAATATTCAACCCACGCGGATGCTGACGCTAGAGGAAGAACTCTCACCCTGCGAGATTAACACGAGCGTTAATAGGAACACGCCGGAGGTTGTCCAGCGGAGCCCACTCCGACGCTCAAGTCAGTGCCTCAGTATAGGAGATGGAAGAAAGAAATGAGAAGATGCTTAAGTTAGAGAGTGCGTAACCCTTTACCGGAAGGGTTGGAGTACCTTTTATACCTGAGGCGGCAGTCACACGTATCTCCACGATCTTCGCCACACCCCCTGATTGTTGGTTACGGATCATCCTTACAACGATCCACGCAGCCATTAAACCCGGACCATTGCAGTAATTATGGGTCATGATTATCCCGTAATAATCGGTGATGATTATCCGCAAATCTGAAGAAAGGGGGACCGTTACTTGAGGTCGAGTGCTCTTTGGGCTTCGCTACCTCAAGGTGATCTCGGGGGTTTTTTTTTGGCTCGGGGGGTCCCAGTCGTTTACTTTCCTGAGGTGGTCTCGAGGACCTGACCTCCCGAGGTAATCTAGGGCGCGCGTCTTCCCGGGTCGGGCTCCAGGGTATGCCTGTTCGTGGTGTTCTCGGGAACCCACCTTCCCGAGGGGGCCTCGGGCGCCACGTAAAGAGAGTCGTCTAGACTCGGTAGATCTTGCCACATAGCATCTTCAGTCCACGTGTCAACCACGGAGTGTTCAACCCCATCACAAGTCCCTCCTTTAAGTCTAATAGAAGGAAAAGTTGCTGACTGATTAGACTAGTGGTATAGCGAAGAAGCTATGTTATGGTGGGTCAATACACCCATTACTACTTTATTAGCGACCCGTTGAGTCCGAGGAATCGAAACATTTGTCCCGGGGTCTGAGGCAATCTCTTTTTGAATTAGCCCTCCTAAAAGGCTCTTGCAATTCTCGAGGCGCAACAATGATAACCGTCCATCATCCATAAAAGCGCATGACGCTCTTTAATGGAGATAAAACTCCTTCGCGAATTGTCTTCGCCATGTGCCCTAACTGCTCTCCTTGTGGTCTCTTGCTGACATCAGCAGTTGTAGGAGGCTCATATCAAACGGCTGTTCAGTGGCACCGCCTCGATGTGGCTGTTTTCCGCCGTCCAGATGCCTCACCCCTATTGCACACATACAGGCGGCCTCCTCGGTATAAGAAGGGGAGTCGAAGACGTTCGGCCACCTTCCAGCTTCCTCGTTCAGCAGACCTCGTCTTTGTCCTCTTTCCTAAGGACTCCTTTCGCGTAAGTCTTCTGCTTCCCTCTCGTCTTTTTCCATAGGAACCATGGAGGGCTACCAAGCGGAGTGGCACGAGTCCGCCTCTTCTAGAGTGAGGTCGGAGGCCCTACAGGTGGGCATTGAGGCTTAGGGCATTTCGGCCAAGATGACGGTGGTAATCCCTAAAGTAGACCAGACGCCGGTGGAACCTCCCATAGGTTTCTTTACCTTCTTTCTGGGGCAAGTAGATTCGGACTCCGTTTCCCCATTCCTTCTTTCTTCAAGAATGTGACCTCCTATTTTGGTATCACTCTCCACCAGATGGCTCCCAACGCCTTTACTCAGATGGGCGGAGGTGTATATTATCTTTAAACTCTTCGACATTCCTCTGATCCCTCACCTTTTCCATTCCTTCTTCGTTCCGATTGGCTCGTGAGGGCGTTTAGCTTTATAGCACGCCCAAGCCATAGGTTCTTAGGAGGGTTCCATTTTTCTCATAAAGGGTGGAAGGAGAAATTTTTCTTCATTCGACTATCCCATAGTCCTTTCAGCTCCCATCGTTGGACGGAGAATTTGCCTGCACCCCCTATCCTAGGGAACTTTCTACAAGGTCCCGCCTACCAGCGAGCCAGGAGCATTCTCTCCGGTATGAAGTTCAGCGGCCCAAGTCTGGTATAATGTGAGGAGCTCATGTACTGCGCGGGCTTCGGCCCTAAAGTGACCCGCATCAATCCCAGCCTTGGTAAGTTTACCTTTTCCATCAATGCTTGTTAATTCTAACTGATGTTCCGTTGTCTGTCTATTGCAGAGGAAATCATGCTCTCAAGGGTGATTAGCCGGCTCATCATGTGGGATGAAGCCAACAAGGGGGCCTTGGATCCTCCTCCAATTCCTCTCGCCTTGCCTTCTGCTTCAACCGAGTCCTCGGAGGGGACTTCCGAATCCTCTAGTGAGTATGTCGCGCCGGATCAGACAGAGGCTCCTGCTGTGCCTCAGACACCTGCCGATCAAGAGATTCTGGGTGTGTCTGTCAGCCCGGGGACTGGCGTCCCTTCGGGGACTGATCCATCTCCTGCTGTCGTCTATACATGGGAGCCCGCAGGGAGGTCTTTGCCTCCCACCGACCCACAAATGCCCCAACTCTCTGGGCGACATGAGAGAAGAATCCCGGGAGGCCTATCTCCAAGACGAAAAGGTTGCGTCCCCTCAGCCCGAGCACGCTCCCTTCCATCCCTGAGGAAGGCATTCCTACCTCCGATGATGAGGATGTCGCACCGCTGTCTCCACCTTCCCAGTCGACTGATTCTACAGAGACAGGCGGCTAGGCCCTTAGTTCCTCCCTGGTCGATCCTTCCGATGCCCTGAAAGGCAAGCAAGCATTGCCTACCACTCCTCGGATGCAACTCGACCGCTTACGCAAAAGGCTTGACGCGACCTCGGAGACTGCCATGCAGTCTTTCCCCCCGGTACAAATTAAGGAGGTCCCTGCCGAGGGCATTTCTCCCGAGAGGGCCTCCAGCTCGGAGGAGGATGATTCTGGCTCTTCTACCGTGCCACCTGGGGCTCCTCCTATCTATCCACTCCCCCCGCGTAGAGACCCCTCACGCTCTGTGAGCCAGGTTGACCCCCCAAGAAGTCAAGGGGTCCCATGAGGGGAAGTCGTGTTGGTCTCCGTCGGACCTCTCACTATCCTCCGTGAGTCTCTTTTGAAGATAAGTGTTCCAGGCACATAGGTTGTTTCCCTTTATGCCTTATAACTCCTTTGCATCATGATAGGCAGCTAAAGACTGTCTGACAACCGACCGCCACTTGTATGCCTGGCCGCAGATCGAGGCCTTGACCCACCGAGCACTGAGAGCAGAGGCCACCGCCAACCATGAGCATAGGGCGGGACTCAAGCAAGCAGGAGTCAGCAAAGCTCTCCGTGTGAAGGTGGAACATCAACTGGACACCCTGCTGTCCATGGAGTCTTCCCTACAGAGTTTCCAGCGCCGGGAACGTTTGATGTCCCAGAGGGTTGTGGCCCTAACAGATGACCTGCTCCGGGTGACTCAGGAGCGGGACCGACTTCAAGTGAGGGAGGAGAAGCTGTCGTGGGATATCCGACTCCTAGAGACTTTGACCTGGAAGTTGAATGAGCGTATCAAAGACCAAGCGCAACATCTGGCCCAGAAGGAAGATACCCTCATGGAGGCAGCTGATCGCTTGGCAGACCTTGAGGAGGACGCGGCCCAGGCATGATCGGAAGCCCTGACTACTTCGAAAAGACTCAAAGAAGCCCTGGAAGACCAGGATAAACTGTCCTCCGAGGTAGCTCAGCTAAAGATTGCCCAGGAAGCAGCTGCGGCCGAAATCCGCGATCTCCGGTCGGCCGAGGACTCTCGTCTCAAGGAGGCTAAGGCGGAATTCAAGGCCAAGTTCTTGGAGTCGGACGAATTTGGCGATATCCTGACCGACCAAGTAATGAAGCGCTTAAAGCAAGGCTTCCATGGAGCCGTTGACCAGCTAAGGAAGGCCCAACTCCTGCCGCCGGATGCTGACCTAAGCTTTATGAGTATTGGCCGAGTCTGGGAGGATCTCCCGCCAGATGACAAGGAGTTGTAGGAAATATAGAGTTATTTTCCCCTCCGGACCTTGCCTTTTTCCTATCAATGCTTACTATCTTCTTCCGACTGTACTCATTTTGCTTCGTAATGAAAACCTTTTTCGTCTTATTGCTCTGAGTATCCCTTTTTTGTTTGGCTCTTCGTCCTGAGTATCTTTTTTTCTTGGCTCTTTTACGGGAGCCAGGGAGCCAATGCTCATCCCCAGTAGCCGCTTAGGTTGGTTTCAAGGACCCAAAGCATGTCCAATGCCAGATGTCTCCTGGTCTGAGATAACCTCGGGAGCTTTGTGGGTTCGACCTTCGGCGTGGATCTTCCAAGGTAGCCCCAAAAGTTCAACTGCCAGGCCGAAAGCTATGCATCTGTGGGACCCATGTTGGTTCCCTTCTCTATTGAGTGTTTGGTGAGTTCGCCAATCCGAACAATCATCTCCGGGCCTAGGCAGTCTCTTGAAGTGATCCATAAATGTTCACGAATTTCGAGGCGCCGCAGAAGCATAACTATTGATGGCGATATAAAAGAGATGACGCTTCAGGATTGACGTCCATTACGACCCCTGCACTGCCCTCATTAAATGCGAAAGGGCGGCTACCACTATAAAGTGGAAGCCCCAACCGCTCTTCCTCCTTCATCTCTCCTTCCTCCTCTTGTTAGATCCCATGAGCAAGGAAGGAGAAAGAGGTCACGGCCCGGAGGCGAGGTCTGTGAGGGGAGAGGTTCACCGCCTAGAGGGCACGCAGTCCCTTCAGTACAGGTGAAGCCAGGTGCTCTTAAAACCACCCATGAAGCTTACAGTGTGCTGATACATTCTCCACCTTTTACCCTTCTGGCAGAGGTCGTCTGTCTCACCGGAGAGCATAGCAGAGATGATGTAGTATGTTTCACTGGAGAGCCCAGCAGAGGTGGAACCACATGTTTCACCGGAGAGTCCAGAAGAGATACCACATGTTTCGTCGGGGAGCATAGCAGAGATGATGTCATTTGTTTCATCCGAGAGCATAGCTAACTCCTTTAGGTTTTATATTAGAAAGTGTCTCCTGCCGGTGGCTCCCCGACCTATTTCAAATTCTCTCCACCTCGTGATCGCTCAACTCCCCGAGTTTTGGGCATCGGCCGGCCGTCCACCCCAGGTGTCAGTCAGGCATGGAGTAGGTTGCCATCCGAGAAGTTGTAGCCGCTGCTTTTCTTTTCCTCCCTTTGTATTTTGCAATTCATCTTTGTTTCTAAGTGTGAGTTGGATGGCATGGAGTAGGTTGCCATCCGCGGAGGAGTTGAATGTAAGAATTCATCGGGGTCTTTGAATGGAACTGTTTCGTCCCATTACCCTGTGTACCCCAAGTCGTTTCTGTTTCCTGTGAATGGTCATAAGAATGGAGGCTTAAGAAGTCCCAGCTGAGACCGAAGACTCAGGAGTCAAGATCATAAGAAATAAGGCTCCCCACTCACCCGCCACTGGAAGACGGTTCCGAGCTAAGCGACCAGGCGGGGATGATGAGGCGATAGAGGAGAGCCCGGGCAAAGGAGTGGTCTCCTCCACCGGGTCCACTGATTGTATCCCTAATTTTTGTCTTTCCTTGAGATGTCTTTGTCAATGCATTCCCCGTAGAAATGAAGGGAGACACTTGTTACCTTTGACATGTAAGCGCTTCGAGCAATAATCAGATATCATGCTTGTTTCCCTTGTCTGAGGACGCTGTTTCATATCTGGTATGTTATGTGTTGTCTTTCTTCTCATACATTCCCCCTAGCCTCCTACAGTTAAGGGTCAGAGGTTGTAGGTTCTGCTTGGCTCTGGGCAGGCGTCTGTAGCACCTGGACCCAACCTACTTACCTTGAGCATCCGCAGTACCGCAAGGTATTAAGGTTTTATTTCTTGATCGGGCGTCCGTAGCACCCAGACCAAGCCTATGTACCTCGGTCATCAGCAACACCGTGAGGTATTAGAGTTTAATTTCTTGGTCGGGCGTCCGTAGCAACCAGACCAAGCCTAAGTACCACGGACATCCGCAACACCCGAGGTATTAGGGTTTAATTTCTTGGTCAGGTGTCCGTAGCACCCAGACCAAGCCTAAGTACCTCGGACATTCACAGCATCGTAAGGTATTAGGGTTTTATTTCTTGGTCGGGCGTCCGTAGCACCCGGACCAAGCCTAAGTACCTCGGGCATCCACAGCACCGCGAGGTATTAGGGTTTTATTTCTTGGTCGAGCGTCCGTAGCACCAAACCAAGCCTAAGTACCTCGGGCATCCACAACACTACGAGGTATTAGGGTTTTATTTCTTGGTCAGGTGTCTGTAGCACCCAGACCAAGCCTAAGTACCTCGGGCATCCACAGCACCGCGAGGTATTAGGGTTTTATTTCTTGGTCGGGTGTCCGTAGCACCCAGATCAAGCCTAAGAACCTCGAGCATCCGCAGCACCGCGAGGTATTAGGGTTTCATTTCTTGGTCGGGCGTCCATAGCACCCGGACAAAGCCTAAGTACCTCGGGCATCCACAACACCGTGAGGTATTAGGGTTTTATTTCTTGGTCGAGCGTCTGTAGCGCCCAGACCAAGCCTAAGTACCTCGGGCATCCGCAACACCACGAGGTATTATGGTTTTATTTCTTGGTCGAGCGTCCGTAACACCCGGACCAAGCCTAAGTACCTCGGGCATCCGCAGCACCCCCGAGGTATTAAGGTTTTATTTCTTGGTCAGGCGTCCGTAGCACCCGGACCAAGCCTAAGTACCTCGGGCATCCGCAGCACCGCGAGGTATTAGGGTTTTATTTGAATGTATTGGCGCTTTTGTGATGAGACGCCTTATTCATTTCACAGCTTCACTGCAAGGCAACAAAAGTACATAAACAAATACATAGCATGTCTCACAAACCTTACCAGGTGTGACAAGGTTGAATGTAGTGGGCATGCCATGACATCCTTAGCTTTGTGGCCCTGTCCTCTTGCGGGTGGCAGCTCCCCCCGGTTAGCCTTCGTGTGACTTCGGGTTCTTGCACGAATCTGATCTGACTTCCCCGCTGTAGCATCACCGAGACACCAACTGGTCCCCTTTGACCTCAGCCACTTGGTTGCCTACCGGAAACTTTATCTTCTGGTGGTAGACGGAGACCAACGCCTGAAATACACTAAGCGTCGTGCGGCCCAAGATGGCGTTGTAGGATGAAGGAGCATCCATGACCAGAAAGGGGGTCCTCCTGGTCCTTTCCGGCACATCATTGCCCAATGACAACGATAGGGTAATCTGTCCTATCGGCTGAACTAGGTATCCGGTGAAGCCGAAGAGTAGGGTCGAGACCGGAAGTAGTTCATCATCGTCGATCTACATTTGGTCCAGAGCAGCTTTGTACAGGATGTTCACGAAACTGCCTGTATCCATGAAGATACACTTGACCTCATAATTGGTTATCCGCGCAAGGATTACCAGGGCGTCTTCATGAGGGGATTCTACATCTTCTAAATCTTCTGGGCCGAAGGAGATCATAGGGTCACGATCCTGGCTCCGACTCGTCCCGATTGTGTAGTTCTCCATCCGCCGGGTGTGAGCCTTCCTAGCCCGGCGGGAGTCTCCTCCAGTGGGCCCCCCGGAGATCACTCCTACATGTCCAGAAGGAGGGCCCCGTGTGGGGGCCTTGCCCTTCCTGGGGTCTCTTTCCAACGAGGGAGACCTGCAGGGTGCAGCTCCCCGACTCCTCCCTCTTGAACGCGATCGAGACCGGTGTCGGGTCTCGTTTTCCACCAACTGCCGTTGTCGGGGAGAAGGGCTTTGCCTAGGAGACCTCCGGCGATACCCCGTCTTCTTCCACTTCCTCCGAGGTTTGGTGTCTGCTTCCTCGCTCAATCTCTTCCTCAAGGCATGACATTCCTCGGTGGAGGGTGTCGTACTGCGATGGAAGCCGCAGTACTTCATCGGTGGCTCTGGTTGTTCGGTGTCCACCGTCTCGACCAGTTTCCGCCTTCCAACCCATTGATCTTCCCCTAGGCGGAGATCCTTTCCTCGGGCTGGAGCCGGAGGTTCCCTCCTTTCTAACCGCACAACGGCTGGAGGAGGGACCCCGGCTGGTTCCGTGCGACGGGCGTGTTGCACTTCTTCCACGTTGACGTGCTTGACAGACCTCCCTAGCATGTCATCAAAACTGGCGGGCGACTTCTTCACTAGAGATCGGAAGAAATCCCCTTCCGAGAGCCCCTGGGTGCAGGCATTGACGAGGATTTCCGATGTCGCTGTTGGCACATCCTGTGCCACCCGGTTGAACCTCTGGATGTACTCCTTGAGTGGTTCCTTCGCCTTTTGCTTGAGAGCAAACAAGTTCAATGTCGTCTTCTGATAGCGACGGCTGCTGGCGAAATGGTGGAGGAAGGCGGTCTTAAACTCCATGAAGGAGTTGATAGAACCCGGGGACAGCCTTTGGAACCATCGTTGGGCTGCTTCGGATAGGGTATTCAAGAACACCCGACACTTCAAACCGTCGGTGTACTGGTGTAGGAGTGCCGCGTTCTCGAACTTACAGACATGATCCTCTGGATCTGTCTTCCCGTCATAATCAGCAATCCTAGGCCCGCGGAACTACTTCGACATGAGGTCTTCTACGATCTCCCATGAGAAAGGGGTAGAGGGAGCCTTTGGGGAGGCTTTAAGCTCTTTCCTCTTCCCTGGTCCATCTTCTTGTCTCAGCACGCTGGAGGCAACTGAGTTGGCTTTTTCCACATCTCCTGGAGAATCCCGCCGGTGGTCCGGGGCTGTTCCGGCGTGTCTCCCCGGTGGTGAGACAGACCTCCGTGGTTGGGGGTGCGAGATGGAGATTCTAGGGATCTCCTCCCGCACAAAAGCACCTTGCTGCGAGGCGACTTGCTCGATTTGGTGCTGTTCGAGCGCCCCTTTGATGGCGTTGGCCACCAAGTGATCTAGTTCCTCTTTCGTCAGGATGATGGATAGTCCCGCTGGCTCTGCCATCGGTGCTCCATCTGGTGCTTTATTGATTTCCCACAGACAGCGGCAAACTTGTTCTGGAAGGAATCAACGTCGACGGCCAGTCACTAGGGTTCAGCCCACGCGGATGCTGACGCTACAGGAAGAACTCTCACCCTACGAGATTAACACGAGCGTTAATGGGAACACGTCGGAGGTTGTCCAGCGGAGCCCACTCTGACACTCAAATCAGTGCGTTAGTATAGAAGATGGAAGAAAGCAAGGAGAAGATGCTTAAGTTAGAGAATGCGTAACCCTTTTACCGGAGAGGTTGGAGTACCTTTTATACCTGAGGCAGCAGTCACACGTGTCTCCATGATCTTCGCCACGCCCCCGATTGTCGGTTACGGGATCATCCTTGCAACGGTCCACGCAGCCATTAAACCCGGACCGTTGCGGTAATTATGGATCATGATTATCCCGTAATAAACGGTGATGATTATCCGCAGATCCGAAGAAAGGGGGACCGTTATTTAAGGTCGAGTGCTCCTTGGGCTCCGCTAACTCGAGGTGATCTCGGGGTTTTTGGCCTGGGGGGTCCCTGGCGTTTACCTTCCCGAGGTGGTCTCGGGGACCTGACCTCCCGAGGTGATCTCGGGTGCGTGTCTTCCTAGGTCAGTCTCAGGGTATGCCTGTTCGTGGTGTTCTCGGGAACCACCTTCCCGAGGGGGCCTTGGGCACTACGTAAAGAGTCGTCTAGACTCGGTAGATCTTGCCACATAGCTTCTTCAGTCTACATGTCAGTCACGGGGTGCTCAACCCCATCATGGTCCATTTGATCTTAAATTTTCATAGATTTATTTTTAACTTTTACTTAAAAATCTTCATTTAATGGAGATATATTCTCTCTTATAGCTTTATGATCTTATTTTAAATATGGGATTTTGATTGTATTTTCCAATAAAAATTCTTGTTTAGAGTAAATTCAGAGTTTTCTAGTCTTTCAACCACTTTTGGATGAAACTGACTGATAAACCTAGAGAATTCTGAATCACCTCAAATCAACACTGATATACTCATTTAAGTCTTCCTAATATATCTATGCTCTAGATTTATTTTTAACTTTTACTTAAAAATCTTCATTTAATGGAGATATATTCTCTCTTATAGTTTTATGATCTTATTTTAAATATGAGATTTTGATTATATTTCCAATAAAAATTCTTGTTTAGAGTAAATTAGAGTTTTCTAGTCCTTCAGTCACTTTTGGATGAAACTGATTGATAAATCTAGAGAATTCTGAATCACCTCAAATCAACACTGATATACTCATTTAAGTCTTCCTAATATATCTATGCTTCAAACATCAATTTAATAGACTATATCGAGAATAGTGATTTTTTCAACTCGTTATCATCATGAATAATTATATAAATTGTTTATTATTCATTATACATGCTACAATACATGCTACAACAATAACACTCGCTAACCGACATCACAAATAGTTTCCTAAGACTTTCATCTGTCAAACAATATCAAATTTTTAATATTTCGAATGACATAAATCCATCAATTTGTTTTATTCAAAAGTGGCTAATAAATTTAAGAACTCTGAATTACTCCAAAAAGAGAGATAATTGTCCAACTGTTCTTAATACATCTATGTTCTTAAACATCAACATGATGTGCTATATTCAGAATAGTGATTTTTTTTTTAAATTCATTTCCGATCGAGTTATTATTAGCAATGAATTATTATAGTATAATAATCGATTGGTGAAATGTATTCACAGTCATAGAACCATTCCAAATCAATTGATAACAATAACTCGATCATAAAAGAATTAAAAAAATTATTGTTCTTAATACAACGTGTCAAATTAATGTTTAAGAATATAGATGAATTAAAAAGATTTAGATATGTATAAAAGTTTTGGTTTTGAGTGATTCAGAGTTCTTTGAGTCTGTTAGATATTTTTAGACAAAATTGACGGTTAGACCTAGAAAATTTTGAATTTCCAAATCAAGACCTCTGAATTCATCTAGGCTACGTTTGATAGGGGGTAATGTAATCCGGTCTATAATGTAATCAAGTTTGTAATGTAATGTAATCATGATTACATTGTTATGTTTGGTAATGAGTTGTATGTAATCCTTGATAACTATTACAAGTTGGATTCTTTTGTTTGGTGAGGGGCACTCCATCCTGTAATGTAATCAAGATTGACGACTGACGACCGTCGTCGGGCAGCCGGTGACCATTGACCGGCTGGCGAACGCCGCCGCCGGCGGCGGCGGCCCGGCGGCGGCGATGGTCGTCGGCGGTGGTCGCCGGCGGCCGGCCGGCGACAACCAACGACTGTCACCGCCCGACCGACGACTGTCGCCGCCCGCCCGACGACTTTACAAGCTGTAATGTAATCCAGATTAAGGAGGTTTTGGTTTGTAATCCAGATTACAAATCATCAACCTCTTTTGTAATCGAGATTACATTACATTACAATCTTAAAGTGATTCCAAATAAACGAATCCAACTTGTAATGTAATCTCGATTACATTACAGGGTGGATTATACCCTACCAAACGCAGCCCTAAAGTGTACTCTAAATCAAGACTTATGTACTCGTCTAAGTGTTCTTAATATATGTATATCCTTAAATATTAATTTTAATATAATATATTGAGATTAAACTCGTTTCAAATTAAGTTAACGTTAATAACTATAGCAATTGATTGGTGGAATATGTAGAAACGATTGAGAATAGTAGTAAAACAGATAAAAGGAAAAATGACTGCATGATTTTATCATTTTAAAACTTAGATACATAATTTAGATATATCAAAACTTCATCAACCTGATTCTGTAAATTGCTAAAGAAAGAAAGAAAAATTACGGTTCTACTTCAACTCATGGGATGATGGGGGACTTTACTCTGTCAACTGCAAAGAATTCCTTCAGCAACAAGCTTTTCATAGCCGCAAATACAAGCTTTCATTCTGAGAAAAAAAAACATATAGAAGTTTTTCTGTCTTCAAGTTTTATAGCAATAATCCACAAATTTTCCAATTCAAATTAAATCCATAGCTGCAAAGGATGTATCACTATTTTGCTATTGGAATGAACATGATTAATTTTGAAAGTAAATTAAGCCTTCGATTTAATTTATATATTACCACCATGGAAAAGAGGTTCCTGCAGAGGTGCAAGAGCTCAGGAAACAGCTCCCTTTCCCTCTCGAACTAATTTATGATTCTTAGATCCATGATAAGATTATATTTGATTAGGGATAATTTAGTCCAGTTTGTCATGTAATTGAGCTTAGAATGTAATTAAGATTACAAATGGTTGACTTTGTAATCTAGTTTACAAAATTTTAATTAACTTTTATAATTAAGATTATATTACATTGTAATTTTTAAATTATACCAAATAAAATAATCAATCTTGTAATATAATCTTAATTACATAAGATTAATTATCACTCACCAAATATAGCCTAAGTGAAATCGCCTCTCGAGAGATGTTGGAGTGGCATGTAAATCGCTGCAGGAGGTCATCATCAACTGGCCTCGCCGATCGAACAGCACTTTCGCAGTGAGGAAGTGCGTCAGGGCACCGAGGAGTACCAGGACATGAAATATCCGGTGGTTGTGGCCCATAAGGTCGAACTCCCGCGAGCGCCACCGCTCTGGGATTCTTGCTTCTTGCTGCTGGACAATATATCCATTCATAATGCTTGAATTCTGCTGCTTCCAGAGATCTTGTTCATTCTCGTCATCCACATCTGCCTCCTGATCTCTTCTACTTGAAACCAATCGCCAGCTTCTGCACAAACCGACGACAACAATGTGTGATTTGCAGCATTCTCTGGTTCCAAATCAATAAGCCTAAGTGCCAACTTCTTCGCGTCCTCAAATCGACAAGCACTCCTACAAGCTGACACCAAAGAGCTCAAGATTCTCGGACTGGGTTCCATTGGCATGCTCCTTATGATTTCACAGGCATCTTCAAGCCTTCCAGACCTCCCCAGAAGATCCAGCAAGCAAGCATAGTGCTCCAAACTCAACAATGTGCCATGCTCCCTTCTTGCATTCTCAAACAATCGCATTCCCTCGTTGACTAGTCCTGAGTGGTTACAAGCTGATAAAACTGCTAGTAGTGTGATTCCGTCAGGTTGGATTCCTAGATGTAACATCTCGGTAAAAAGATTCAAAGCATCGTATCCATGGCCTTGAAGCCCATAGCTTAAGATCATCGAACTATGCGAAACCAAATCCTTTTCTTTCATTTCAGCGAATATGTGAACTGAACATTCAGGGCATCCACATTTGGCGTACATGTCTACGAGAGAATTCCCAACACAAATCTCAGAGAAAAGATTACACTTCAAAGTGTAGCCATGAACAGCTCGGCCTAACAAAGTAGAATTAAGACCAATGCATGATCCAATCAATGCCAACAATGTGACAGAATTTGCTTGAACTCCTTCATGTTGCATTGTCTGGAAAAGCCGCAGGGTGCCAAAATAATCTCCATGTCGATTAGATAATGTCATCATTGAACTCCATGTAACCACATCTTTTGTGTTGGCTCTCTCAAAAAGAAGTATAGCTAAATGTAGAGTTCCCTTGGATCTACCATACATACTTATCAAAGCTCCAATTACTTGCGGCTCGGAGTCAAAGCCATAGCGGAACACATATCCATGAACCTCCTTCCCATGATCTAAAGAACCCAATGCACCACAAGCTGGCAAAACGGAGACAATGGTGGCTCTGTTCAGCTTGATTCCATCCATCACCATGCCCCGCAACAGCTCAATTGAAATGTCATATCTACCATTTGAACTACACCCTGAGATCATAGCCGTCCAACACACCACATTTCTTTCTGGCATTCTATCAAACACCTTCAGAGCAGAAACTAAGTCGGAGCATCTCGAGTACATGTCAGCTAGAGACGTAACCAAGAAGACAGAGATGTCAACATCTTTGGTCACGATGCAGCGAGCATGAATGGCTTTCCCTAAGCTTAATTTACCTGCACGGCCACACGCTGATACAACAGACGCAGTAAGCTCGGGCTTGGGGGAAAACCCGGCGGAGGTCATGCGGCGGAACATGTCCACAGACTCGGGGAAGCGTTGGTTGCCGATGTAGCAACTCACCATCGCGTGCCAAGTGACGGAGTCTCTCATCGGCATTGTGTCGAACAGCTTGCGGGCGCAGCAGACCCGGGATTGCTTGGAGTACATGGTGATGAGGGAGTTGGTGGTGACGAGGTCGGAGGCGTGGCCGGTCTTGAGGAGGACGCAGTGAAGCTGAAGGGCGAAGTGGAGGTGGTGGGGGGCGGAGGCGGAGGCTTTTACGAGAGAAGGGAGGAAGGAGAAGGCGCCACGGAGGCCATGAGAGTGCAGTTGGCGGTAGAACAGAAGGGCCTCGAAAGCCATTGGAGGGTCATTCTTTTAACGTATGTTTATTTAGAGGTGTGAAATGTAAAACTGAGGAAACTTTTCCACCGTGGAATTTTTTTCTTGTTTACTTTAATAAAAACTTAAAATGGATACGGAAAACAAAGGGAAAGAAAAAAATAAAAATAAAAAACTAGATAAATCTCCATCGCTAGGTTTTATTGTTTCTCTTTCTTTCTTCCGCCGCTCCATTAACCGGCCGTCATCTCAGCTTCATCCATCGAGCATAGTCGTCAGCTTCTTCCGGAAAACCGGCAACAACGTGGTCCGACGTTCCTAGGTCGACAGAGCTCCACGGTCGAGTAAGTGCGTGCATCATTAACAACATCCCTTTTTTTGTTCCACGGTGATCTTGAAAGTCGTCATTTTTTAGAATCTGTTGTTTTATTTTTCATGTTTGGTTGATTGCGTTAGATTTTGTGGAGTTAAAATTTTCTGCCTTGTTGAATCTATTTCCTTAATAACAACAAAATTGCCTGTTGTGAACAAAGGAATTAGCACGGATTCTATCATCAGAACTATGAATCACCATGGATCGCAAAATGAATGTAGCTTCGGTATCAACAAACTATTGGATGTTTATGTAGCTAGGTTTCAATTTTTCTTGCAAAAATTGTTTAGCAACTTGCAGCCAAGCATTAAGTAATAAATAACAAACATGCCCGATTGAAATGATCCTCGTGATTTGAAAATTATTTAAATAATATCCAAATGAAAGTCACAAATTATTTTGAACAGTTTATTTTGAAGACTCACTCCAATTCAGTGATAAATTAAGAAAAATTTTGACGAATAAATATATTAAAAAATATTTTTAAAAATAAAATAATTTTGGTATATATTTTTTTAATTCTATAAGGATTGCTAGATTCTTGATCTAGAAATGAAAAATAAAAATATGATATTGGACTATAAACAATTTAATTTTCTTTCTTTGTTCTATGTAAACTATTTAATGGATTGATCTCACTCACCTTCCTCAATTATACCTGAGACAGTCCATAACATAACAAAACGGTACTGTCCATAGCATAACAGTCAGTACTGTCCGTGAGTTATCTCATTGGCGCTCTCGGAGAGCACCACATAAAGGATTCCCAGTTACGATGTATTTGTAGAAAATTTTCTTCTAAATGGGGTACGAACTCTGAGACGCTGGACTTCTAGACCGCCCACTACGAGCACTTCCCGATTTACCCTGGCGTCCGGTAGAAAATTTTCGTGTAACCGGACTGATCGTCCGAGATTGATTGGAAAAATCTCATTAATTATAGACGTATCATAACCATGATTCAACTAACCAACATTGAATCCTAAACTATGGATGGTGGATAATAGTTTTCCATCAAATATTCTCATAAATTTGTAGAATTTATGCTTAATGAAGATCATATATTAGATATTGTCTTTTAGTTGAGACACGTTGATGGCTTTGTGCTTAGAATTAATATTAGCAAAACCCCTTAGAGAACGTCCATAACTGTTAAATATTGGAAATTTAAGGGTTAAAAATGAAAAATCCGAAAAGTAGGGACTTAGTTGGTAATTATCGAAATTGGAGGGCTTATTTGCAAAACGCAAAGAAAAAGCCCTAGAACTTCCTCCCAAGTCAGTTTCCTCCCTTCGTCTCTGCCCCGACGCCGCTGCGAGCGAGCGCCGCACCCAACGCCGCCACGCCTCGTCGCACGCCTAACCTTCCCTTCCTCTTCCCTTCTTCTTCTTCGTTTTCTCCGGCACGCACGAGCAGAAAATCGCGCGCCCCGTTTCCCCTGATCGCACCGCTGCCGCCGCTGCGAGTGAGCGCACGCGCGACAACCGCCGACCGCCGCCTAGTTGCCGGAGTCGACCTCTCTACGCGAGCCTCCTCTGCAACCTTCACAGTGCGTTCTTATTGCTTGTGCCGGCGCCACCAATTGCAGCCATCTATCCGAAGGAGGCAGCGTTTCCATTTCCGGCGACTTCCTGGGGTCCTGTATTTGTTACCTTGGTTGTTAGTTGCTCGGGATACGGCAGGGGAGCACTGTTCCGGTGCCAATTCAGGTAAGGTTTGGTTGTGTATTAGGGTTTCCTTGAATCAATTGATGAAAGGTGATTAGAAGTTAGGTTTTTAATTAATGACTTGTATGGGTGTGTTTTTGTAGTTGCCGTGAGGGGATTGTTGGCATTAGTTGCCTTTAAGCTTTGATGAATGGAGTTGGTTTGTAGCTTAACTCTTTGTTTAGTAAAGAGATGGTTGCCATGAGTAACCTGTGGGTGCGACGATGTTTTGAATCCCTTCGGGAATTAAGGGTACAATGGTTGTTTGATTTATTGGTATTTGGATTTAATGTTGTAATGTATCAACCATGAGAATTTTTGGGAAATGTGTATGATATATGACTTGATTTAATTGAAATTTAAACCTAATTACTGAATGTCGATTTGGCTAATCTTAATTTGATTTAAGAATTAGTTTAATGGATTAGGCTTAGTTCAAGTTCAGAGTGGTTCCTTGAGTTAAAACTTGGTATTTAACCTTATAACCTAAATTTGATAAATTAGGTTGAGAATGAACTTCAGGTGGGATAAGGTTTAATCAAATAGATGTGGTAATAATATGTAGTTTGGCTAATTTATTATTAGGGTTTCTTCTAATTTTAGTTTATACGTAGTTTGGTTAATTTATTTTGTTGTTATAAATAGCTAAACTCAAAGTTGGTACAGGACTTTGATTCGGACTCGTTCAGTTGATCGTGGAAGGTTCTCATTTACGGACTTCTACAATAATAGGCGGGTACTTCTCCTTTGTACTCGTGTAGTTCGTTTATCTTAATGCATGACTTATTATGCCTTTATAGGTCTGCTTGACCTTGATCTTGTTGTTATTTTATGTCGTCGTTGATACCTATCTTCGTTAACCTTCGAGTATTCGAAATTTTGTATCCGTACAGTCTTCCGTTGGATTTCTGTTATGTAAAGTACCGCTTGTACGCGAGTACTTAGAGGTTCATTAAACACAATTAGGTTTATTTGACATTAGAATTATCCCACCTAGTAGTGTAGATGCATAATCGTTGGTTTTTTATACTTTTTGGATTTTGTTGTATCGTTGTTTTCTGGTTGTTCGTGCATCTTGTAGCATGCACCATACATGCACGTTGCATACTAACAACTATTGACTTTCATTTGATTAAGTTATCGTTAGAAATTTAGTTGCTCGATTCACTCAACCACTTGTTCTCGTGGTAGTTGCTAGGGTGCGAGCAATTGTCCTGTTATGTCATACATGTTGGGGTTGTAAGTAAACAGTGACACCTTCACCGTTGTTTTAGAGGGATATTAGAGCTGTTGATAGCTCCCCCTTTATTCCGAGGTTTGGAGCAGTTGGCTCCCCAGCATTAGAGCCGTTGATAGCTCCCCCTTTATTTCGGGGTTTGGAGCAGTTGACTCCCCAGCATTGATTGCATTTATGCATTTTTCTTATGGTTGTTGCATTTATATGAGCTATGCTTGCTGTATTTGGTTGACATGCATGTATGTTTTGATGTTATATCATGTGGTTTTTCTTACATATTTAGTTATCATTATATTATATACCATGTTGTTTTATATATGTTATGCATGTTTAGGTATTCTTATATACCTTCTAGACTGTACCTGTTGTTTCTATACATATTATATCTTTTGTTATGTCATGCTATTGTTTATTCTTATACCCGCTGAGTCCGCTCGGAGTCACCACCCCTGCTTTTTTTTTTTGTTTCAGATAGCAGGTAGTTGCATTTCTTGGAGCCAGGAGAGGATCCACTTGCCAGTCCCTCGGGGTAGTCATTTTGGGTATTTGGTTTTAGTTATTTTATTTTCTGCACCTTGTGAGTTTTATTTTTCTTTTTTGTTTATGATGGCTGAGTCATCAAATTATTATAAAACTGCGTGGTGATGTTTTTGTTTCCTGTTATGATGGCTGAGCCATATTTTAATGATTGGAGTGTATGTATTATTTGTCCCAACTTGTCCGCCGTACAGGGGAGATGTTGCTCGATTTTCGAGTAAGCATGTGTCTCTGGGGTCGTGACAATTACAATGCAAGAACACTTTGTTAATTTGCATTACATTCAGACATTGATATAATGGATTGATTCTAATTGACAAAAAAAAATCCTCGGTAATTAATTAAAGTTGTTTAGCTAGTCTACCTATTCCGTGTTGACACTTACTTTTTAGATTACTGATTACCAAAAGATAACTCTAAATTAAAGGAAGATTATAAAAAACTAGGGTAGTCCCATTAAAGAATTGGAACCACCATGGAAACTATGGTAAATTAAATTATTTCAAAACATAATGGATACTCATACGAGAGAGCTTCAGCCGCCCTGTGCTCTGAATGCGTCGGGTTATACTTATGTATCAAACTAAGTTAACAAGGAAATGAATGCAACTAGAGTATTATGGATCTTTGGCTCTATACTTTTTGGTAGAATATTGTAGTAATTTAAATAATTATTGATATTTCATCTCTATTTCAAAACTTGCTTAAAAACTGATTTTAGATGTCCACTTGTTAATTTAATGTTATCCCCTAATTTTGTTTTGGGATGCAGATCACTGCTCCACATTACTCCTGTCACTGCAAGAGCATTTACGCTGAGGTTTCACCTACAATTGAAGAGCTCATTGATAGAATAAAAATGTGGAATCTTTGCCGAATAGCATTCAACAATCTTCAGCAATCTAGGAGACTTTCCTATGCAATTCCCTCTACCATTTTCTCTCTGCAGAATGACTCTTCCTTTATGGTTTGACAGTTTTTTGACAGTTTGCTATTTTTTTTAGTTTTAGTTTCAAGTTTTTCATTAAGGTTTGAATAATTTATGGATTCATTCTTTGGCACAGCGAAGGTTTTGCACCCTTGACTCCCATGAGAGTGGAGGTTTAATTCCACCTGAGCTGTTAAGAAACAAGACTGTTCTTAGGCCAGATTCTGATATAGGTATTTTTCTCTTTTGGTTTTTTGGCTGTGTGTGTCTGTGTGGTCAGCAGGAGGGTATTTTAACTCAATCTAATGGTTGCCTTCTGAATTATATCTTATGTCATTTATCATTGTTATATTCAATTGCATGATCTAGTTGCTAACTGCTAAGCATAAGATGATTATGTAGATCATACTGTTGGAATGATTTGGATACTTGTGAGTTTATCCTAATGTTATTTCTGTTGACTTTCATGCTACAACTTCAATATGGAGGTAAGCCATGCCTTATGATGTATATGATAGATGATATGGTTCATGATCTCAAAATTTAGTTTGCACTGCATGACCCCTCTTTTTTCTTACCTCTAAATTTGCAGGCATAGGGTTGGGTTTCTAAGGAGTTCTCACTTGATTGAGTAGAGTTGCTCAGAAACTCTTGGTGTCCTTTTATCATGTTTGTAGTGTGGTTTCATCCTCTTGGTGTCCTTTTATCATGTTTGTAGCGTGGTTTCATCCTCTTGGTGTTATATTAATGCTCATTATGTGATGCTTTACTGTTGTAGTTGCTTCAGAGTAGTGTTGAATTTATTTCATGCTATTGGTGCTATCTGTTGTTTCTGTGTTGTTGATTTAACATGGTTGATGTTCCTCTATAATATTTCCAACTCGGTTTTAGCGAGTTGGTGTTATGTTAATGATTTTGTAGTCTGGTTTCATATTGTTGATGTTCATATATAGTGTTTTCTTGTGTGGTTTTATATTAATGTTGATGCCATCTTATTGGCTATGTATACCTATGTAACTGTTCTCATGATATATATTACACAGGGCAAACAAATTGCTTAGTAAAGAATTTTCGTAATTGTATTAGGGAATGCCATGAAACTTTCAATGCCGATCATGCTCAAATGAACAAGTCCAGGGCTATGTTAGCCCCTATAATCAGCGTAAGAGAAAATCTCAAAAACCATTGTTAACCATAAATATCAGTCATAGTACAATGCTTCATTATGAGCAATATAGTTCTAAATCAAGTTGATGGCAGGATACTATCCGTATAGCCAAACTCAAGTAATCTTAGACTTATGGTTTGCTGTTGTATAACACCATAAAAACAAGGTCTTTACTATTTGTTATACCATCTTCATCTGCATTTTCTTCTCACGTGCTTTATTTTTTTATTTTTCAATTAAATTACTGTCTCAGTTTTTGTTAGCTAAAAGAAGAGGTTAGTGTAGAATTCCCAGTTTATCTAATGCAACTACAATTTCTTGTGTAACAGTGGCAACCATTGCTTTAGTGAAAAACCACTCTAGTTTATATATCTTATTCAGATTATATTCTTCCAATTAGCAATCATTTCTGCCAACTACATTATGAAATCATTTACACAATATCTTACATTTTCTTGTGAATCCTCATTTATGTTTATGCCACATTGTAGGATTAAATTGCATTGTGTTCTCAGCTGAATGTGCTTCAGTCATTTAAAGAGGCTTTCTATATTTTTATCTTTTTTGTCCTTTACATAGTTTTTGATTTGCAGGGAAATACGCTGATCTAGTAACAAGAGTGACAAACTTCCA
This sequence comes from Boesenbergia rotunda, assembly GCA_024364735.1. NCBI lineage: Eukaryota > Viridiplantae > Streptophyta > Magnoliopsida > Zingiberales > Zingiberaceae > Boesenbergia > Boesenbergia rotunda. The sequence goes on from JAGFNQ010000653.1 coordinate 372,228, forward strand.
TTGCGAGGACAAAGGCTTGATGGTCTTGGCTGGTGACGTTTTTGATGTTCCTATTAGGAAGGATATTGTCCAACGTGTTGTGAGATGGCAGCTTGCTAAGAGGCAGCAGGTATCATATGTTTCTCAAGCTTGGAAATTTGTTGAATGTTTAATTTTATGTATCTTCAACTTTTTAGTATGTTATTTGTGGTGAACTTAGTATTCCTTCTCCAATGATATGATTTCCATACACTTGTTTTCTATTTATTATTGAAATCGATTATGTGAAGTAGGGAGAAGACACAATTATTGGCTTATAATATATGCTGCATATGCCTACTATATTTCACAACTTTAAATGCGTTTCATGTTGTATAATTGTTTGTTCACCCGAACCCCACAAACTTTCTCATTTCTTGACTATCATCACCAGAGACGTCACAATCAAATTGGTTTTTAGTTATGTATTCTCTAGAGCTAGTCTGCCATTTTTTTTGCCAGATTATTCATCATGTGCTTCACAGGGTACACATTCAACAAAAACTATTAGCGAAGTAAGTGGAACTGGTAGAAAAGCATACCCGCAAAAGGGAACTGGAAGGGCAAGGCATGGTTCTTTGCGTGCCCCTCAGGTGTGAATCGTATTTCTTTAAAATGCTTGTGGAGTTATTTTCTTCATTCTAAGAATGTTTTATCTAACATGATGTACTTTTTAACAGTTTAGGCATGGTGCCACCATGCATGGACCTAAACCACGAAGTCATGCTTTCAAGCTGCAAAAGAAGGTTCGCCGATTGGGATTAAAAATTGCACTATCTGCTCGAACAGCTGAAGGCAAGGTCAGTTTGTGTCCTACTTTTTAACCTCCTTTATTTACCTTGCCTTTGCCATGGACTTGTGAAGGTCATCTGTCAAGTGCACTGTTTGTTCTAAACTAAATTTAATGTCTACATACTCTCTTGTGAATCGATTAATAGTCACAGAACATGTTTGGTGATTTCAACAGCTTATTGTTTTTGAGGATCTGGAAGTCCCGAGCCACAAGACGAAGAACATTGTGAACTATCTTTCCCAACTGGAAAACACAAGGAAGGTTTTATTGGTTGATGGCGGTCCCATCGATGACAAGCTTAAGTTGGCAACAAGAAATCTGCAATATGTCAATGTATTACCTTCCATTGTAAGTGGCAACCACACATTTTTTTTATCTTCGTCTAGTGCATTGTGAAAGTGTCGAGAACTTTGCTCTCCTTTTTTCTGGTTCAGTTGTTTAAATGATGCAAATGTTCCATGATCATGCAGGGTTTGAATGTCTACAGTATCTTATTGCATGACACACTCGTGATGACTCAAGATGCCGTAAACCGCATTGTCGAACGGATGCACACTCCCATTAATCGCTGATGCCGCTCTAGCTGAAATGAACATCCATTCATCTGCCTAATTTCGATTCACATAAAATGCTTATTTGATGCTCTTACTAATCAGCTGACAGATCAAACAAAGATTCATGTTGTTTAACTTTTTTGTCTTCTCCATTACAAGTAGCAGCTAATAATGGCAGAGACGATTTTAGTAGTATGTTTTTTATTCAAAAATATGTGCCAAGCTTACGAAAAACAAAAGATTGGACAAAATTGTCTCATGTTTAAAGTCTATTCTAGGAAATGCACCAAAGATTACACTCGGGCCATGTTCTCTGCTTCTCAATGTGTTCTCTGGCATGCTGCACCTAGCTGCAACTTCGTCAGCTGTTGTGTTCTCTGCTTTCTCATCTGGGTTGACAGTGTCGATGATGATGGCAGCGATTAGATAAGAGATGAAATCGTCATCTTAGTAGCTCCACACTTTCTGAAATGGGGGAGAAATCAAAGGGAACTTCGTCCAATAAAAATAGCGCATGAAGGGAGTGAGACAATTAACAGGCATTCTGTATCTGCTAAGACTCGATAATATTTCTGTATGAACCATCTATGCCTGTCCGTGCAGGCAAGGGTGATGATGCTAACGATAGGAGAGAGCATCGTGGAAGCCAAGCGAGTACAGCTGCTCGTAAACCGGGAGAGTATAATATATATATTATTAATATAAAATATATATCGAACAATAATAGCAATCCGTTGTACTCTAGTAGGTCCCGATTGTAAAGATCCTGGTTCGAGTCTACGCAACGCAAAATATTTATTTTTTAAAATAATTTAGTCCTACTTAATTTATCGGCCCTTCTTTTTTTGCTTTTTCTTTTACGGCCCGTCCATAAACGCCTATAAAATCGGCCCAGCCCTAAGTCGGTCATCTCGCACTTTCCATAGAGGGAGGAGAACAATTGTGTTGCGGCGTGCGATGGCGAGCTCAGGTGCGGCGGTGCCGTTCTGGAGAGCGGCAGGGATGACTTACATTAGCTACTCCAACATCTGCGCCTCCCTCGTGAGGTCCTGCCTCAAGGAGCCCCACCGATCGAATGCGGCCAGTCGGGAAAAGGTCCACTTCGCCATCTCCAAATGGTCCAACGGCAAGCCTGAAAGTCCCAGTGAGTCTCCCCTATCTCTTCTGATCCCCGCTGTAGAACTTCTATGCCCTGCGCTTCTTCGTTCTGATCGGATCTGCATAAATCTAATTCGCTAATGTCTCGCCATAGCTCGGATATGTTTAATTAGGGTTTTGATCCATAAGAGAATCTGTGACTTTGTCTTTAATTAATATGGTTATACGACTTCCAGAATTGATACGGTTAGGTTAGAGATCAGGCGATTGGTTTCCTGTAGCTGAAACCTATCATTTTTTTTTATCAGAACTCCGTTGTTCAAACAAAAATCTAGGCGTGAATCCCCCAACATGGGTTTTGTCGGCATTTCTAATCATGCTCTAAGAATATTTATCGTGCCGTTTTGACAATTCTTCATCTTATAATAATCTTGTTTGTGTACGGTATACTTTTTCTGGATATGTGTCCGGATTATCCAAGTCTATGTGCAATTTTTTTTCCATTTCAAGAGCAACACTCATAACTTTAGTATCGATTTGAATCAAATTAGCTTTGGGAAATTAAATTCATTGTTTTTTGGCATAGGTCAGTGCCCTAATGATATATTGTGTTCCTCTAAACAAATTGTGTCCTACTGATATGACACCCTAGATGTCTGCACCAAGTCATCTTCAAAATTCAATTTCTTGGTTACAGTGTGTCAATGTCTCAAACCAGCCTCCCATTGTACTAATATTCATTGATTTCCAATGTCTTTCGCTTCAGTTCTTTGCATATTATCTCTAGCCTCTTCCCTTTTCTCGCTATAACCTTTTTTTTGTTATGATCAACGCTTTGTACCGAGAAAATTGGACATCTTCCAATAAACTTACCTTCAATCATAGTCTATACAACTTAGCTAGATTTAGTAACTGCCCCTAATTGCTCTTGCTCAATGTAAATAGTGGACATTTGCTCAAATATGGAATAAAATTTCTCTTCGCCTTTAACCAATATATACAATTGTTTCATTCGTTACCTCCTGTGGGTTCCTTTTCTTCTCATGCTAACAAGGAGTATATTTACAAAAAAACACATAAATTAGGCTCCACAAGCGACACATTGATAAATTTTACACCTCGTCATCATTTCAATTTTCTTGGCAACCTTTCCACTAGTTGATGTTTTAACATGTGCAGCCTTCACAAACAACAACTGAGATGTATTTAATTAGTATCATCACTATTTATGTACAATTCTACCACCTCTCAATTTAGCTATGAGTTGTAGCCTCACTACCCATCATATGATTGACATTTCCTGTAGTCAAAGTCTCAGGTACTGGTTTATTTCGAGCATTATGAGTGTTGTGTCAATGGGTCCTTCATTTCTACTTTATTTTAAAAAAGAGGAATTGAATCCTCCATCAAACTTATATGGACAGTGAGGCATTCATTTTAATTGTTTTGTTCTAGTAAAACTTATTCGAGCATTGTCATAAAACCTGGAACCATCTCTTCCATTGCAAATGGAAGAAACACACATACTCAAACATTATAGTAAAGCAGTATACGACAAATATAGTGTATTCCAAGATCTTGCATGGAGTGAATCTAACTTTTATATGCTATGAAAATAACAAATGTCTATATCATACAAGAGACCAGATGTCTTTAGATCACAGGATTACCATTTGTGGTCAATGTTGTGGTCTTGTTTTGTCTTCTTGCGTGCCATTTTGATTCCATCAAGTAGTTGAAACTGATGTTCCTTTAATCAAACTACCTTGTAACCATAGTGGACACCTGACATCCTATGTTCGACATTGAGATCCTTGATTCTCCATTAGTTTGTAAAAGTTTTTAGAAAAATTAAGCATCAGACACCTAGATCCTTACTTTTCTGAAAAATTTGTATGCCCAAGTAATATAGATTTAAGCTAATGAACCTTTATAATTTCTAAAATTGTGGCTGTAATTATGCTCATAAAATTTAAACTAATCTGATAAACTAAGATCTGCATTAAACTACTCTGATAAACAAATAATTCCATAGTCCAGAATATGAGCTTGAAGCGTGAATAGGATTTAGTTGATTTATCCAGCCACAGCTGAAGGTCTTACTTCAGCATGGTGTATTAGCAATGTTTATCCATGTGGTGTTTTGTCAAGTAAATTTCTTTTTGTTTGTTTGGACATTGCATTTAGCTTAACATATTTGGGTAATTAGTTATTATAATTGATAAATGTTTACACAGTAATTACAGAGATCTAATTGCTATAAATAGTGGCCTGCATGTGATGCAATGATGATAGCTGATGTTATGCCAATAGTTCAAGATAGCCAAATTGCTTTCTCCCATATGCCTGATGGAATCGTCAGTGCAAAAGATAGCCCGTATTATGTTTTCAATAACGAGCCACTGGTTTAGCCCTTGGCAAGTTATTGAGGAAGATAGTGATTTATAGACGGCAAATATATTCTATAATGCACGAATAAAAATAGTTTGTGTTCGAAGTATGAGGGATAAATTTTAAATTGTGTTTGTTGGTTCTTAGATTTGTGCTTCATTGACCATTAGCAAATCTCAGCCTCATGCTTGTTACCCTATTAAAATAGGGTGAGAAAGATGAAACCGAACATAAGTTGGAACTTCTAGGAACTGATTCTCAGGTCATAAGGTTGTTGGTAGAACCAGCAGAGTGGCACTTACTTGGCTTTTCTATTTTCAGTTTGCAGGGTCTAAAAAAAATTAAATTGCCATTAAAATTAAAAAGAAAAATAAATATGTATCAAATCATTTACCTCTGACAAACTTAAATGTGTTGAATCAAAAGGCAATTGTAATTATTTATTTTGTTTATCTTTCTTTTTTAAATTTTATTTTCTAACAAATGAAATAAGTTGTAAGTAAATTTTCTGAATCAAATAAAGCTTAATCCTTTCAAATTTTAATTTATACATGCATTTGGGGTGCAAGTCCAATTGCTGTTGGACTAACTGGATTTAGAAGTCAAATCTTGTCTGGACTGCATTTAGTAAATGACACAGTAAAAGAACCATAAGTGCTAGAACTGTTCACTGATAAAAGAGCCATTCTCATTGTGAATTAGTTACAGATTCTCTCTGATAATCACATTCTTGTTCTTATTCTTTTTTATTATATTTTTAATTTCCTCGATCTTTGTTGAATGTTTCATATCTGCAATTCCTGGTTTTCAAAATTCCATTTTCTTTTTAACACCCACATACTTTGATATTTGGTTAGTTATCTCTCTACTGATGTGTTTGTTTGCTTAACAGCCATTCGATCTGATTCAGCTGCAGAATGAGAGACGAAGAAGCATTTATGGGTCTCATAAGCTGTCGGTTCTTGAATTCTCTTTAAATTTCTTGATTGTTTTCTTTTGTGATGTCACCGTAACATGGTTATGGTTGGATATTTCCGCATGCAGCGAATAATGTTCCATTGGAAGTTGCTACATTTAAAACCAAGACTATTCAGGCTTTGAGTTAGGCATGATTTGATACCCAAAAGCATTTGTGTGCCTTGTCTTGTTCTAATGTTATTTGCTTGCTTGTTAAATATGCATGCTCTCTTCAGCATTGTTTTTTCGGTGTCCCTTTTTTTTAAGTAAATATTTGCTCCTTTTTTACATCAGGTGTTGTGCTCCAGTTTATCTTTCCCTTTTATCCTTGTATGTGATTTTGGATGGAGGTATGAACCGTAATGTATACTGATTTTTGATCGGTTTTAATTAAGGATGATCATTCAGTTAAAATTAAACTAATTGAAATTGATTTCATTGAATTTTTTAAAAATACATTGAAATTAAATAAATTGAATTGACATGCTTATTTATTATTTAAAATTATTGTTCTTAATTTGTGGATTAACTAATCATGTTGCATTAATTGACCGTTAATAGTTTGATTTAATTGTGAGTGTTAGTTTTATTTAATTGAAATTTACAGTTAATAGTTTCATTTAATCGAATTTTAAATTTTATAATTGAAATGACCCGAATAAATTGAGATTTTTTTAACAAATAAGATAAAATTTTGAATTAACTCAATAGTTTCTAAAATAAATCGAGCGTCATCTATAAACACTTCTCATTAATTAACAAAGAAAACGAAAAAAAGAAGAATCTAGTTTGTTCATAAAATTGGGCAAAATTTAAGTAGCTATTTAGAAAGTACGATTCATCAAAATTAACAATAACATTTATGGTCATTTTATTTACTTGTTTTTTTATGCCTCACCGTATGATCCAATCTCGCATTTTATCGCTTTATCGTCCATTACAAAAGATATATTCGTGCATTTAAATTCCTTTTTTGGAGTTACCTGAAGGAAATAAAATATTATAAAAGCATCCACTTCCCTTAGTTCTCTCTTATCATCTCTTCAAACACATTACTGGCAAAAACCATATTTGTGAAGAAACAATCGCCAGACAAATATACGGGGAAACTGAAGTTCACTTTCTTGTACCTTCCTAACTTTGTTTGCGCATCTTTTTACAAATATCCACGGACAGCTGCAAATTTACAATCTTCTTATCACTCAAAAACGGACCACTTGATCTCATCCAGCTTTCAGTGCAAACAGTTAATGTAAGACTGTTGTTGCACTAACAAAGCTAATGTCAAACTTATCCCACCTCACTTTTTAGGTTTCCCCAAAATCCTTCCTCTGTACAACTAATTCTTCTCCATTAACAGAATCAAGGCAATGAATGTTGGATAGTACTAAACCAGCTTCCAGAAACGCAATTTTCACTAGCCACATTTCACAGCTTGATGTCTGAATTCCAGATCATAGAATTACTGAAGTGTGTTCCCCATTAATCATTCAGCAGACGAACACCACCAAATTCTGCAAAAACAATGACCTTACAGCCGAAGCCTGGAGGTCTAAACACACTGGTCAGTTTTCATGCTAAGAAAAAGCATGAATGATGAATGGCTGAAGTTGGATTAAGGATGATGGGGATGTTCCATGGCCTGTAGCTATGAAATGCCATGTCATGCCATTACATAAAATTTGAACCTTTGCTTCCTCCAGTGCAATAAAAACTATGCAAGAATGGTTGATGCCAACCTTTCAATTTCGAAAGATGGTGCTTCAACTGCTGATAATAAGCTAGACAATCAACAATGCTTATGCAAAGTAAACAAAACATCAAATTAATGAATATGGAAACTGCATATTGAGGAATTTGTCATTCGTGTCAATGATGCCAATGCACAACTACCAGTTGACCTAAATGCCTTAGTATTTGTGCATCATGATATATGATAATGGCACCCATGAGTCATGTCACCAAGTTCATTCCAACAAAGATGCTATAAAAATTTGATAAAACAGCAAACTCCAATACTATCCATTCCAGTTCCGAAATCCTTTTTCTGCAACTGAGCAAAGATATATTTCGGCTGTTGATTGGAGGAGCTCAATTAGGTTCAGCTGAAGCGCCATTAGCTGAGTCCTTCCGTCGTCCAAAAGGGTTCTTTGAAAATGTTTAAAAAAGTCAAGGAAACATGATCATCACAGACGATAAGTGGATGCATATCCATGTTAATGTATATAAATAATTACATAAAGTTCTCATTGGAGAGGATCATTCATCAAGTACAACAAAGGCATTGCTTGCAATTGCACATAAAAAAATATATATACGTTTTTCTGTTGTGAAGACAAATTAACTCTTTAACTTGACAGAATTTAAAACTAAAGAATCTCAACCAACTAAGGTCAGTGTCAAAATTATGCACGGTAGAATATGCAGTACTAAGTCTGTATACATTTTTTCTGGTTTACAAGCTGTGAGCCAAGTACTTTGAGTAGGCAAGATAGATCTTATATTCTTATCATTAAACCTCAGAAAAATAGGAAATATCAAACGTGACTGAATAATTTATGGTCTATATGCAGCATGCTAGGCCATATTTGTGTGGTTAAGCTATGATTGATCTTGTATTCTTATCTGTCGTGTATGATTAAACATATGGTTATTGCATTGTTAAAGTATTAGCATAGCTTTATACTGGCATTGTTAGTGTTATCTCATGTATAGATAATTTATATCAGAAGAAAGCTATTCTGGCATGGCTAGCAAATTAATTGCCAACTATTCTGCTACTCACAACTAAACCACATAAATATCAGCAAAAATTGGTCAAAATAACAAACAGTTAAAAACAACCATTAACACCTGTTAGAAACTTAAGAAACTGAGTCAAATATGGGCAGGCGGAGGTGTAGCTCAGTTGCCATATTTGGTTAAGGTCAAACATCTACAAAATAGTTCTTTTGGTTGCATGAGTCAAATTTAGCGAAGTACTAGACCATAAGTTAGAGAGTTCCATTGAAGTGATAGAACCATATTAAACTTGGCTTGACCACATACATGTTTACTTCCAATATACCTGTCATAAGTAAATAAAAAATAAGAAAGATCTCTTAATGATGGATTAAAACCAAATTAAACTTGGTTTGACCTAATGGTTAATTCCAAAGATGACTGTGATCAGATAAACAGAAGATGTAACACTGTCAAAATTAATCAAGCAAGAAAAACATGCCAGTATGACAAATGTAATCAGATAAACATAACTGATACCCTGCCAGAATAATAGCATGGTTAGCCAGCAAACATTAGCAATGAAAAGTCATCAATGAAAAGAAAATCAGGCATAAATGATTTTCTATGCGTCATAGCAATGGCAACGATCTATTTGTTAGTTCAGCAGAAGTATCATGTGTCATCCTTATTAACTTATTAGCATATAATTGACAACAAATTGGAAGGAACCAATCAGAGTCCATTAATTGAAAAATACAACAATATCATGTGTCATCCTTATTAACCTATAAAACCAATAAGAGTTCAATAATTGAAAATTATAAAAATAATCGAGCATATTTTGACAAAATACAATTACAAATTTGCTATTAAAAAAGTTGATATAGAAAGGATATTGAATTCTCATGCCTCCGCGACCAGAACTAGCAAGAACTGCACCCTGAAGATTTTGGTGAACATTTTTAGCACTGACAACATCCTGAATTAGAGAAAACAAAGGATATAATTAGAGAAAATAGTCGAAACTATCCTGTAAGTAACTTGCACATTTAAAGTTATATTTCCCAGACTAAGAGGAATTTATAAATTACTTCAAACTCAATGAAGCAAACTGTATTTCTCTCCTGTCGCAAAATCTTCATTTGTTTGAAACCCGGTTGGCTGTGAATGACAAAACGATAAAGGATATAGCAAATAAATGATTACTTGACAAAGTGAGGTAGAAGATTCAACAAAATCTAAAATGAACACATATTACAGCATTTGCAAAATTATGCATCAAGCTGAGATTCATACACGCTGAAAAGAGCTTTAACTTCTTCCTCATTTACATTTTCACCAAGATTGCCAATGAAAAGAGTATTGCATGGAGGATTATCTTTGGTATTCTGTAAGAATGCATGAAAAGTGTACTAAAAAAAATAAGAACTGAGAAGAATATTAGATAAAGAATTATAACAAACTAATACATATAACCACCAACTGAACGAATTTCTAGTACACATTAACTAAATTGAAGGAAAGAAATCCTAGACATTCTTCCATTATTTGGTTGCTACATAGTTGCAAGCTCAAGTTTTGAATCAAATGGCAGGTGGCATCCTGTGCCTTCTTGGTGACACCCACTTCCTCGATCAATTGGAACCCATCCATTCCCCATGATAAAATTCATACCTAACTCATGTGAAAGGAAAAGTTTATTTGTATTTATGCATGATTTCGATTGCAACCAAATTTTAACAAGATTATTTGAAATTTGATCTTATATCATAAATGTTTCAGGACATTTGTTTAATTTTTATTTGAAAAATGTCACATCTCTCATTTCACTTAGAATTATTGATGTTTAGCCTCAGTAGAAAATTTTGCACCTATACAATGTATCCATCTGATGATATGATATGGCTAGACTTGATTTAGCCAAACAACCACAACACAGATGGTGCAAGGTCTTCTATGATAAGAAAGACCTTGACTAACGCAAAGTACGATTAAACATATTTATTCACTTGACTTTTTTTCATTTTGGCCTTCATTACTGTATCAATGACTTCACTTATCTACTTTATTTTCTTTTCAAATAGGTGGGGAAAAAGTCACTTTTTCACTACGTTCATTGTATGTAATTCATGTGAATAACTCGTGCTTGTTGTCATGAACAACAATCTCAGTCGACATATCGTTGATGTAGATTATTACTAGGTAAGAAATTTGAATAATGTAAACTAAAAGAGAATAGTTTTTAGTTGTTAAAATGAGAGTGCAACAAAATTATTAAGAATCTAGAGAAAAATTTTAGACTTTCTTTAAATTTGTTTCCACAACATAAAGTATTTGTGATATCTTCTTTAATAAAATAAAACGTCATTAGGAAGTTGGTAACATCTTTATCTTACTTTGATTTTTTTAATTGAACTTTTTAGTCAACAAATAGATCGATAAGATTTATGAGAGTTAGGATTAAAAAAAAAATGAAGCTATTAGCTCATAAAGTAAATAATTATTGGTAAAAATGAAACATGAATTACCTGTACAGGCGCATAGCGATTAGGTGCTGGCATAGGAGCTGGAGCTGTCATAGCTACTTGAGGTATTTGGTAGCCTCCATATGGATCATATGGGGCAGGTGGATGTGAAGCAATATAGCTAAACAAAATTGTTTGCAACAAAGAAATAAGATCAAAAATAAAAGGAAAAAAAAAGGAATGATCTCAGTCCATATTAGCTCTCCGTAAATTTACCCTGGGGTTGCCCAAACAGGAGGAGGTGGTGGGGGTGGTGGAGGTGGGGGATGGAAAGATGGTGCTGCATAACCTGCATGAGTAGTATAATCTCCAGCTGTACGTAGACGTTTACTTTGGTCAAGAGAGTTGGACTCAGATCCCACAGCTAATCAAAAGAATGAAAAATAAATTAAACAAACTAGGTATGTTAAAAAATATCCATTCAAATCACAACTCAAGGAGAAGACTTCGATAATCAATTTGCAGATGGAACCCAATTTCTATAGATTGAATATAGGTACATGTATGACAAGTAGATTTTGCTCTGAATACAAACTTAACAAGTACAGCAAAGTTAGTCACAAAGTAGCTTCAATGCACGTATTTTTCAGGCAAATTTAAATATCTAACAAAGGAAAGTATCATTCTTTTTTAAAACCATCAGAAAATGAAGCGAAGAAAACAAAGAGCTAACTTTTGTTTAAACATTATTTAATGCAACCAGATCTGAAAGTTACCACAATATTGAACTCAGAATGTCATGGCTAAACATTCCCTGAATTAGGTTTCTGTCAATAGTATGAGCATTTAATGCAGAACAAAAAGTGAAAAACATAATCAGTAATCAACAAATAGTAAGTTGAGATAGACAGAGCACGGAATGCGAAGAAATTGATACAGTTATGCCAATAAGGATCAGGAAACTAGAAAATAGAGAGACATGAGGATAACCTTAATCAGCAACCAAAAGAACCTCAGCTTCCAACTTAATGGTGACACAAACTATATTTTTCAAATAATCAACTCTCTAAACAATTACTACCAACATAACATTGGATAGAGATCATTGTAGGGATAAGCCATGACCACAAATAGCTGGAAGGAACAATGCTTGTTTTCTAAATTAACTTTTTTAAAAGTATGTAATAAATTTACTTCTGTATTTACCCTTGCAATTCAAGAGAAGCAACTGATTTATGTTTATCCAACTTTATTGAAGTCTATACCAACCAAAATTCATTGCTTTAAAGCCATGTTATCCTTCTTGAACATTAATCAAGACTGTACATAGTAATATTCCCATATCTTATGCAGGACTACACTCCACATGCATACAAAAAAAAAAAATGGAAGCTAAACTAGTTGACAACGCAAGTTATTATAAAGATCAGCGATCCAAGCTATTATTAACAAGGCAGACCTCTTTTTACAAAAAGGTTCTTCTTCGCCATCTCTGTGTGCAATACGGAATCCGTGTCCAAGTCAAACACCAAGTCCTGAGGGATTCCATATCCTCACGTCAACAAAAAACCACAGCACGCGACCAAATAAACAAAAACATACTGACAACGACGAGGGTTGCGTTAGTCACCTGAATGGCGTCTTTGGCGGCCAAGGCATGCTGAGCCGTGGAGAAAAGAGCGAAACCCATAGGCAACTCCGCCTTGTAGTTGATCTGAGAGGCCTCAAAGCCCGGCAACCACCTAAGAAGGTTATGGAGCTCCCTCTCCTTGACGTCCCCGGGTAACCCCGTGATAAAGATCGTCCGAACCTACGAAACAAGAGGATTTAAAACAAACATATCGAGTTCGCTCCATTTCACAAGGGAATTAAGATTTAGGCCATACCTCGTCGGCTGCAGTGCGTACTGGAGGCTCTCCGGCGATGAGAGGGACCATCGCAGGTACCCACTGCTGCTGGTAGGGATGCATGCCCGCGCCGGCCATGGCTGCTGGTTAGTAAAACCCTAGATCTGATAGTTTCAGAATTGGGATTGGGGACGCTCAGCTCGACCTCGGTAGTTTCTTAAGTGGGTTCTCATTAAGTGGGCCGACAGGCCCAATAAAATACGGCACATATGAACGCCCATCGTATTAGGCAATTGCAAGGTGTCAATTTGAATTATTTGGATTGAATTTGGGTTCGATCGATTTTTTTTTTTTTAGTTTCAATTTAAATTCAGCTCAAATCTGAATATAACTCGAAACTCTTAAATTTAAATCCGAATCTAAACAATAACTCAAATAATCCTATTCAAAATGATTTATTATGACTATTTTTTTTATAAATTATTACTTTTATCATAATATTCTATCACCATCAATTAATATTGATATTAATATATCTAAAAACATCTTCATTTTTAAAATAAAATTTAATTTAACCAACCACGCACTAACCTCTAAATTTGGGCTAATCCGAGTCAATCAAATCGAATTTGAAAATTTTTCAATTTGAAAATCTCCAACCCAAATTCAAAAATATCTGATCTGAATCCAACCTAAACTTAATGTTTTCATATCTAGCTTCGGATCATGTTCATTTTTTGAAAAAAAAACCCCATTAGAAATCTCTATATATCAATTGCTTTTAAAAATAATAATAATAATAATTAATTAATTAATTAAGATGAACAAAATGTCGAAATCAAGAAAATGCCCTGCTTCGATCAAACCGAAGCTCTCGGCCTCGTTTTGTGCATATAAACAATCGTCAGCTTCACTAATCTCCAAATGGCACAGTTCGCGTCCGTTGACTTTGCTGCTTCGTACCTGGACCCCATGAGTCGGCGTTGACACTCGACATCGCTGCATCACTTGGATGCCGTCGCTGCATACGCCCAAGCCGGCCGAAACCCGATTTAAGGCACCGCATCGTTTGTCCTCGATCGAGGCGGCGGAGGAAGGAGAAGAACCAGAAATGGGATCGTCCATGTCTTGTTGTGGATCCGAGAAGGTGGATCAAGGGTATGATCGTGCAATTGAATTCGATGTACGTACATGATGCGATTTTCTTAATTCATTCATTGATTTGGCTTTGGAAATCGAAATCAGGGACGTCGTTTTGAGTGGCGGATTGAGCAGCAGCACCTGGAGGATCTTCACCTACAAGGAGCTCTACTCTGCGACCAACGGATTCAGCGACGACAATTTGCTGGGCGAAGGCGGATTCGGGAGCGTCTACTTGGGCAAAACCAGCGACGGTCTTCAGATCGCAGTGAAGAAGCTCAAGTCGATGAACTCGAAGGCGGAGATGGAGTTCGCGGTGGAGGTGGAGGTGCTGGCGAGGGTCCGGCACCGGAACCTTCTCGGTTTGCGGGGTTACTGCGCCGCCATGGATCAGAGGTTGATCGTGTACGATTACATGCCCAATCTCAGCTTGCACTCGCACCTCCACGGCCATTTATCCGGCGGGGCGCAGTTGGATTGGAGGAGGAGGATGAACGTGATCCTGGGATCTGCGGAAGCTTTGGTGTGAGTACTACTGCGATCGAATTCAATTATTCAGAATAATTGCTTATATATGATTTTGATGATCGATCAGGTATTTGCACCACGAGGTGACGCCGCACATAATCCACCGGGACATCAAGGCCAGCAACGTGCTGCTCGACTCCGACTTCGAGCCGCTGGTGGCGGACTTTGGGTTCGCGAAGCTCGTCCCGGAGGGGGTCAGCCACATGACGACGAGGGTGAAGGGGACGCTGGGGTACCTGGCGCCGGAGTACGCGATGTGGGGGCGCGTCTCCGACAGCTGCGACGTCTACTCCTTCGGCATCCTCCTGCTGGAGGTGGTGTCGGCCCGGAAACCCATCGAGAAGCTCCCCGGCGGCGCCAAACGCACCATCACCGAGTGGGCCGAGCCGCTGATAGCCCGGGGGCGGGTCGGTGACCTAGTGGACCCGCGCCTGCAGGGCGCGTTCGAGGAGGCGGAGTTACGGCGGGTGGTGGAGGCCGCTGTCCGGTGTGTGCAGGTACGTTCAAATTTTAGTTGCTATTCCGTCGCTATTTAATTCAGAATTAATTTCGAGTGCAGGGGGAAGCAGAGAGAAGGCCGGGCATGAAGGAGGTGGTGGAGATTCTGCGGGGGAAACACGAGGGGCGAGTAAAGAGAGAGGTGGCGAGGTTGGAGAGCATTCGGTACAACGAAGACCTGATGGCCATGGATGATCAAAGTGATGAGGAGGAATTGGAGAAGGACGGATTCTTTGTTTCAGAGCGGGGAGCAAGGGATCGGAAGAAGGTGTTGGTCGATGAGGGAGACGAGGCGAGCAGCTTCTACGGCGTGTTTGGGGCGTCGCCGGTGCCGATGATGCAGGACCGTCCGCACGCGAAGACATGGGGCGACCGGAGAGAGGCCAGGACGTTGTTAATGTGAAACGTCCAATTATTATCTATGAATGGAGAAAATGCTTAGGAGTAATTAATCATCTATACGTATTTCTGTTTGGACTTGAGTGTAAGGATAATAGGATATGTTAATTTGATACATGTATTGAGTGAGATGTGATTTCTCTTCCCGGTAATTAAAATCCTCCCATTGGAAGTCCCATCTAATTAATTAAGCAAAAAAGCCTTAAGATAATACTCTATTCTGATTCAATTAGTTTAATTTAATGATGGTTTGGGAAATTAAATCATATTCAACTAAATGTAAAGTTTGTTTCTCAAAAATACTGAATTTTGTACTTTTTCACATTCTTCGTCCATTACAAAAAAAAATCAACCTTTATCGATGAAATTTACCAACGTAATTCCGTCAGTACGTACTCTTACCGATGGAACTACAATAAAAAAATATCAAAATATTAATTACAGAAAATATTCCCGATGGAAATACTAGTCCGTCGGTAATATATTTACCGAAGAAAAATATCCGTCGATAATTACCGACGGAATATCTGTTTCCGTTTGTAATTACCGACAGAAACAGTATTTTTCGTCGGAAAATATCGGAGAAATATCGTACAGGATTACGATATATCTTGGACCGAATACAGATTACGTCGATATTCCGTCGGGAATGTTAAAAAAATAGAAAGAATATTATTTAAATTTCGATCCAATTTATGTACAATATATCAAGCAACCATTCAAACACAAATCATACAATCACCAATCAGGGACGGAGTTAGAAATTTAATATTGGAGGGGCGAACAATATAGGTTTATGTTGAAGGGGGCGAAGTTGTCGTTGCCCCCCATTTATCCTCTATTCATCCTTTATTTTTATACCTTTAAAATTGAGGGAGGGGGGGGGCATATAATACATATAAACAATACATATTTCACACATTCACGTTTCGCATTCTATACAATACATACATTACAAACAATCTATAAAAACATACAAACATTACATCCAAACTTTACAAACACAAATTATTTCAGTATCAAACTAAATTATAAATTACAGTAACATAAATAAACTACAGCATCAATATCTAAATCAAAATTATATATCATAATAGAAGATAGTATAAAACATCCATACATAAGATAGTAATAGAAAATCTTGCAAGAAAAAATAAAATGCAATGTGTTATGATAATGATGACTAAAAATAAGTATAACAATGTGTTATGACAATGATGACTACAAATTCTATCTAAAATTTAAAACAGTTATATATGTATAACAAATTTTAATACCTGGATATAAATCTGGTAAATATGATAAGGATGACTACAAAATAAGGACTCCTGAAACCAAAAAAATATAATATATTAGAATATAATTACAAAATAAATAAATTTTACATAATTTTAATAAAACACGTGATAGTTTAATATACCTCAGAAAAGTCTAATTACTACCGTCTATTGGGTCTTGAGTCTTCTAAGACTCAAAATTATAATGTGTTGGCGGGGTGAAAGTAGTTGTGACCGTCATCATATGGTTCATGAGAGCTTTATGATTGGCCTCCCAACGACAATCATCCTCGACTCTCCTCCGATCATCCTCAAATCTCCTTCGATTCTCCTCCGCTCTCCTTCAATTCTCCTCCGCTCTCCTCTGCTCCTCAATGACTATCCACTGATCCATCTTCTGATCCATGGAGGCAATTAGAGTGCACAGCCATTGATTTTCTCGTCGTAAATACTACACCTCAGAAGAAGAGGAGGAAGTGTCACGACCCCTGGGCATCCTTAAACGATCAAATGCAACTTTGGCCTGCGAGCCAAGGCCGGAGAGGATGGAGTTTTTTGTCCGTCCACCGACAACATCAGAATAGATCTCATTCAGCTGGTCAGTGGATAAAGATTGTAACTCCCCCCACTATTGATGGCTGAGATGTCTGGACCACTCTACTTGTAATTTTATCCCGTGTGAAAAAAGATTATCAGATTAATATTCAAATTGAATATAATTACTAAAGTTAATAAAGATAGAAACAATTAAATGGAATAAAGATAATAATTACACGTGTATGACCTATGATCGAGAATCGACAAATGTCCCATCCTTTTACTTATGGGTCTTGAGAAAGACCTCGATACAAGTGGGTTGACGAACTAGATCTTGTTTCTGTATACACAAATTTATTAGGCCTAAATTATATGAGTTTAGTAATTAATAAATACAAAATTTACTTGCATAATTTTGAATTAAACTCACAAATCCATTGTATTCTTAACAATAGATTTAGATCTAGATGAATGGCGGGTTGTTCCAGTGCTCGGGCTACCTGACTCTGTATTTTTATTGGCTCGAGCCTTTTCAGCATTTTTCTTCCACCTTTGTTCAACCCAAGTGACTTCCATACACCCCAGGTGTCAGCATCAACATACGGTGGTCGTGTCACTTTTTTTCTCAAATAATATATGTGGTCTTTATACAATTTGGCACAATAAACATTCCAAGTATTTTTAAATTTTGCCTCATGTCCATCCTCCCATGTATATTTTTTCTACAATACAAATTATTAAAATTAGTTTATTAAAATTTAGAATAGTAAATATATTAATATACTAACGACAAATTTATTATAATAAAATGTCTTCGTCTCCTCGTCTATATGTCTCCATGTAAGACTAGCAACGCATATTCTTTCTTTAAATTTTTTCGATAATATAAAAGAACACTCGGTGGTCATCAGGAGTAAATCTGCATAAAATATTATTAAATATGAGAAATATATTATAACTAAAGTAGATATGAACATAAATTACTAATAATAAAAAATACTTATGATTCTCTAATAATTTTAAGCACCTTGTAGCCACGGAATGCTACTGGCTGCTGCTCTTGCTGTTACTCTACCATAATAGTATCTACAAAAATAATTACAACACATCATAATAAAGTATAGATACATGATCATATAAATAGGAAATAAAATGAAAGCATAACTTACATGATAAACAAAAATCCAAATATTTAGTTATCATTAAGATCACATTAATCAATAGTAGTAATTTCTAAATCCTGATAGCTAGACTCTGTTAGTTTAACAAGTTCATCACTGCTGGACATATCTTCATCATCTATATCCTTGTAAGTGACGTTAATCTACAAGTAATTGAGATGTAGATTGGAGTTATGAATCAACTGAATATCTGTCCACGTAATCATTTTGAAATGTATCATAGTTTTGAGCAGTGAGGGTGTTCGACATTTCTATGGTTGAGCGAGCCTTCATTCGACAAACAGACAACCATTGACTAGATCTTCGTCTCCTCGTAGGGTATTCAAGATAGAAAACTTGACTCGCTTGTACCCCGAAGATAAAAGGTTCAAACTTATTGAACCTTTTGTTTGCATTAATCTCAACTAAATTGTAGTTTGGATATATTCTAGTACCTGTTCTTGCGGTTGGATCATACCATGCACTTTGAATAATACACATATTTTTAAAGGTAATATAGGATATTCAACCTTTATGATTTCGTCAAGGATACCATAATAATCAAACTCAATGTTACTATTCTCTATATATCTTTGACGCATATATCAAAATTGTAGGTTAACCTCCTTGATTCTCGGTGTGCGACGTGGAATTTGAGGTCATTAACATAGTAACCAGAGTAAAACATTATTTTACGAAGGAGACCTGATGCAAGATTCAATATCCTCTCATCTTCGACATTTGAAATTCTACGATCTTTTACCTATAAAATTAGTTTTGACATAAATTAGGAGATTGAATAATAACTTATAGCTCAAATATTATTAAAGATTACTCTAACTTACATATATTTGGAATCATAATGCAAATTCGGTCTCTAACTTTGCAACTATCTCACTTTCACCAATTAATAGATTTTGCAGATATAGTTGTTGTTCGTATAAGCTGACAAAGAATATTAGATATAAGACAATCAAATGCTCATCATGATAGTTTAACATCATGACAGTTTTACTAGAGAAGTAAACTTACTTTATATATCATTTGACCTTATGACAGTTTAAGAGTATGTATGTTCTTACAGCATGGTATTCCTGTTCAGTTAACCGTCTAGATGAAGATGCACAAATTGCCTTGCTAGGATACTTGAAAATAGAAAGCATCAATGGTCTATAGATCGAGCATCATCAAAATTTCTAGAATACTTACGATGTCTGATTTTCACATGATCAGCAAAATAATAGGAGTAGAAAAAAGATGCTTCTTCAACTAGATAAGTATTACTTATTGACCCCTCAACTCTTGCTTTGTTACGAACATTATTCTTTAATTTCCTCAAAAATAATTTGAATGGATACATCTGTCTGTACTGAATAGGACCAGCTATTTATGCCTCGTATGGTAAATGTACTGGTAGATGTTTCATTGAATCAAAAAAAACTAGGAGGAAATATTCGCTCCAACTTACATAGTATGAGAGGAATGTCTATTTTTAGGCGAACCATATCATCTACCATAATACATCTTATTGTCAAATCCCTAAAAAATAGACTCAATTCTGTGAGTGCTTCCCAGACATTTTGAGGAAGTAAGTCATGGAAAGCTACTGAAATAAGTCTTTGCATAAACACATAACAATCCTGACTTTTCATTCCAAACATCTTTAATCTGTTCATATCTACGCATCGAGTCATATTAGAGGCATACCTATCTGAAAATCTTATTTCTTTGAACTAATTACATAATGATTGCTTTCCATCTTTGTCCAATGTATAACAAGTCTTTAGAAATCTATTGGATGTTTCATCCTGATGCAATTCTGGCCTATTCACTAGCTCTTTTAATTTTTCACATGATTTTGCAGTGTTTTTAGTTTTTCTAGGCACGTTTATCATAGTGTTGAAGATATTATCGAAGATATTTTTTTTAATACGCATAACATCTAAATTATGTCGAATGAGTAAATACTTCCAAAAAGACAGCTTCCAAAATATACTCCTTTTCTTCCATCTATACTTGCACATCCGAACAATGTATTTATTTATGTCATCGAAACCAGGTTGAGAAACTAGTAGAAATCCATAATTGTCTATTTGTTCAATGATATCTTCACTGAAGCAATCACTGGAGTAGGTTTTCTGACTACAATATTCTTTTAGGTTTTTTTTTATTTAGCCTAAAAGGGTGATTGATGGACCCGAACTAGGTGTCACGAATGTGGGTCTCAAAATTTAGATATGTGTAAAGCTGGAAACCCTTTTTGCTAGCAAAGATGAAAACACAGTAAAGGGACCACAGGTCGTATTTTTCCTAGGGCTAGTTGAGGGTGTTTGATTCGAGCTCGAATTTATGTGTCGTTGATATTTTTGGGTTTCAAATAAAATCTGGGTTTGGTTTCAATTAGAAATGAAATCGCAATGAAAATAAAGGAACTTAACTAAATGAACTAAACAAGGTAATGACAATTTATGACTTAACCAATGGGAAGCTTAATCTACTAAGGCAAAGTAGCCAAACTTGGAGAACAAAATTGATCTTAAATGCAATCCAAATGCTAAGCAAATGAATAAAAGCAGTGATGGCAATTTTAGGAAACAAACAAACTCAAAACAAATGCTAGCTACGAAATTCAGAAATCAAACTTTAAGCAAACTCAACACAAACTAGCTACACTTTTCGGAATCAAATAAATGCAGGGAAAGTTCAGAAATAGCCGAATCAAATACTAGCTGATTTCAGACACCATAGCACACTAAAAATACCATATAACTTGATATCAATCAGTGCCTAAGCTGCCCTTGATACAAAGTGCAGAAATTGAAATGAACTTGATACAAAGAAAAGAAAACTCATGTGCCAATAGCTGAAACTAAATGCTTAAACTGTAAACTAGCAATTCAGAATGGCTGATCAATTCAGAAACATTGCAGAAACTTTAAGGAAGAAATGCAACAACTGATTGGAATGCAGAATTCCAAAACAACTAATGCAGAAATAAACTACAGAATTGCAGAAACTTGAATGCAGGAATGCAGAAATTCAAATGCAGAACAAACAAATAAGGCAAGCTAAATTCGAGTGCACAATCTAATATTCATCAGAGCTATAATTCACTTGATACAAATGCGGAAATGAAGACTAAAACATTGCAAAACTGAAACTGAACTGCTAAACAAGAACAACTTGATATGCACAGCTGAACAACTGATACGCAAGGGATTAAACAGGAAATAAACTGAAATTAAAAGCAATTGTGCACTAAACAAACTCCCTAGCTACTTAACTTACAGGACTAATCCCTAATTACGGCAGAAACAATTCGGAAAGGAAAGCCAAACAGCTGATACAAAACTCAAGATTGTAAATGAAAAACAGAATTTGAAATTACAACTAAGAACTGAAAAACATAGAGAAAACTATCATCAACCCCTTCTCTTAGCTCAAGAACTCCTTGCCGTCACACAAGGGTGAGCCTCGAACCCGTAAGCTCCACAAATCGTTGGGACACTGTCTCTGCGAATCAATCCAAGCTCAAACTCTGCTCATCTGAAAATCCCATTCGATCCCTTCAATCTCGCTGTGGTTGATTGCGCTGATGGCTTGGGGATGATCCGAGCACTCCAGGGAACCCCTTCAGATAGCTCAGATGGAAGAAAGTGGTGCACAACTGAGATCGAAGACAGCAAACGACAGAACTGAGGAAACCTCACTCAGCCCTGTTCTTGGGCAAAATTCGAGCTGGAAACTTTACGGAAACACCTCGCCGATGATCTAGAACTTGCTCTAAGCTTGGAATTGATGTGGTCGCGCCCTTAGATGAAGAAAACTTGAAGAAACGATGAAGAACTACCGAAGAAGATGAGCTGCGGCGAAGAAGACGCGACAAAGCTGCCCTGTGGAGAAATTTGTTTAAATACTTAGCAATGGACGACCCAGATTTTCCTAACTCAATCCAACGGCTGGATCTCTTCAGATCTGATCCAAAATTTGATGATGTTGATCAAGGGTCATGATCTACCTCCCAGTAGCTCGGATCCTCCAGATTTACAACGGATGGCTCAGATCAACCTGATCTTTGAATGGACGCTCTAGATCCCTCTGATCTTGATCCAACGGTCAGATTACTTCTGATTTGGCTGAAATTCTCAGGTCTTGATCTATGGTCATGATTGACTCTATCGTGAACTCAGATTGACCAGAAGTTGACCGATGGCTCAGATCCAACCATTTTTGAATCGGACGACCCATATTAGTCGATGTTTGATCACTCGATCCGGGTCCACTTCTGACTCAAGTTTGACCTAGCCTGACCTAGGTCCATGATCATTCCAAACCTGCAAAAGTAGATCAACAATTTAGTAGCAAAATAATTCAAATGTATCAAGATTTACAATAAAGCCCAAAATAGATTAGATTCATGAAACCTAGGCTAAATTCGATATTAAACAAGTAAAATAGGGTTCAAACATAGATTTAAGAATCGAAAATGATCAATAAAACAACACTAATCAGTGATCAACAGGTAAAAATTTATGGTGATTATCAAACGAAGATACTTTCCCACTACAAGGTAATAAAAATGCATCAAACTCTATCATGTAGTGTGGGAATGCTAATTTACCAGTTGTGCTCCATCTTGACAGCATTGAGTATGCTAAAAAATCGCTTATTGCCTATAATAATGCAGTATGTAATGAAAAATTAGTTTTACTTGAAACATCATAAGTCAATGACCCTACATTCCATAAATCATTCAACTCGGCAATCAGAGGTTGGAGGAAAATATCTATCTTCTCTTTGGAATTGGTTGGACCAGGAATCACTGCAGTAAGGAACATAAATTCATCTTTCATGCGCATCCATGGCGGTAAATTATACGATGTTAATATAACTGGCCAAGAAGAATACTACTGTCCTGACTGACTAAATGGTTGAAATCCATCCGTGGAAAGTCCCAATCTCACATTACGTGATTCCATTTGAAATGAAGGAAACACAGTATCAAGATGTTTCCATGCAGGGGAATCACATGGATGATACATTAGACCTCCTTTGTGCGCATGCTCATGATGTCATATATGTGGCAAGCTGTAGCTGTGGATCCATATAAATGTTGTAGTCTAGCAGTTAATGGAAAGTAATATATCACTTTCCAAGCAATCTTTTTCTTCTTCTTCCATGGTATGTGAGTAATGTTGATGCAGTCTGGCTCGGTTGTTGTTTTGGTGTTTGACAATGATTTAAGTTTGGTTGAGCGAATTTGGGTTAAAGTCCTGGTCGAGGACTGGGCATGAAACCCTGGTGAGTGAAGCCAGGTCTTAGCTTGTGAAGCTAGGTTGAAATCCCGGTGAGTGAAGTCGGGTCCTGGTGAGTGAAGCCAGGTGATGAAAATCTCGGTGAGTGAAGCCGGGTCCTGGTGAGTGAAGCCAGGTGTTGGAAAAGTCCTAATTCGGAAGAGGTGGGTGAAAAGTCCTAGCTTGGAGGGCTAGGTGAAAAGTCCTAACTTGGAGGGTTAGGTGCAAATTCCCATCTTGGAGAATTAGGTGAAAAAGTCCTGGCTTGGAGGGTCAGGTCCTAGCTTGGAGGGCTAGGTTTGGAAAAGTCCTAATTCGGAAGGGTTGGGTGAAAAGTCCTAGCTTGGAGGGCTAGGTGAAAAGTCCTAACTTGGAGGGTTAGGTGAAAAGTCCCAACTTGGAGAATTAGGTGAAAAATCCTAGCTTGGAGGGTCAGGTGCCTAGCTTGGAGGGCTAGGTTGGATGAAGGTCTAACTCGGAGGGGTTGGGTGAAAAGTCCTAGCTTGGAGGGCTAGGTGAAAAGTCCTAGCTTGGAGGGCTAGGTGAAAAGTCCTAACTTGGAGGGTTAGGTGCAAATTCCCAACTTGGAGAGTTAGATTGAAAAATCCTTAGCTTGGAGGGCTAAGGTGAATGAAATCCTAGCTTGGAAGGCTAGGTCTGCATCCCTGGATCGGTCTGGTGACCGATCAGGGAGTTGGCACGCTGCTCCTTCATGGATCGGTCTGGTGACCGATCCAGCGATGACTGATCGGTCTGGTGACCGATCAGGGAGTATGTGTTTCACTCACTGCACAGCTCCTGATCGGTCTGGTGACCGATCAGGGAGTGAACAGTGAGTTGAGTCCCCTTGCTAATCAGGTCCAGAACGGTCCGGTGACCGATCAGAGACTTAGGATTTGATTAAAGAATCACTGTTCACTCAAGCCTGATTGGTCTGGTGACCGATCAGGCTGGAGCCTGATTGGTCTGGTGACCGATCAGGCTGGAGCCTGATTGGTCTGGTGACCGATCAGGCAGGAGCCTGATTGGTCTGGGGACCAATCAGGAGTATGCAGAAGACTTCTGGATCGGTCTGGTGATCGATCAGGCTCCTCCCTGATCGGTCTGAGGACCGATCATGAGCAGAACTTTAATTCAAATAAGCTGTCAGAAGCTCTGATCGCGTCTGTTTTCACTGCCGATTCTCTGCTACTTGTTGATTTCTTTTTGATATGCATTGCTAAGCCTCTGTTGGAGTGTGCAGGTGATAGCAGGTGATTCAAACACTCAAGGAGGGTCAATGGGAAGCTTTCCTTGGAGCAGGTTTGTTTGTTTCTTCTTCTCAGGTTTCAACGGCAACTGGAGCAGCTGGCGACTGACGGAGACTCAGCTGGAGAGGAGGTCTTCAGTGGACTGAGTGCTCAGGAAGGTCAGTGGGTTCAGGCTGGCTCAGTGGATGCTGATGAAGCTTGCAATGGTGAGAGGGGGCTTAAGAGACAAAGCTGGATGCGGAGGAGCCGAGCGAACAAGACAGAAAACTTGGGAAGTTTTGGCTGGGCTGTGTTCGTGCTCTCTGTTGCTTTGTGCTTGAGCGATCTTGTTGCATTCCTGTGAGAGCTTTGTGAGTGTTCCTTCTTGTGTGATCTCCTGTACTCAAGTTCCATCATCCGTGAGATCTGTGGAGAGGTTTCTCCACCGAGAATGAGGCTCTATCTTATCCGGTGTTCACCGGGGCTTGATCTGCCGACGATCAAGGGATCGCCCACCTTACGGGCATGCCAAGGAGTAGAGGCAAGTTATCCCCGAACCTTGTATATCGTGGTGTTAGCGTTGGTTTGATTCCTTTCTCTGTTTTATTCTTCCTGTTGCATTTTGTTTCCATTGCTACTAATCTGATCACAGGAAGAAAGTTCAAACAAGAGGGGGTGATTTAAGTGTCTGGCTATATTCACCCCCCCCCTCTCTAGCCATCCGGTTACCAACAAGTAAGAGGCTTATAACGAGAGTGACTACATATTTTGCATTCACTCAGTTCATTGTCTTTATTCCAAAAGATCATGCAGTTATTTATACAACAATCAATCTTCTCAACTGACAAACCTAAACATTTAACCAATTTCTTTGTATTATAAAAGCTATCAGTCATTATGTTATCAGCAGGAAGCAACTCTGACATTAATTGACATATATCATCGTAACATCTTTCTGTAAAATGATATTATGCTTTCAAATTTAATAATCATGTAGTAGTTCATAGTTGGGAATGACACGAAGGAATGTCTTCCCGCACTTCTCTTTCACTGGCCTTTAACATTTTATATAATTGTTGATATTCAGGTATTCGTATTTCATCTATATTAGAATAGTCAACTGTATTCATTGCATCCTGAGTCATTGTTTGTATTTCAATATTAGTTGTTAAATCAAGCACAACAACAATTATGTCAGATGATGAACCAGTAGAAGGTTCAATTGGTTCATACACATAGGGTTCTCCATGACAGTATCAATTGTAGTAATTTGGCACAAACCCATTTCTATATATATGTACTCTCATATTATCCTCATCATTGTATGCTCTATTTCTACATTTCTTATTATTATATGGGCACCATAATTCGGCACCATTCATACATTCTGGATGGCTCTTAGCAAAGTTCACAAAATGTTCAAGTTCAGAAATAAAATCATCTCTGATAAATCTATTTGCTAATCGATTGTACATCCAAGCTTTGTTCATATACATTATTGCCTAATAAGAATATAATTTGAAAAATTAATTTTTTTTATAAATTTAATGAATTAAATAGTAAAAGTTGCAGGAATAAAGTAAATTAGTAACTTTAGTGAGAACATCATGAGTTTAATTGGATCATACTATCTTATAATAGGATGTATGTTTATTTTCTATTTCTTCTAATAACGAGTAATTCAGGTTTAGGATGATAATATCAAATAAATTAAATTAAATCAAATATTTAACATAATTTAACACTAAGTACATATTTAAAGTAAACAATCATGGTGGTGAATAAGATAAATCTAATAATTAGTTGTAAACACTAATTCTTACAATTCTAAACATCATGGTACTAATAATATAAAATCCTTAATTCTAAATGCTACCTATTTTAATAAATTATAAAATAATATGCTAAATTAATAACATAATTAAATCTGTTAACCAATGCAGTAAATGTAAAGTGACTACAAAATAAAAAATTATACCTACCATTAAGTAAATGTGTCGGAGAAGAGCAGCAACTGCAGTATCCTACAATATTAAAAACTAAATCAAATTAATTACAAATAATTATAAAAAAAATTAATTAATTGAGTGTGTCAAATGACACAAATTTAATTACTTGTGCATCTTGTGTGTGTTTAATGACACAAGAAGTGGCGAAATCTGGCCGGTCACAGCGATATATGCCCAATCAGGCCAAAGATGGTCAGCCACGACTAGATATGGTCGGTTGATCGATAACTGGCTGGCCAGACCAAATTTGAGGAGGTCAAACAGAAGTCACACCCAGGGCCACAACCACGGTAGCGCCGGCCAGGGTCTGGCGGCCAAGGCAGCGCCGGCCACGGCCCTGGCCGCTAAGGCAGCGCCAGCCAAGGGCTAAGGCAACATCGGCCACGGCCGCGTCGGCCACGGCCTTGGTGACCACGGTCGCGCCAACCACGGTCGTGTCGGTCATGACCGCGCTAGCCACTACCACGCTGGCCACGACCGAGGCGGAGGTTTGCGCAGCCTTGTTGGGTGCGGCCTCGACCAAGGAGGCCAAGGTGGAGCCACCCACGCCGGAGCCGGCCAAGCCAGCGCCGCAGGAGCTGCCCCCGCTCCCATCGTCGCCGCCCCCAACGTCGGCAACCCCACCCCGCCCTAAAACTAAACCAAGAAGAGAAGGGAGACTTATCGCCAATGAGGAGAAGCCCAGACGCGCGTCGCCGACGAGGAAGAAGGAATTCGCAAGCGAGGGGGAAAAAATTAGGGCTCAACCCTAATTTTATGTGTAACTGGTGATGGAATCATGTTTCCGTTGATAATTACTGACGGAACCATGATTCTATCGGTAATTACCGACGGGATTACAATTCCATAAAGAAATATTCTGCCATGTGGCCACATAATTAATTACCGACAGAAATATGACAGCAAACTCCAAATTTTTCGACGAAATTTTATTCCCGTCGGTAATTCCATCGGAAAAATAGGTATTTCTTGTAGTGATCTTTTCTGATTTTTTGTTATTTAAAAGCAGGGAGATTGAGCTTTCCCTTGTATTCACCGATGAGGTAAATTTAGAAGCATAGCCTAGCAGTCGAATTTCTTATATTTTTCATCTCAAAAAATGCCCTACGGTGCATTATAGTTGGGATTTGAATTGAGCAGTATAAAAAAAACAACTCATTTGCGATGAATTTTATAAAAAATTATTTTTCGTCAAAAAATTTATCGCAAAACTCAAATTTTTTTAACATAATCTCTTTATTTCTGTATTCTATCATGTAATATACAAACAAACATGAATATTTCAGATAAGATACACATAATTTCAATTTAAACAATACATATTTACAACAGAAATATGTATACAACACAAAAGATCCATAACACATTAGCCAATAATCAAGTTCAACAAGTCATGATATACAAAAGATCCAGTAACCAAGTTCAATAAGTCATCATATCCAAAAATCCTATAAGTCTCAAAACCTGGAAAAGATATAAAAAAAATATCATCATCCTCTTCTTCCGAGATATAAAAAGATATCATCATTCTCTTCTTATGCGACATACACTTCCTTCTCATTCTATACTTTCTCTTCTTATTTTCCTGCATCAGAAAATAAACTAAAAGTATCATTTTTAACAAGAATAAAATCCTATAAACTAATACGTAAAGACTTATTTCTTCTGACATAAATTTTTAGTTTCCACATCTTCTTTAGCCTCACAAACCCTTTCTGAATAAATTAATAGTACTAATAAAAAATGCAACTAAATAACAAATATTTAAAAATACTAATTCTGAGACAAATAATATTCATATACAATAAATTCAACCAGAACCATCACTACTATCATCATCATTATCATCGTCACTATCAACACCAAAACCAGGAGGAATCTGACTTGGATCGAGGCTTAACTGAAGATGTTGCATTATGGAGTTCTGGTGTTAGTGCAATTCACTAATTTCCTAATCTCTTTGCCCCGATCTCTTCACAATATTATCTCTTTCAAATTGTTAACCTCTGTAGTCAAGTTATTATTTGTACTCTTATTGTTGGGGTGGAGGAAGAAGATGTACCAACAACTTTATAAGTTCTGCTTAAATAACTCATTCCCAATATCCTTCTCCCATTCGTTCTACCACTCGCCTCTAGCCATATACTCATACTATTACCAATAGAAGACTTAGATCCGTCATTATCATTACTAGCACCTGAACTTCTCTATGCTAGCTCTGGTTCATGTATTATGATCATGAGAAAAATTAAAATAAATTTACAATAACAATATAATAAAAAAACATATAATTAGATATAATAACAACACATATAATTTAAAGAGAGAGCAGATATGCAACTAATAGAATTTATTAATAAAAGTTAAGTTATAAATTAATATCTATGATTAGTCCAAATCTTAATTACTTTAGCTCTCTCCCTGGTTAAAGGCTTGTCTTTTTATTGAAACTAGTGTAATACTCGTGCGATGCACGAGAATCTTACACAATTCAAATAACATGTTTAGTGATAATATATATATGTCAATTTTTATTATTAAATAAAAAATTAAAATTAAAATTAATTTTATTCCATCATGGATTCATGTCAATATAAGATATAGTATTATTTTTTATAATATAAGATATTATTGGTGATCATAAGTTTTATAAGGGGTGGATGTGGATGTGATCTAAAATTTGTTTTGCTTGGCTTGTGATGATAAAAGTATTCTTATGAGTAAGAAACTGTATGAATTGGTCTATTACTGCAGATCATCAAGCTCAATGACTAAATAATTTAATGGTTTTCCATCCCTTGAGAACTCAATCATGTCACCTTTATCTGTTAGTAGGCCAATGACATCTGTAAAAGATATGGATTACAACATATTAGTGATGAAACGGTAAAAAAGTATGAATAAAAGTTGTATAAAATTTATAGAGTAAATACGTCATACCTACTAAATAGTTATCTTCCCTTTTCTCATTCAGAATTTGAATATAAGGAACAAAAGAGAAGCTATTGTTTGGGATTTCAGAATCCTCAATAAGAGATACACTTGTTTCTCTTTTGAAGAAAATCCTAAACTCATGATTAGTTGGTTTAGACTTCGTTGAGTTCAGAGCAACAACTATATTTGACATCACATATACATTTCCTTCGATGATGAAATTTTCAAAGAAAGACACATGACATCTTTTAACGGTATATTGTACACGATCTCTCTAAACATTAGTAAAATAAATTAATCGTTACATAAAATGGCCAAAGTAATATTATAATGAAAGACAATTAGAAAGAAAATATTAAACCTGTTCATCTAGCAATACCATTTCAATAGGAGGTTTTTGGCCAGGTGTTGTGAAAGAGGTAACTCTCCAAAGTCTAATGACTCTAGCCTTAATCTTCCATACTTTATGCTCAGGACCAACATTAATATCTTTAGCCAAATCATACCTGAATAAAAATAATGTCATCGGTTTAGTAATAGGAAACAGGTACAACGAATTGCACAGAATTGATAAGACATATAGATAGGACCAATTTGCCATGGTTAAAGTCATAAAGCAGAAGATCAAAAAACAAACTGTTAGCCACGATGAGTGAAGAGGGTAGTTGGTATAGACTACAGGTGAAGATGTGTTAACAGGGATGAGTATATATAGACAGTAACTATCCCTTTGAAATTCAAATTTCAAACTAAGGCATATTATGACATGCAGTCAACTCGTATATCAAAGATAAATAAGATAAATAACACACCAGTAGCAGGCATTAAGTAATGTCCAACCAGAAATTAACCTTCATTAACTGAGAAAACAAGCATTAGATACATTGGAACTTAAAAGATAAATAAAAAAAACTATAACAAACAAAATAATTATTAGATGCATTGAAACTTAAAAGGAAAAAAATATACATATATATACTTTTAAAGATGGTGGCTGCAAGTGATGAGATGCATTGGAACTTAAAAGATGAATATAAATGTACCTGTTCATTAAGAAAATAGTTATCAGATGCATTGAAACTTAAAAGCAAATAAAAAAAATAAACTTATTCATCAGACTCTAGTGATGGGATGCTTTGAAACTTAAAATACGTATTAAAATAAACCTATTCACAAATAAACTGTATGGAAAGAAATTATACTTAATTAATTTGAATTTTCTAAATTTATGGTGTATTTCCCATGAAGCAACTGCGAAAATAGTTCCTAAATCATTTGATTTTAGAGAATCGGCCAACTGGAATCTTTGTACAGTTATTAGATTTCACTGTGAGGTTGTGTTTGGTTTTCTAAAGTCCTCATGAAAAATCAAGGTGACGATGCATGATCATTAACATGAATTTAAAGGTGATATTAAGCCAAGGTTTAAAGTATTAAAAACAATTATACTCGATTAATGTTGGACTAAAATTAAAAGAAATGTCAAATGAACATTTCAGATTTGTGCGTATCATCAATATGGAAAAAAATGATGCTATGAAACTATAATATACATGTAGCAACCCTTTTAATTTGTCTTCTTTTATTGTGTAAAAAATAGCAACAATAAGGAAGCCTACCTGTACATGTAGACATCCTAACCGGGGTTGAGGCGAAGATAAAAAGACGGCTTCATTGAAAGATCAAAGGAGACGGCGGCAAAGGAGAGGGCGGCACTGTAGACGACCGGATCTAAGGAAACCTCTGCAGAATTGAAGGAGATGGCGGCACAGGAGAGGGTGGAATCGTAGACGACTGGATCGAAGGAGACTTCTGCAGAATTGAAGGAGAAGGTGGCACAGGAGAGGGTGACAACATAGACGATCGAATCGAAGGAGACGGTGGCAAAGGTGGCGGCGGCAGAGCAGAGAAAGGGATTGTTTAGGGTTAGGGGAGGGAGGTCAATAAAGGGAAAAAAGAGAAATAAAACAACTAATTAACACTATAAAAAAAACACCTATATAGGAGCGGTTATTTAGGAGTGGTTATAAGACCGTTTTGAAAATTGACCAATTGAATCTGTTTGAATTAAACCGTTTCTATTGCCTAACTTTTTTGAAACAATTTTAAAACTGCTCTTATTGAATTGTTTCAAAAGCGGTTTGAAAAAATCGCTCCTATAAACCGCTCTTAATGATACAACTATTAGAAGTGATCTTAAAACTGCTGCTATTGGGTATTTTTAGTAGCGGTTCTGGGTTACTAACCGTTCCAATTGCTTTAACTTTTAGGAGCGATTTTCAAATTGCTCCTATTGGATTCTTTGAACAAAATTTGTATCAAGTGTTGCTATAAACCGCTTCTGTTACTCTAATTGTGTACAATTGATTTTTAATCTACATTAATTGTATAGTTTTAGCATTGATTTATATAAACCGGGATTGTAAACCGCTCTTATTGCTACAACTATTAGAAACAATCATGAAACCGGTAATATTGGATACTTTTAATAGCGATTCTGTATCAAACATTTCTACTAAAATTATTTTCTGTTATTCAAATTAAAGTACTCATATGACTTAAAATTTATGGTAAACTAATTTAGATATACAATTATTATGATGCTAAAAGAGAGAGAATGTTTTAATCAAATTTTAAAAATACAGAGTTGTATATCACCATTCAATTTTTACAGAGGATTTTATACTCTTTTAGGTTTTCACATAGTGAAAAAATAATATTTTCTTATAATTAAATAAACTTGTACCATGCTTCAAATTTATTTAAATTTTTAATACATTTTATTTATATATTTATATATTATGGAAAATGTGATGCCGGACATTTTACATCGGAGCATCTCAAATATTTTTCAATATGAAATTTTTATTTATTATTATTATAATATAATATCTAAATCTTAAAAATATGATTTTATTGACTTAATTATTTATTTTTAAAAAATTAAATAAAAACACTACGCATGCATCCAACTTAATTGTAATTATATTTTTGTCAATTTGAAATTTTTATATATTTATTATTATTATATAATATCTTAATCCTAAAAATAAAATTTTATTGACTTAATTATTTAATTAAAAAATTAAATAAAAGCACTATTGTTGCATGCTTCCAACTTAATTGGTAATATTATGTGAGTTGTTTTTAATTAAAACCGGAGTTTAATTTCTTAAAAACCTAAAGTTCGTGCGACGACTCCTTGTCCAAATTGCGCTGACTCCTTGTCCAAATTACCGCCGCTGCCTTTACCTCTCTCAACTTCTTCCTCTCCTTCACAGGTGAAGTTGTCGGCGTTGTCTTGTTCAAGCAATCACACAATTTTGTCCTCCTGCCGTTAGTCAACATTTTATTTCATCCGTTACGAGCAACCAACAACGCAGCCCCGCCGTTCCAAAGACAGTTTGTATTTTTGCTGCTACCCGACGCTAACCGACCACAGCCACCAGTTCCAGGTTTTTTCCCTTACCACGATTTCTCTTCATTCATCTCTCTTTAATTCATTATTTTTTCCCTTGTCACTTTTTTTCTCCATTCATTGTTTTTCCCTTCCCACATTTTTTTCTCCCTTCATCTCTCTTTAATTCATTGATTTTTTTTGGCATCTACCAGGTTATGTATTTGCTCTTTTAAATTATTGTATTTAATGTTAAATTATTGCATCTACCAAGTTAATTATTTAACCTACGCATGCATCTCTCTTTAAATTATTGTATTTAATTATTGCATCTACCAGAGGAATATAAGAGGACGATCCGGAAGAGATAAATCAAATAACAGAGGAACCAGAAATGAACTTGAGTCACACGATATCGAATTAAATCCACTATTGGCAACACAAAATGATGATCTAGGATCACAACAGAATGGGGAGCGAAATGAGGAAGGTTAATAATTTTTTTTGTTTTGAATTGTTGATTATGTTTATAACTCGAAATAAAAATTATGTTGCACCTTTTTCAGGTCAAAATGAGATCATGCCTTCAACCCGAAGCCAACAAAAGAAACGTGGAAAAACTGTTATGAAGGATGTTCATGTCTTACCAACTGGTGATCGTCTAATTATAAAATTTAATGAAAGAGGTCAACCGTATGGCGAAATGCAACCAACACTTGCCAATTTTGTCGGCGCCATTGCTCGAAATGGAAATGTGTTGCCCCTTAATTTTTTGGATTGGAGAAACATGACGAAGAATTGTTTGGATGAAGCATGGAGACATGTAACAGTAAGTTGATAAATGTCATATTTTAATATTGAATTTAAAACATTATTATCATAATTTATTTAATATTTACAGGCACTTTTTGATATCCCCGATCAACATAGAACTAGGGTGATGCAAATGATGGGAGGTTCATGGAGGCGGTGGAAGGCTGAAATTAAGGCTGCTTCTTATGATCCAAATATTCCATTAAATGAACTTATGCGTATCCGTCCCATTCCCCATGATCTCACATCAGATGTTTGGGAAATTTTATGTCGTTATTGGAAGTCTAATGAGGTAGTTCTTGAATTGATTAATTTTTATATATGGGTATGTATATATTTGTTGCAATTTTTTTTGTTTCAGAGGACATCAAAAATAAATCGAGAAAATGGGAGTAAAAAATGAGGGATTCATGCGCAAGGACGAACAAATATTCCCTCATTGGAAGACAAATTTGTATGTATTTATTTGATCAATTTGTTATGTTAATATCAATTTGTGTGTATTAGAGCTATTATTATTTGCATATTCAATCTAAAATGATTTTTTTGTACTTAGATTCAGGAAAATGGTAGAAAGCCAACTCGCAGTGAACTATTTCATCTCAGTCGACAAAGTCAAAAAAAAGGAGGTGCTATTGTTGATGATGAAGCAATAAGAGTCGAGGTAATAATTGTTTTAATTTTTCAAAATAACTTTTCAATATGCTATTTATTTTATTGACACAATTTTTGTGTTAGGATGAATTAAATAAAGTTGTGCAACGTCATCTCCGAGACAAGCCTGAGGGAACGCAAATAACAGAAGTACACGAAGATGCATTTCGGTATCCATTTAGAATTTCATTTTTATTAAAATTACTAAATATTATACAATATTAATTATATATTTTTATTCAGGGAGGTATTTGGGTCAGAGCATTCTGGTTGTGTTCGATGTTTAGGAGCTGGTGTATTACCTAGCCAAGTTTTCCCAGAGCAG
This sequence comes from Boesenbergia rotunda, assembly GCA_024364735.1. Lineage (NCBI taxonomy): Eukaryota > Viridiplantae > Streptophyta > Magnoliopsida > Zingiberales > Zingiberaceae > Boesenbergia > Boesenbergia rotunda. Next base: position 407,269 of record JAGFNQ010000653.1, read on the forward strand.
TGTAATCGAAGAATAATTTTTAGACAAGATAATCTTCCTACTTTTGATGTTAATGATAAGTTGCGAGAAATGGAAGAAAAAATGAAAAATATGAAAGCACAGAGACAGGCAGAAATGGAGCGGACGAGGCAGATGCATGAACAATAGATTCAAAATTTTACCAATGTCATCTAAAGTATGATATCTGGAATTGCTGGGGGATCTCGTTGTAGGACAGTTGCCGTCGATAGAGGGGGGGGGTGAATATCGACCGTAAATCTTTCTCAAAAATTCGTAAACTTTCGATCGTTCTAAAATCAAAGTTAGTAGCACAGCGGAAAAGTAAAATAGAAAAAGAAATAACAACACAGCAGACACGCGGGATTTATTTACTTGGTTCCCGACCCCCCTGGGTCAGTACGTCCAAGGCCTATGTACTCGGCGTGAGTCCACTATTGGTCTCCTTTCCGAAATTTCCAGAGGCGGAGAAAACCCGTCTTACAGTTGATAATTACAATGAAAAAGATATGAAATTAAGTGCGGAATAACAAAAAGCAAACTAAACAATTTAGGTTGAAGCCTCGGCCGAACTAGACCTCCGAAGTGCCGTGCACTTCCTCCTGGAGCCTCCCGGACGCAGAACCTCATCTTTAGCGCTTTGTCATCAGTCAGAATAATCAAAATCACTCTGGAAAGTTGTGTGTGAAGCTGAGGGGTTGAAGCCCCTTTTATAGGCTTCATACGAGCGCCTGTGACGATGGGGGCGCCTCTATAGACTTGGTTAAACTTTATCCCCGCGCCGAACTCGTCGCGGCTGATAAAATCTCTGACCAAGGCGCCCCGGACCTCCCAGGAGCCTGAGTGAAGGCTTATCTGTGTTTCAAACTCAAAACAGCAAATACAGCTTTCAACTTGGGCGCCCGTATCATCCCGGGCGCCTGAATAGAAGCCTGTTCTTCCTTCCTTCACGTTAACTGGTTTTTGTTCTTTGGCTTGGGCGCCCCTATGGTTGGGGGCGCCCCCATCAATAGGGGCGCCTGGCCTCTTTAGGTTCCAACCCATTGTGTATTTTTTGCCTGTTTTGTCTTCCATTCTAGGTACCTGCAAGATACAAAAATACAAAGCAAATATACACACAATATTAGCCTTAAGGACTTGGTTCTGACTTTGGATTTCCACGAACCCCTAGGTCGAACTGACGCAAGTTCTCACCCCTGAGAACGCGCCTTTCACCTACTCCTTTCCGGAGACGGCTGCCACCCAGTCCTTCGGGTGGACTTTTGCTTAGCTTCCGATACTCTCGGATCTCGAGACGTTCGAACCCTGACCCGTCTCTACTTCTGTCCTTAGTCATCGCTCAGCTAAGTTGTTCAATCCCTCGGACCAAGACTTCGTGCCCAAACCCTAAGTCCAGGACTTCGGTGTCCAACCCTCGGTCAGGTCTTCGTGCCCAATTCCTCGAACTAGGTCTTCGGTGCCCAACCCTCGGCCAGGTCTTCTTGCCCAGTTCTCGACCAAGACTTAGTGCCCACCTTCCGAGCAGGTCTTCGGTGCCCAGCCCTTTGCCAGGACTTAGTGCCCAATCCATGATCAGGACTTAGGGACTTATTGCCTAGATTTACTAGGACTTTGGTCCATTTTGTTAGTCCTCTCTTAACTCCCCTTCCTTTGTTCAATGTATCACTGACTTAAGTATATTGTCAAACATTAAAACACTTAGAGGAGGACATCACCGATGCAACTTGCACCAACACTAGTGAGCCTGAATTATTACCTACACAGGTAGTCACATATTGAATACTAATGTTCAAAAATACTTATATAGAAGCATGATATATTAAATTAAATTTATTTTTCAGATGACAACTATCTTGGTGGATGTTATGCGGCAACATAAAAGTTTTCCATCAAATGCACATGAAAGTGGTCATAGATCTCCTCCAGTATCAGAGTCAGATAAAGATTAGATAGAATTTTGAAAAAAAAAGTATTTGTCTGATGTTAGTACTTTTAGTAACTATTGAATTTGGAACATTATGACTGTTATTTTATATTAGCATTTGGAGTACTCTTATTATTGTTTTGGAGGATAATTGTTTAATAATGTTATATATTGATTTGGTGGATTGAAATATTAAATATCATGGTTTGAACAACTCCTAAATTTAAAGCTTTAATAGCATTTTGATGTGCTCCTATTCCCATATTTAGGAGCAGTTTAAAACCGATCCTTAATTTCTAGTATTAATAGCATTTTGAAATCGCTCTTATATCCATGATGTACAGAAGCGGTTTAAAACCATTCTAACACCTAAAGGGTTTTGCAGCGGTTTGAACCGCTCCTAAATTTATAACTATAGAAGCGGCCTGAAACCGTTGTTATATGTATAATGTGTAAGACCGATTTCAAACCGTACCTACAAAATAAAAATAGGAGCGGTTTTATAAGTTTTATCAACGGTTAAGAAAACCGCTACTATAAGATATAGGGACGGCAATAAGAGGAGCGGTTTTCAAACCGTTGGTAAAAGTGTAAGAGTGGTTGATAACCGCTCTTGAAAGTCAAAAAAACCACTCCTATATGGGTATTTTTTTTTTGTAGTGTAAAAAAATCTAAAACCTATTTGGTTTAGGCGGGAATCGTAAGCTCCCTGTAAATGTCACGTCTGCATGCGTATTGTAGCCAAAACTGTGTTTTATAGATATTAATAGATGTGCGGGTGAAAATATTTATGAATAATGGGTCGCTTCCCAATTTCTTAGTAAAAAACACAATTAAAATAATTGAATAGTCTGAAATAGATTAAAAAATTAGTGATTGAAAAAAATTATCAAACTACGTGTATGCTCATTGATATTGATTGAGCTTCCCACATATGTCATAGATGAGTCTCTAGAATTATGAACTTGATTTGTTTTATTATATTGACTCCTTTCTTTGGTCTTCCTGGTTTTCCAAAATTAGAGATCTTGGCTCAATTTTCCTTGGTGATGCAGGATGGTTTTTTCCCCTGGTTTTTGTATGATTAAGTACATATCAGATGTGATTGCCATATTTTTTTTCTTAAAAATACTCTTTATTTTCAACTCTTCATTTGGGTCCCAATTGAATGTCCACTAGAATGAAACAAATAATTGATTATATATTCACTTGAATTTCACATATAGACTAAAGGGAATATACCTTAAACTCATTCCACTAGAGCTCTTTTGTGCATGTTGGAGTGTTTGTATATAACATTGAAGCCTTCCCTCATAGTTAATCACTATTCTATTAATCCCATGAATAACACATACAGAATTTTCAAATCTATTATAAAGTTACAAACAAACAATGTTAAATAATTAAAATAGTTGAAAAATAAAATATTTTAAAGTATTTATGAAGCTCCATCAGGGACTATAGACTTTCGAATATCTTGCATCTCATCAACTAAGTGTCTAGCTGAAGAACTTGCATAGGTACTAGCGAAGGTGAATGGGAAGGTACTAGTAGAGGTGCACACAAAGGACCGCAATTGATAGGGTCGACGTTGGTACAATGCCTAGTGATGAAGCAGATTTGCTAAGACTTTTCCATCTATAGCTAACATGAGGTGACCATCGTGGCGTCGGCCGAGGCAGTGACTAGCCTGAGGTCACACTTGACCTCGCCGGTCGACAACTATGGCCGATGATCCTGTCGACAAGTGAAGGTGGTCCTAACTCGGATGACTCGGTCTGACCAAGATGACCCAGTTTGCAGTAGCGTGGGGGTCGGGGTCGGGCTTGAGAACTAGTGGGACATAAGTGGCTCGGGTCGGACCAAAACAAGAGCACAAAGGTGGAGGCAAGATTTCAAATGCTCGAGCCCCCTTCTTGGAGCTCCAAGGGGGGTTTATATAGGGGAGGGGATGCCCTCTGTCTTGTCAGAGCTGTCCTATCTCATTAAAACCTGCTCTACTGACAAACTGACCACTTAGCAACCTTGGCCACTTTGTGAGACTGCCACAGTTGCCTGACAACCTGCCCAAACTGTCTCTTCTGTTCTTAATTAATGTCTGCTACTTTGTCAGATCATGATTAGGATAGCCATCTTTTCCTTATAATGGGGAGATTTGGGAGATCCCCTCGCTGATATGGCCCTTCGATTACTCGGGCCCATCCACTCTGGCAGATACGAGCCCACCAGACCCTGATCGAACGGATGAAAATGGTCGGTTGAATAGGCCAGGTTTCTCTACCACTCATGTTTTGGGAACGGGGCCCAAGTGCTCGACCCAGAGGGCCCGACCGAGCACTCCCGACCGAGAATCCCCAATCGGGAGGTCCATTCCGTACTGCGTGCTTCCTTGGCCTGACAAGTGCCTTTAACTTCGCCTGACCGAACGTCCTCGGCCGGTGATTCCTGACCGGGAGCTCCAGACCGGGAATCCCCGACCGGGAGGACCACTCTATACCGAATGCTTCCTTTTCCAGGGGGTTTGACAGGTACCCCTAACTTTGCCCGACCAAACATTCCCGATCGACATCTCCCGACCGGGAACATCCAACTGGATATCGCTAACCAACCCCTAACCCGAGTAACCTTGAACCTTGATCACTCAAGCTGGATCGGCGTCTGGTGCACCCGCCTATCTTGGCCTGACCATGACTTGACTCAACCAGCTTGGCCTGACCGAAATGTGACCTAAACTTCCTGACCGGAACACAAGCCTCCCCTTCAAGTCTAGTCGAAGGAGGCGATGAGTCTGACTGACTAGGCTATTAGCCCGGTCGAACCACCACTGTGTCATATCCCCTGCCTTCATCGTGATCCCCAAATCTCTATCATTATGAGCCGAATCCTCCGTCCAATCAGTATTAAACTCCTACGCCATGTGTCATTCCCCGACTGGAATTCTTTGGCAACAATGTGTCACTTGTCAGACCCGTGCGGCGCCAGGGTAAGCGGTCTCGACGCCTCGGGAATGAGCGGGAAATCGACGGTCGGATCTCATCCCGCCTTTTTTCCCTTTCGCATCCAACGACTCTCACGAATCCCTCAGTGGTATAAATAGGCTCACCCCTCTCAGTTAACCTTCCCCGTTTTACCTTCCGGGTTTTCCTCTTCTCCTGTCCGATCTCCACCGCGCGACCACCGCGACCTCTGGCGCCCTATTGTTTTCGGCAATCCCGAGCTCTAGGTACTTCTTTCCTGACTCTCTGTGTTTCTCCTTGCAACTCCTGACCCCGACCTGATGGTCGAGTCAACTTCATCAACCAGAGTATGATATGCTACCACCCTTCTAACCTTGACCCTAGGTCACCTAGAGACCCTTCGCATAGATTACTAGATCCCCGAGGATCATCTCCTAGCTCTCCCTTCTCGCCGTGAAAGACCCCATCAACCTCCCATGGGATATTTCACTATTTTCAAAGATCACCTAGTAGCTGGTCTGAGATTCCCCTTGCATCCATTCATTACGGAAGTTTGTAGATACTTCCAAGTACCTCTTTCTCAACTGGCCCCGAACTCTATTCGGATTCTATGTGGGGCGGTCGTTATCTTTACTACCTACCGAGTCCCTCTTAACCCCCCGAGTCTTCCATTTCTTCTTCTACCTCAAAAAGTAAGAGCTGGACAATTTTTTCTTCCAGACCCGAGCTAAGTCAGCCTTTCTAGACAAGGTCCCTTCTTCCAATAAGGGATGGAAATCCCATTTTTTCTATGTGCGCTCAACTCCACCCCCGACCTGGCCGACCGAGTGGGTAGAGGACCTGCCTGTCCAACCTCCCATGCCCAAGAGCTACCGCTAAGACCCGAGCTTTCAGCTGGCGTTCTCCAAGATCGGGGGGTTGCGCTTCCACACTGACAAGCTGCTGAGCAAGGTTGTTCTATATATCTTCCAACTGAGCCATACTCCCACAGCTTTGCCCGACACCTTTGGTAAGTTCCTTCTTCTCTTTCGAATTTTTAGCTCTAACTAAAGCTTTTTCTATGTTGCAGCTGAAACCATGATAAACACCCTCCTTGCAGAAGAACTGGGCTTGGACGAGGAGGCATTGAATGCCCGGGCTGCGGAAGAGTTGGCCAACCGGGAGGTGTCTCCGGTAAGCGTCGCTCTAGCTCCAGAGCAATCGGGGGATGGAGGAGATGATCAGGAGACTGAGCTGCCAGCGCGGGATTCTGAGGCAGATCCTCAATTGGTGGACGTGGAGATAGAGACACTCGCGGTAGCAGCAGCAGCAGAATAACCCACCTCGGGGGGGGGGGGGGGCGGCAAGAAAATGCCTTCGAGTGACTATCTCCCCGGCACATCTCTAGCCCGGGGTTGGGTCGCGGAGGCACGCGGCTTGGCAGCACCCCCATCCGGCCGAGCTCCCTCCTGAGCCTCCACTCCGGGCTCAGCACCTCCTCACTCGAAGCCCTTTGCTTCCAGCTCGGGGCCATCTCACCACGAGGCCTCCACTTCCAGCCAGGAGCCCCATCACTCAGCAGCCTCGACAGATCCCTTGGGAGAAGATGTCGTGGCTGCTCTTTTGTCCATGCACTCCACTCCTCGACACCTGGTGGACGTGCAACTTCCCTCAGCAACCAGTTTGACCCAGATAGTCGAACCTCAACAGATCAACTTACACGGTCAGTTGGTCGCCAGTTGGGATCAAGGTACGTCTATGATCTAGGAGAGGAGCCCACTGAGTCTGGCCGACAATTTCTTTATGGACGCCACTCAGGTAAATTTCTTCTTCTTTAAGTTACTTATACTTCCATCCATAACGTCCACTCTTGTATAGTTTGGGTCGCCTGTCGGGCAGTGGCCCAGTCCCTGGTCATCAATACTAGGGAACGTCGGGCAGGGGTTTTGAGGATAGGGGAGCTGGAGGCCCAGCTGGGTGAGTGCACCCTTCCCTCTGGCGAGGCGGGCCAGGAGCTTCTCCGCTCTGAGATAACTTCCCTAAGGACGCAGTTAGCGGAAGCTGATGCTCGATCAGAAAAGGAGCACCAAATGCTAGTCGCTGCCTCCCAGGATATAAACCAGCTGTCTAATTGATTGAAAACCGCGGAGGCCCTAAAGAAGACTGCTCTCACTCGCCAGGCCCGAGCCCACTCCGACCTGGACAAGAAAATAGCTGAAGCTAAGGGCCTACAAGAATAGCTGAAGGAGTAGGTCGCGGCCCATAATCGGACTCAACTGGCCCTGACAAACAAAGAAACGGAGCTGGCGGATCAGGCGGAAACTCTTAAGGCCCTGGAAGCTTAGCTGGTGTCCAAGGATGCAGATATGGCAGATCGGGATGCAGAGATCACTCGGCTAAAGGGCGAGCTAGAGGCCTATAAGTCGGGAGAACCGGCGCGGTTGGAAGAGTTTCGATCGAACTATGTTCGATCATAACCCTTCCTCCGATAGGCGGTTCGCCGCACGGCTAATATAATCAAGTACGGCATAGAAGGCACCCTGCAACAGTTCAAGGATGTCGGCCATATCCCAGCAAATTTACCTCCAAATGCCGTGAGGCCGACCTTGATCCAGGCACTCATCCCAAATGATGCTCTCTCGCCCTTTACTTAAAGTGTACTCAGTCTTTTTTCTTTCTATCTGACTCGACCGTTCCAGGCCTACCCCTGTTTTGATGGCCTTGGGCCTTATTCTCCTATGGAGCTCTGTTTTTAATTTTCTTAAATGTGATTTTGGAACTGTTGTCTTGTTACTCTTTTGGCTGGGCTTTAATGTTTTTCCTTTTGGTGGGTTTCAAACTCGCCAACGCTCTCTAGGGCTCAGGCTCAATATTATCAATTTATAAGTTAATCCATCTTCTATGCGGTCAGCCCGGGGCGTTGGGTCTCACGGTCAGTTATATCAGCTAGTCGGACCTAACATTTAGAGGTCTTCATTTAGCTCGCTCGCTAGCAAAACCTTCAGAGTCTGACCCTTCCCAGACCAGGACCCAACGGTTACTGCAACCAAATACCATGCATGCCAGTAAGCCACGAATCCACTCAAGCTCGATCCCTCAGGCTAACTTAGCCTCGTTACTTGGCGTCCATTGCTCGAGTTAGCTAAAATCCTTACTCGGGATCGATAACTCGACCCAGCCAAAATCCTTATCTGGGCTCAACCACTCGAGATCGATCGCTCGGGTCAAATGAGACCCAGACTCGGGGTCGATTACATTGGCTAATGGAGATTCTTTTACTCGGAGTCGATCACTTGGTCAGGCTAAAACCTTGACTCAGGATCAGTCACTCGGGCTTGATGAGAGTCATTTTTCTCACAAATGTGTTTTTGTCCGGGTACTCACCCAGCTATTCAATCAATCGGGTCATGACGATTACACTTGAATATTGCCCCGGGCACCTGGCTCTTGGGTTAATTAATTGTTGCGACCCGGCTCATCTTTGGATAAGACTTAGAGATTGTTGTGCAAGAATGACTTACGCCTTTTAGGACATATGTTCCTTCAAGACCTATCACTTGGGTTAGCTAAGAGCCTCACTCAGGATCTGTCACTCGGTCAACCCGAGACCCTTACTCGGGCTCTGTCACTCGGTCAAGATGAGACCCTTTCTCGGGCTCTACCACTCGGGGTCTGCAAGTACTTGGGAAAATGCTCCTTCATAACACGAGCGCCCTAGAATAAGGACACCACCTAAATTACCCGACTGAGCGTAGATAACCACGCCCGACCGTCGCCTAGGTCGACAGGTGCGTGGGAGCATGCCCACTTATAACTCGCCTGGGCGAGAGTCTGGACACTGTCTGGCTTACTCGGCCGAGCGTGGTCAGCCACGCCCGACCGTCGCCTAGATCAGTGGGTGCGTGGGAGCATGCCCACTTATAACTCGCCTGAGCGAGAGTCTGGACACTGTCTGGCTTACTCGGCCGAGCGTGGTCGGCCACGCCCGACCGATCAGTGGGTGCATGGGAGCATGCCCACTTATAACTCGCCTAAGCGAGAGTCTGGACACTGTCTGGCTTACCCGGCCGAGCGTGGTTAGCCACGCCCGACCATCGCCTAGATCAGTGGGTGTGTGGTAGCATGCCCACTTATAACTCGCCTGAGCGAGAGTCTAGACACTATCTGGCTTACCCGGCCGAGCGTGGTCAGCCACGCCCAACCGTCGCCTAAATCAGTGGGTGCGTGGGAGCATGCCCACTTATAACTCACCTGAGCGAGAGTTTGGACACTGTCTGGCTTACCCGGCCGAGCGTGGTCAGCCACGCCCTACCGTCGCCTAGATCAGTGGGTGTGTGGGAGCATGTCCACTTATAACTCACCTGAGCGAGAGTTTGGACACTGTCTGGCTTACTCGGCTGATCGTGGTCAGCCACGCCCGACTGTCGCCTAGATCAGTGGGTGCGTGGGAGCATACCCACTAATAACTCTCTTGAGCGAGAGTCTGGACACTGTCTGGCTTACCCGATCGAGCGTGGTCAGCCACGCCTGACCGTCGCCTAGATCAGTGGGTGCGTAGGAGCATGCCCACTTATAACTCGCCTGAGCGAGAGTCTGGACACTGTCTAGCTTACCCGACCGAGCGTGGTCAGCCACGCCCGACCGTCGCCTAGATCAGTGGGTGCATAGGAGCATGCCCACTTATAACTCGCCTGAGCGAGAGTCTGGACACTGTCTAGCTTATCCGCCCGAGCGTGGTCAGCCACGCCTGACCGTTGCCTAAATCAGTGGGTCCGTGGGAGCATGCCCACTTATAACTCGCCTAAGCGAGAGTCTGGGTTCAGAGCCTTGGACGTCATGAGTGTCATTATCATATTTATGTCATACAATTACAAGGATCACTCAAACTCTATTCACGATACAATTTCAGATGTGTTGCACTCCAGGGTCTTCCCAGCCACTTCCCCTGAGCATCTTGCAAGTAGTAAGCTCCAGATCCTAGTCTCTCGACCACCAGGAAGGGTCCTCCCCACTGGGGCTCCAACTTGCTCACCTCCCCGACCGGTTTGACTCTCTTTCATACTCGGTCACCGACCTGGAAACTCCGGGGTATGAACTTCTGATTGTATGTTCGCTGCATCCTTTGTTTGTAGGCTATCATGCGGACCGCTGCCCGATCCCGAATTTCATCGATCAAATCTAGCTCCAGACGCCACTTCTCGGCATTGTCTTCCCCATATAGATGTCTTCTATCAGACTCGGATCCCACCTCCATGGGGACCACAGCTTCGCTTCCATACACTAACTGGAAAGGGGTACAGCCTGAGCCTTCTTTAGGGGTGGTTCGGAGAGCCCACAAGACGCTAGGTAGCTCGTCCACCTAGGTACCGCCCACATGATCTAGCTTAGTCTTGAGGCCCTTCAGGATTTCTCGGTTGGCTGCCTTTGCCTGACCGTTGCTTTAGGGATAAGCCACTGAGGTGAATGCCTGCTTAATCTCATAGGTTGCGTGCCACTCTTGAATCTTCCGACCCTGGAATTGTCGACCATTGTCTGAGACCAACTTATGCGGTATCCCATAACGACATAAGATGTTTTGCCATAAGAATTTGATGACAGTCTGCTCAGTAATCCGAGCCAGAGCCTCCGCTTCGATCTATTTTGAGAAGTAGTCCATAGCAATCGGCAAAAATTTCTTCTGGACAACTGCAAGGGGGAAAGGTCCCACTATGTCCATGCCCTACTGATCAAAAGGGCATGACACAGTGGATGCCCGCAAAGCCTCGACTGGCCGATGAGATAGGCTCTGGTGTTTCTGACAGGAAAGACAAGAGGCAACCATCTGATCAGCATCCTTCTGAAGAGTTGACCAAAATATCCTGCCAACAAGACCTTCCGAGCCATAGACCGACCACCTGAGTGATTTCCACAAGACCCCAAATGTATCTCTCTTAATACATAATCTGCATCTTCTTCCCCTAGGCATTTGAGTAGTGGCCAAGAGAAGGCCCGCTTGTACAGTGTATCTCCCACCAGAGTGAATCGAACCGTCCTCTTCTTCAATAAATGAGCTTGCTCGTGATGGGTCGGGAGAGCCCCATCTTGTAATAGGCTATGAAGGGAGCTCTCCAATCACCATCCACTTCCATTTCCGTATCCCTCTCTACCTGAGCCACTAGCATGACCTGAGGTGAGGGCTGAGTGAAGACCCACGGAGTGATAGCGCTGGCTAGCTTAGCCAACTCATCAGCTTTGAGATTCTCTCCTCGAGGGATCTGAAGTACCCGAACCTCTTGGAACTCAGCCCTCAGTCACTCATAAGCATTTACATAAGTCTGTAGCCGTTCATCATTCACCTCAAACTGTCCAGCTAGTTGTCGAGTCACCAGTTGAGAGTCTGAGTGAAGCAACACCCATGTGTCTAGCAGCCTATAGGTCGGCCAGAAGAGCTTCATACTCCGCTTGATTGTTGGTAGCCCGATATTCCAATCGTACTGCCAAGTGAAGATGATCTCCCTTAGGAGAGATTAGCAAAATCCCAATGCCACTTCCTACCCGAGTGGCCAAACCATCAACATAGACCTTCCATGTATCTTCCTCTTCCTCTGTATGAAGCTCGCTAAGAAAATCGGCTAACGCCTGAGCCTTAATAGCAGTCCAGGACAGATATTGAATATCATATTCGCTCAGCTCCGTAGTCCACTTGATCATCCGACCTAAGGCTTATGGATTAACCAACACCTTCCTAAGGGTGCTATTAGTCAACACCCGGATGGGATGAGCCAGAAAGTAGGGGCGCAAGCGCCGAGCCATCAACACAAGCATATAGGCTAACTTCTCGAGTGTATTATATCTACACTCGGCTTCTTTAAGTAAGTGTCCGAAGAAATAAATAGGTTGTTGTTCAGCCTCCTTCTGTTTTACAAGCACTGCACTCACAGCTCCCTCTGTAGCTGATAGATATACATACAACACCTCTCTCTCCTTAGGTTTAGCTAAGACTGGCAGACTGATCAGGTAAGCTTTAACTCTTCAAAATCTTGGTCACATTCAGCATCCCATTGAAATCTGGTGGCCTTGCGTAGGATCTTGAAGAAAGGAAGACTCCGATCAGCCGACCTAGAGATGAAGCGAGAGAGGGCGGTGATCCTCCCAGTCAGGCGTTGTACTTCCTTTAGGTTCCTGGGTGGCGACATGTCCAGCAGAGCCTTCACCTTTCCGGGGTTAGCCTCTATACCCTGCTCAGTCAGGATGTAGCCCAGGAACTTCCCACTCTACCCTGCCCAGTCAGGATGTAGCCCAGGAACTTCCCACTCTTGGCCCCGAACAAACATTTGGTTGGATTGAGTTTGAGACCATACCTTGTTAGAGTGCAACAGGTCTCCTCCACGTCGGCTACCATGTCTGCCGCCTTGAGGGATTTGATGAGGATGGATTCACATACACTTCAATATTCCTCCCGAGCTGCTCCTTGAACACCTTGTTCATCAATCTCTGGTAAGTGGCTCCCGCTTTCTTGAGTCCAAAGGGCATGACTGTATAACAGTAGGTGCCCTCGGCTGTTATGAAACTGACTTTCTCTTGATCACCGGGAGACAGCGGCACTTGATGATACCCTTGGTAGGCATCCAACATGCAGATGAGCTCACTTCCTGCAGTGGAGTCTACCATCTGATCAATTCGGGGGAGCGGGTAGCAATCTTTGGGGCAGGCATTGTTAAGGTCTCTGAAATCAATACAGACCCTCCACTTGTTCTCTGGCTTGGACACTAACACCACATTTGCCAACCAGGCTGGGAACTGCACCTCTCGTATGTATCCTGCCTCCAAAAGTCTTTCTACCTCTGCCTGAATTATCATGTTTTGGTCAGGATTGAAGTCCCTTTTCCTCTGCTTCACAGGTCTTACGTCTGGGTAGACATGCAATTTGTGCTCCATGACCTCTGGCCTGACACCCTTCAGATCTCTGGCCGACCAAGCAAACACATCCTGATTCTCGGCCAAGCATTTTATCAACTGCTGCTTGAGGTCGGGCTGTAGCCCTGGAGCTATCTTCACCTTCGTCTCTTCTCAGTCTGGCAGGAGCTGGATCTCTTCCTTCTTTTCTCTTAATTCGACCCAGGGAGAGGGCTGCACCATGTTGCAACTAGCTGGGGGGGGGGGGGGGCTCGGAATGCCTTCCTCACCTCCGTTCGGACATCATCAACATAACACCGGCGTGCCACTTTTTGGTCGCCCCTGACTTCTCCCACTTGGTCCCCAACTGGAAATTTTACTTTCAAGTAGAAAGTAGATACTACCGCTCTGAACTCATTCAATGCAGGTCTGCCCAGGATGGCGTGTAAGCATAGGGCGCATCCACTATCAAAAAAGTTGATAATCTGGTCCTCCTCAAAGGCTCTTCTCTGAGTGAAATGACCAATTTGATTTGGCCTATCGGCTGGACTTCATTTCCCGTGAACCCGAAGAGGGGGGTGGTCACGGGCTGCAGCTCACTGGCTTCAATTTATAGTTGCTTAAATGCCTTTTTGTACAAAATATTTACTGAACTTCCAGTGTCCACTATGGTTCGGTGGATCTGGTAGTTCACTATGACCGCTGTGATGACCAATGCATCATCATGCGGGACTTCTACACCTTGCAGGTCTTGGGGACCAAAGCTGATCTGTGGTCCTCTGGCTTAGGTGGAACTACTACCCACCTGGTGGATCTCCAAACGCCTCACTTGAGACTTTCGGGCTCGATTGGAGTCTCCATAAGTGGGGTCACCCGAGATGACGTTGATCGATTCCTGCATAACATTCTATTGGTTGACTTGCTCTTCACTTGCTTCTCCTCGCCCGGGAGAGCCGGGGGTCAGGAATAGTTGTCGTGCTGAGGGGGTGGCCACTTGGGTATTAGGGTCTTGTCTGTTCGACTGCACCCTTCCTCGACCTCGCGCTCCTCCCTGATGAGCTCCGCTAGGGGGGGGTTCCCTGGCCAGGGCGAGCTTGCCCTCGCCTAGCTTGCCAACAATCCTGAGTGTCATGGGTGTGGCTATGATGAAAAGAGCAATAGGGCTGCCATCTGTTGGGAAGGCATCCTTGGGCAACCTGCTGAACTACACATCGCTCAGCTCCAGGTCTATGCCCCATGGCTCTGGGAGTGCGGAGGGGTCCCCCAGGAGGTGTTGCCCTTTGACTGTGAGGAGCCACAAGAGGTGGCCCGACTTCCCATCGCCGGGCAGCTTGTGCTTCCTCTACATCCACGTACTTTGCGGCTTTGCCCAGGAGGCTTTCAAAGTCTTTCGGGGGTTTTCAGATCAGTGACTTGAAGAATTCTCCCTCCTATAGGCCTTGGGCGAAGGCACTGATCAACACCTCCGAGGTGGCAGTGGGCACATCCAACGCAACCTGGTTGAATCTCTTGATGTAAGCCCACAAGGACTCCTTGGGACTCTGCTTTAGGGTGAAAAGATTAAGGTTGGTTTTGTGATGCCTTCTACTGCTTGCAAAGTGCTGGAGGAAAAGTCTTTTGAAGTCAGCAAACTCCCGCACAGACCCCTCCGGGAGTCTATCGAACTAGCGTTGAGCAGGTCCTGCCAGGGTGATTAGGAACGCTCGACACTTGATACTATCTGAGTATTGGTGCAGCAAGGCGACATTCTCAAACTTCATTAAGTGTTCCTCTGGGTCTGTAGATCCTCCATATTCTGGGATGGCCAAGAGCCGAAAATGTTTAGGGCCGGGCTCTAGCAGAACCTGACTAGAGAAGGGAAATTCAGGGCGCTCAGCCGGGGCCTGGCTAATTGGGGCCTTCCCTTTGTTAACTTTGGCTTGGTTGGAAGAAACTTCCTGCGGGTTAGATTGTCCGGCACCTTCAGCAGGGCCGAAGAGCGCTCGAGGGAAGTAGGGGCTATCACCCGGGTGAACTCCGTCTTCTGTGCCAACGCGAGCAACTGGCTCGGAAGGACCTTCCTGAGTCAGGCGGCGATTGACTTCTGCTCGGCTGCCAGCTTCTGAGCTTTGGCAGCTATCAGCAAATCAAGGTCTTCTTGTGAGAGAGTAACGGTCACCCTATTAGAGTCACTCATATTCGTCTTTCGATCAGGCTAAGTTCCCACAGACGACACCAAATTTGATCATATCGACAAGTGAAGGTGGTCCTCACTCGAATGACTCGGTCTGACCAAGATGACCCGGTTTGCAGTAACGTGGGGGTCGGGGTCGGGCTTGAGAACTAGTGGGACACAAGTGGCTCGGGTCGGACCAAAACAAGAGCACAAAGGTGGAGGCAAGATTTCAAATGCTCGATCCCCCTTCTTGGAGCTCCAGGGGGGTTTATATAGGGGAGGAGAAGCCCTCTGTCTTGTTAGAGCCGTCCTATCTCATTAAAACCTGCTCTACTGGCAAACTGACCACTTGGTAGCCTTGGCCACTTTGTGAGACTGCCACAGCCGCCTGACAACCTGCCCAAACTGTCTCTTCTATTCTTAATTAATGCATGCTACTTTGTCAGGTCATGATTAGGATAGCCATCTTTTCCTTATAATGGGGAGATTTGGGAGATCCCCTCGCTGATGTGGCCCTTCGATCACTCAGGCCCGTCCACTCTGGCAGCTACGAGCCTACCAGACCCTGATCGAGCGGATGAAAATGGTCGGTCGAATAGGCCAGGCTTCTCTACCACTCACGTTTTGGGAACGGGGCCCAGGTGCCCGACCCAGAGGGCCTGACCGAGCACTCCCGACCGGGAATCCCCGATCGGGAGGTCCATTCCGTACTGCATGCTTCCTTGGCCTGACAAGTGCCTTTAACTTCGCCTGACCGAACCTCCTAGCCGGTGATTCCCGACCGGGCCCGCCCGACCGGGAGCTCCAGATCGGGAATCCACGACTGGGAGGACCACTCTATACCGAATGCTTCCTTTTCCAGGGGGTTTGACAAGTGCCCCTAACTTTGCCTGACCGAACATTCCTGATCGATGTCTCTTAACCGGGAACATCTGACCGGATATCGCTGATCAACCCCTAACCCGAGTAACCTTGAACCTTGATCACTCAAGCTGGATCGGCGTCTGGTGCACCCACCTATCTTGGCCTAACCAAGACTTGACTCAACCAGCTTGGCCTGACTGAAACATGATCCGACCGGGTTCCCGACCAACTTAAAGAAACTATCCGACTGGAACAGGCAACTAGCCTTAGTGCCCGATGGTTGGCAACCTCAATGCAACTCGCCGCCCCTAGATCCAACCGGTGAGGAGAGGGGAAATAAGAGGGGAGGAAGCTTACTAATGCACCTCTCCAAACTCTCATTCATCGCCGCCTTAGGAAGTATTTTAGGGGGGATTAGGGAATTTTGGGGATTAGGAGATTTGGAGAAGGGGGCATGAAGGTGTTAATTTAGGATTCTTATAGACGAATTATAATTAGTCACCAAGTTCGTCGCCAACCTTTGTGGCCGACAGCCTTAGCGCACCTCGCCACGACTAGATCCGACCGTGGAGGGAAGGTGAAATGAGAGGGGATGAGAGGAAGTTTACCACCCTTGCACCATTGTTTGGGGGCTATGTAAAACATTTTTTTTATAACGCAAGTATCTAGCTTTTCAAACCGATTAATTCTTGAAGTAATCGACCCGATTCCATATTAATTTCTCACCAACCACTAAAGTAAATTAAAATGTGCTAACAAAGACCTATCTAAATGCTCAACGTTCTTAAATTTATCATCCCACTGGCGTTCACCTCAGACGATCCAGTATCACCCCCCTTAGGTACATAAATTATGAGGGGTGTGAGAGCAAATAAACCACTTCATGACTGTACAAAGGGTATGCAAATGAAAAGAATTGGTCTCTATAAATACTATATACATGGAATGAATCCAAGGGTATAGCCGAGTTAATTATCACATGACAGATTTATAAAATTGAGCAAGGATCATTAAATTCTGGTATTGCTTGAGGAGTTATCCTCTAATATGATAGCTAGTTTCGATTTTCTAATTTACTTCTTCTAATAATATAAGACAATCATAAGTGTCTCTACGAATTTTATATTTTGTAGAATATATGCATGGGATGGAGACATGAAAGGAAAAATGAAGTAAACATATGAAATATGATTTTACGTGCATAAGTCAGGGTCGGCTCAAGCTTATTTAAGGTCCTAAGCGAAAAAATAGGTCTTTAATATTGTTTAAAAAAATTTCTACTCGTCCTTTTTCATTTGGACTTGCAACTGAGAACCGACTTGGTCGAAAACAAATATTTTCAGAATTGTTTAAAAACTATGAAAGATAAAAAAAATATATCTAATTACTCAAATGAAAAAAAATACCAACTCTTACAAAAAGGAATAAATGAAATGGGATAATAGAAAAAATCATGTTTCCATCCTTAACTAATCATCACCGCAAATCACAAAAAATAAATAAATAAATAATATATATACAAAATGATAAAATTTAATATAATCATTAGAAAATGAAGATCATAACGAGATTAAACCAGCCATTATCATTTGTTAAGAACTAAATAAGTCATTTTAGATACAGAACAAAAGAAAAAATAAATCATCGTTTTCATCACCTAAACCAAAATAGTTGTAAATGATAGAATAAAAATAAAATGAAATCAAAAAATTTATTTCTATAAAAACATATAAATAAAAGTTAAATTTAATGTCTATCAAGGAATCAAAATGACAAAGATATCTAACTTACTATTACTCAAAAATAATAAAATCCTCTATTTCGATCGAACACAATATGGATGAATCCCTCAACATTTGAACTTAATTAAGCAAGGAATATAATAACACAAACCGAATCAATGTGACAACGTTAGATGTAATTTTTCTGAGCGAGAGAAGTACAAAGAGGGGGAGCTAGTCAAGGGAAGAGGGGGAACTCGAAAAAAGACTAATATATTTATTTTGCGTTGCATGGATAATTTTTTTTTTCTAATTTATGTTCCTACCAATCAGAAGAGAAAACATCACTAACACAAAAAAATGTAACGAGAGAATGCTAGGGTTGAAAAATATTGAAGATGGATACATTAGATCTTATAAAATAACATACATAATAAAAATTAAATTTAAAATATTAAAAAGAGAGTCCCTCTATCCATTGCAACCATAATAAGATTTCCATAAAATTTATATTTTTGATTAAAAAATGAGATACATAAATTTTTTTTATCAAGGCTCTATTCTTTTTCATTCCTTTAAAATAAATAATAAAAATATATTTAATATATCAAAAATAATGGGCCCAATAAAAATTGAGGCTCTAGGCATGGGCCTTAATAGTCTATGCCTGAAGACAACTATAAATTATACTAAATTACAATTATAGTCTCTATTATAATATTAAATGACATTATCAATATTGTTAAATTATATCACATAATAAATAATAAAAGAATTACATTACAGCTATTGTAGTAAACAAAAGTGATTAGATTCACATGTTTTACTCACAGTCCTTCACAAATTATGTGAATGGAATTATTTTACAGTTTAAAAAAAATATTTAACTAGTTAATATTGAATTTTAGACGAATTTAATATCATAAAAAATTTCCTCAACCATTAAAATAAATTAAAAAAATGCTCATGACAAACGATTGAAAAGTTCAAAATTCCCATAATTACACATCCAATTTTTTTAAAAAAAGAATCTCTACAAATACATTGTATGTTAGGAATTATATTACAACTAAAATCACATCTTAGTTGTCGTAGCTTAATTACTACTAAATTAATTATAAATTATTAAACTTTTTCATAAATACTATTATGTCATATTTTATGCACTATTAAATTATAGTTTAGATGCTACTGAAGAAAAGTTCATACTTTTCTCACCGTGGCTAGCGTATCGCTTATTCCAAATAATTTAATATGTTCCTAAATAAAATACATGCATACCCATAAATCATGAGGGAAAGAGATCCAAGTCTAGTGAAATTTTTGGTAGTAAAATATAATTCGTTTATTTTTAACGTCTTCGTCAATTCGTCTCAGGATTAATACGGATGAGATAAATTACGGGGGCTACTAGTCCGAATACTGTGGCTAGTATGTGAGGAGAACGGATACATTGACTTTGTCAGATTTTAACCTTAAACCTCTTGATGATAATACTCATATATTAATCATCAATTCATTTCGTGGGGACAAATCATTTATTGCTCAGCTTAAGTAATAAGCTGACGCAACTCAGCTTAGCAACATAACAGCTACAAACAATTAAAACTTTCTAATTCTAAAATGTTGACTAGATAGTAGATGAATCTGAGATGATCGGTCGGGTCCCATAAAAATTTCCCGCCGGTCACAGGGAAACCTTTGATATATAGTTAAAAGCCTAATCCACACTTAATGAACCTTTTCATCATCTCTCTCGGCCACATGCCCTAGCTTCAACTTGAAGATAAAATCAATTTGCAGAACCTTTACTTCAGTCCCAAACCTCCTGCTACCAAACTCCAATATCTCCGGCATAAGCAAAATCAGCGATGACAAGTGACAACGCCATGACTTCTCTTTCTCTCCAGTCAGCTTCTCTCCATGCATATATTCAGGATAGTAATCCAACCCCGTTATGCTTCTTAAGCAAGGCTATATGAGTGATCCCATACAGTGGTCTCCACAATTCGATGTTGCTCTGCCCTACAAATTCCAAGCAGCAAGGGCAGCATCTTGTCCCTCATCGAGTTGCAGGAAAACGACCCGAAAATGTTCGCCATGGATTCAGTAGAGGAGAGTGTCAGTGTTCCTCCTGCTGCTAAGTTGCTAGTCGGCGTTTCACTTGATGGCAGAGAAAGCTCGCAGCTGCTTGCATGGTCTGTCACTGTTGCTCATCCAAATGACACCATTGTCGCCTTGCATGTTCTTGGTTGGTATCAGTTGGCCCGTCAAGTTTGCAATTATTATAAAAATTAGATTTTTATTGGTTTCGATGAGTGTAGCAGTTGGGAAAGAAGAGAAGGGGATGAGTTTTGAGAAGAGCATGTTTCGCCAGGCTAAGGCTTTTGTGATCTCTGCTCTCGGAGAGTTTGCTGAGATATGCCAAACTAAACAGGTATAAATCGACGCAAATTACTTAAACTGAGTAATGAGATGCAAAAATGGGACGTCTATAGTGTGTGCTCTGTTTCAGGTGAGGTTGGAGGCAAAGGTGAGGGCTAGTTCTAGCATTGGAAGAGGACTCACTGATGAAGCAGCATTAAATGAGGCCAGCTTCCTTGTTCTTGGCAGGTCAAGGAATTTACCAAGAAGGTGAGTCCTGCTGCATAAGTTTCCCCCCAAATTTTAGAATTGGATACTACAAACTGATCCAGTGATCACGTTGATATCTTTCTCTGGAATTTCAGGAACTCCTTTGAAATTATAAAGTATTGCTTCGAGAATGCTCCTGAAGGCTGCTCGATAGTCGGCATCAGTTTGCAGCAACCTCCAAGAAAAGATCGTGATTTAGACTCGTCGACATGCGATGGTACAAGCAATCTATCTTCCGAAACTAAGTTGAATCTTCTCTCGTTATGATGAATTAAGCAGCATCGACAATGGCAATGCAGACAACACCAACATGGCTAAAGTTCTATCTCCATTTCACAAGCTCTTAGCATCAGCTTCAAAGAGGGGAAGCCAAAATTCTTCGACCGAAAGCATTTGCGAGAAAGATTCACCGAGGGGAGTCCTGGAAGCAGTGGAGGACTGCTCGAGCACATGCAACAGTGTGACTCTCCGGCGCAGTCGGGCCAGCTTCTGGAGGAGGCTGTCCTCCCTGAAGCTCTTCTTTCCTCTGTCTCGCTCGGCAGGAGATTTCATGGGCAAGGACAGCGAGATTTGTTCTTCTTACACTGAAGATTTGAAGCCTTCTTGGAGGTGCTTCAGCTACGACGAGATTTCGCGTGCCACAAATAGCTTTCACGCAGGTGGGATGACAAATAAACAATTTGGAATGATCAGTGATGTTTCATTGATTGTTCAACTCATCTTACTTTCCTATTGATCATGGAGACCAGACAACTTGGTGGGGAGAGGTGGATTTGCAGAAGTGTTCAAGGGGACCCTTCACAGTGGCCAGAGAGTGGCGGTAAAAACGTTGGCCAAAGGAAACGGCGACCAGCAGAAGGAGAAAGAGTTCCTGGTCGAGCTTGGCATACTTGGGCATATCTGCCATCCAAACACAGCCAATTTGATAGGCTGTTGCATCGAGAACGGCCTCCACCTGGTCTTCGATTTGTCCTGCAATGGCAGTTTGGCATCAGCACTTCACAGTGCGACATCTGCCAATCACTCCCTCATTTCATCCTCTCATGTTTAAATTTACTCAGCTTCTCGCTGCTCCAGGTAAAAACGGCAAGTTTCTGGAGTGGCCAGTGAGGTACAAGATCGCCATTGGAGTAGCCAGAGGTTTGCATTACCTCCATAAATGCTGCAGGCATCGCATCATCCACAGGGACATCAAGGCGTCCAATGTTCTTCTCGGTCCAGACTTTGAACCCCAGGTGGAACTTCAGCTAAACAAAATATGTTAGCATGATTGTGTAGCCTTGATTCTTCTTTTTTTGCTTGTTTCAGATTTCAGATTTCGGACTAGCAAAATGGCTTCCTAAACAGTGGACTCATCACTCCGTCATTCCGATAGAAGGCACTTTCGGGTAACATCAGTAATCAGCAGATTTTAAGAAAGATAGAGAATTGAGAAAACATATGAGCTTTGTTCGTGATGAGCAGGTATCTAGCACCAGAATACTTCATGCACGGTATCGTCGATGAGAAGACTGATGTTTTTGCCTTCGGAGTCCTATTGTTGGAGATAGTATCTGGCAGGAGGCCGGTGGACACTTCAAAACAGAGCTTGCTTGTGTGGGTAAGCGAACTGTCACGCACTATCTACTAATCTGCTCTTAGTTCTTCAGCGACGAATCACTGCTTATGTATTCGAATGTCGATCAGGCAAAACCTCTAATGGAGTCGGGAAAAATAGATGAACTGGCTGATTCTAAACTTGGAGGTAAGTATGAAAGAGATCAGATGCAGAGGCTAGTCCTCACAGCCTCCTATTGCCTGAGACAATCATCGTTTTGGCGGCCATCAATGACGGAGGTTAGCCTCGATCGCTCAATGCTGTTAGATCTTCGAATTTGCTGAACATATTGATGGGAATTCCAGGTACTGGATCTGTTGAGGAAGGACCATGATTCTGCTGAATCACTGATTTGGAAGATCCCTGAGTCACAGGTGGATGAGATGGCTGATTACGCTCCGGCAACAGACTGTTATATCGATGCCTAG